>CM065816.1:126557714-127157714 GCA_033398695.1 Orobanche coerulescens
GGCAAATGAAAATGACTGAATTATACAGGATAATTGTAGTACCGAACCACATTACAACAATAATTACTCCGATGAGGAGTTTAATTACAACACACCAGGACAATACCGAATACTAGTGTATTTTATATGAAGATAAAATACACAACACTGAATGAAACAGAGTATCCAAATGAAAATCTGCAGCGGAAAATAAATGACGACAATATGAATAACTAAAAGATCGGGGCCCCCTACTAGTATCACTGGGACTCCTCGACGTCAGCATGCTATTCCCGTGCTTTTGCCTTGCCATGACCTGAAAAGCAATCCCGGCCGTGGTCGCCATACGTAACAACAATCCTCAAGGGTTGAAATTACACAATCATGATATATCTGAAGTTATGAAATATCCTTAGTTATGAATTACGCTGAAGAGGAGTACCATAGTACGCCCGTAGTGTTCTGTGCGAGTGTACAAGACGGATGTCCGGACACACCCGTCCTTGTACCTAATTAGTCTCACGGAGGTAATCGTTACCGTGTGCACAGTCCAATGTATCACTCCCAATACATGGCCATCATGTGCCCGACTAAAAATTCCACACATCCGCACCCGGCCACGCAATATGAACCCAGAAGGTCATATGAACGAGAATGACCATAATGAATATCAATGAATAATAATAATCTGACAACGTCAAGAATGACTTACCGAGATGAAAGTGATAATGAAGTGATTGATGGTTTTAATGAAATGATTGGAACCGCCGTTCCTCGTTAATGAAGTGATTATTCGACAATTACAAGTCTCAATATGATTAATACAATGATGAATGAGTTATGATTATGAATGATCAACAACAAAAGGAATGAATATCCTTTTAACCGAGTAAGAATCAACTTACTCAATACCGATGAAGAATGTCCTTCCACGAACAAATGTCCTAAATGAAGTGTCGGTCGCTCGAACAACCTTAATTCAATACAATTACCAACAATCCGATCAATATACGAATTAAACACGAATATAACGAACTCAAAACGTCGATACGATTAAACCAAGTTCATTGGGGCATTAAATCGAACACTTTGAGGCCAACTCCGATTGATTACAACTAAACCTCAATAATACCAACCTCAAATCCCCAAGAAGTGTTTCAAACCAACAAAACATCTTCAATATGTTCAATAATCCGTTATGAATATCCAAAAACGTGATTATAACAACAATTAATCGAAAATCCCCAAATCTAACTCGATATTCAAAGTGTTCTTGAATAATCCCTCAATAATCCAATGAATCCTTATACAAACTCATAATCATATACATATCCCTTCATATAACATGATTATAACGTCCAAAACATCATATCCCAACACATAATCGAAATCCAAGATGTTGAAGAAATTACCTCTTGAAGATCCAACCACTTCGATCCGAAGAACACGAGTTAAATCGAGTATCCAAGCTTCCAAATGAATGAAGATGATGAAAAATATACACTCAAATGATTGATGATGGCAAAATATCTCCCTCAACCCTCTCTCTCGGATAAAGATGGAAAAATGAAGAAATGAGGAAAAATGACCCGGCCAAGTCCTTAAATACTGCCGGAAGTTACGGCCGTAACTCGGCCCTCTTACGGCCGTAACATTCCAGGTCAATGGCCTTACGGCCGTAACCGGCCAACTCGTACGGCCGTAACTCGGCTTCGTCCGAAAGCCTGCCGACAGACTTACGGCCGTAACCGCTCCTGAGTTACGGGCGTAACCCGCCTCCGTCAAAAACATCCGCCGACATCCTTACGGCCGTACCCGCACACCTTACGGCCGTAACCCGGATGATACGGCCGTATCCGGCCAAACTTACGGGCGTAAGCCCTCTTCGTCGAAAATGACCAGGCACCTAGCCTGCAGCGTACGGCCGTATCCGGCCAAGCCTTACGACCGTATCTCCCTCGCCTTACGGCCGTATGCCGAAACCCTTACGGCCGTAACTCGCCTTCGGCCAAAAACGTCTGGGCACCCTGCTCGACACGTACGGCCGTAACCGGCCAGCCTTACGGCCGTACTGCCCAACTTACGGCCGTATGCCGAAATCCTTACGGCCGTAAGTCCTGCTCGTCCGAAATGGCCTGGAAACAACGAACGTCTATTACGGCCGTATCCGACACTCCTTACGGCCGTAACTCGTTGCTGGACAAGATGAAATTCCGACAACTCCGATTTCTCGCTACGATCGACGAATGATTCGACATACCAAACGTTTGCGAACGCGAACAAGTCCAACACATGCCAAAAATGATATTTCCAGCACAAGACCACCAATCACGATGATAATGATAATACTCCCGCTCTGACACTCAAACGGAGATGAACTGACGATCGGTAACTGATACACGGTTACAACATGCCAAAAGAACGCAAATTAATGAATCATGAATGATGAGCAATCATTAATGAGTGAAAATTACTGAGTGATAATTACAGACTGATAATTACTGAATGATAATGAATGAATTACAACCGGGTATTACATACTCCCCCCCTTAAAAAGCGTTTCGTCCCCGAAACTAAGGGTCGAACAACTCGGGATGACTCTCCCGCATACTCTCCTCGGTTTCCCAAGTAGCCTCTTCGACTCCGTGCCTAGCCCACTGAATCTTGACCAAAGGAATCGTCTTGTTCCTCAACTGTTTGATTCGCCGCTCCAACACTTGTACAGGACGCTCCTCGTACGAATGATCATCCGCGATCTCGATTCCGTCAAACTGAAGTATGTGGCTCGGGTCGGCAACATACTTACGCAACTGAGAGACGTGAAACGCATTATGAATTCGACTCAATGCCGGAGGTAAAGCCAATCGATAAGCTAACTCGCCTACTCGATCCAAAATTTCAAACAGTCCAATGAATCTCGGATTCAACTTCCCCCGTTTTCCGAAACGGAAGATACCTCGACTCGGGGGTACCTTGACCAAAACGTGGTCACCCATCTCGAACTCTAGTGGTCTACGATTATCTGCATATAATTTTTTTTGTCGACTCTGAGCAGTCAACAGACGACTCCTGATCAAAGTTACCTTCTCCGGGGCGGCTATAAGCATATCGGGCTCGGTGCTGATTGATTCTGACAAGTCATCCCAACACAAAGGAGATCGACAACGACGACCGTACAAGGCCTCGTAAGGTGCCATCTTAATGGAAGCATGCCAACTATTATTATACGTGAACTCGATCAATGGTAGTTGGGCTTCCCAATCGTCCTTCCAATCGAGGACGCAGGCCCTCAATATGTCCTCTAATATCTGAATAGTCCTCTATGATTGTCCGTCGGACTGAGGATGAAAGGCGGTACTGATATTGAGCTGAGTTCCCATAGCACGATGAACTGATTTCCAAAAATGAGACACAAATCATCCGTCACGATCGGAAACGATACTCTTAGGAGTACCGTGCAGTCTCACTATCTCCTTAATGAACAACTGAGCCAGTCTCTCGGGACCCCACGCATCCTTGATCTCAAGGAAATGAGCTGATTTAGTTAAGCGGTCCACAATCACCCAGATCGTATTCATGCCACGACGACTCGTCGGCAAACTCGGGATGAAATCCATAGAAATGTCTTCCCACTTCCACTCTGGAATAGGGAGAGGTTTCAACATACCCGCCGGTCGCTGATGTTCAATCTTGACTTGTTGACAAGTTAAGCATCTCGAAACAAATTCTGCGATTTCTCGCTTCATATTACTCCACCAGTAATTTTGTTTCAAGTCCTTGTACATCTTGCTAGAACCCGGATGAACAGAATAAGGGGTAGCATGAGCTTCTCTCAAAATAGAGTTTTTCAACTCGACATTCGCTGGTACGCACAACCGATTCTTAAATCTCAAAAGTCCATCCTCGTGGACCACGAATCCAGGGGCTTTCCCCTGAGTCACATCCTTAAGGATGCGCAACAATGCTGGGTCAGAACCTTGATTCTCCCTGATTTCCTCCTCGAGTGACGATGAAATCTCTAACATACAAAGCTGTCCCTGAACTCGCTGAAGCCAGACCTCGATCTCGGGTCTAAGGAATTCCTGCTGAAGCTCCTTCTGAACTGTTAAACGAGCAAGCATCTGCTCCTGAACGGACTTACGACTCAAGGCGTCGGCGACAACGTTCGCCTTGCCCGGGTGGTAAAGGATCTCGATATCATAATCTTTGATTAGTTCTAACCACCGCCTCTGTCGCATATTTAACTCCTTCTGAGTAAATATATACTTTAAACTCTTATGATCGGTGAATATCTGACGAGTAACGCCATAAAGATAATGACGCCAAATCTTCAATGCGAACACCACGGCTGCTAGCTCCAGGTCGTGAGTCGGATAATTAACCTCGTAAGGTCTCAATTGCCGAGAAGCATAAGCAATAACCTTCCCATTCTGCATGAGTACACATCCGAGACCCTGTCCGGACGCATCACTATAAACCACAAATCCCTCCGTCCCTTGCGGCAAGGAAAGTACAGGTGCTGACATTAACCGTCTCTTGAGTTCCTCAAAACTCCGCTGACACGCGTCGGACCACGTGTATTTCTTATCCTTTCGCAAAAGGTTCATCAAGGGTTGAGCGATTCTAGAAAATCCCTCCACAAATCGCCGATAATAGCCCGCTAATCCGAGAAAACTTCGGATTTCCTTAACATTCTTCGGAGGTAACCAATCTCGGATAGCCTCCGTCTTTTGAGGGTCGACACGAACTCCGTCTGATGAAATTACATGTCCGAGAAAAGTCACTTCGGACATCCAGAACTCACATTTGGAAAACTTTCCATAAAGTTGCTCTCGTCTAAATACATCGAGGACCTGATGAAGATGAACCTCGTGATCCTCTCAGCTACGAGAATAAATCAAAATGTCATCGATGAAGACAACAACAAACTGATCTAAAAAGTCGATGAAAACCCGATTCATTAACTCCATGAATACCGCAGGTGCATTAGTTAGCCCGAACGGCATAACTACGAACTCATAATGACCATAGCGTGTTCGAAACGCCGTCCTCGCGATATCCGACTCTCGAATCCGCAACTGGTGATATCCAGATCTTAAGTCGATCTTGGAAAATACTGAAGCTCCCTGAAGTTGATCTAAAGGATCATCAATACGGGGTAAGGGATACTAATCTTGATCATCACCCTGATCAACTCCTGATAATTAATACACACACGAGACGAGCCATCTATCTCCTCGACAGATCACACTGGTGCTCCTCATGGGGACGCAATTGGTCGGAGATAACCTTTCTCGAACTATTCCTCAAGTTGAATCTTCAACTCCTACATTCTGGTCGGGGCCATCCGATACGGTGCCTTCGATAAAGGGGACGTACCGGCTCCAACTCACTCCTGAATTCCACTACTCTATGTGAAGGCAACCAGATAACTCGTCTGGAAATACATTGTCAATCGATGACAATGATACCACAAATGATTGAACATTTCGATTGCCCTAGAATGGTCAATCGATAAAAAGTGATACAATGAATGATCGAACATCTCGTGCCTTAGAAGGGCCAGTCGATGAAAATGATACAATGAATGTTTGAATAACTCGATTGCCTTAGAAAGGCCAATCGATGAAAATGATACAATGAATGATTGAATAACTCGATTGTCTTAGAAAGGCCAATCGATGAAAATGACACAATGAATGATTGAATAACTCGATTGCCTTAGAAAGGTCAATCGATGAAAATGATACAATGTATGATTGAATGACTCGATTGCCTTAGAAAGGCCAATCGAAGAAAATGGTGCAATGAATGATTGAATAGCTCGATTGCGGAATCTCTCTGCTTCCGCCATAATAATAATTCTACTGGAACAACGGGGATTACTTCCCTGAAGCACACATTCGACAACCAACGACGGAAAGATAGCGACCAACGCTAACAAACACTGAGGATAGTATCAAGACGATCAAACCAACTAATACCGAAAATTACATCGTCCTAAGATAAATTCACCACGATTTGGTCCACCAACCAATCGCAGTCATTAAGCTTAATTCGGTATGATTTCCGAAAAATCTTCCATCGGCAGGTAGACCGATGGTATGAGGTCCACAAGTAATAGGACTATCCCAAAATAAGTCTATTCAAACATGATTCAAAAATGAATGAATGCGGTGCACCAGTATCCAAAAAGGTACACACAGGTTGAAATAAAAATTACGAGTATACCTGAGGTCATTCGGGCCACCGGATCGTCGATCCTCCTCATCACATGAATCTGGGACTTGCCGGCCCCTGAACCGGACGCTCCCGTCTGATAAATATGAGCCCCAACTCTATTTGCTTCCATTGTCTTAAACGACGTTGACAAAGCAGTCTGATTCTGAAACGCCGATTGCTTCGGGGCCTGAGATGCCGCCGGAGCCGACTTGGAGTCCCTTCGGCAAAAACGGGCCCTATGCCCAGCAATTCCACAGTTATGGCACGTGACAGTATGCTTCGGACATTTGGTGCTGAAATGACCCTGTTCTTCACAGTTGAAACAGGTGACGGCCGAACTGGCTGCTCGGGACTGAGATCCCGCACGACAATGCACCGTAGGAGGTCGCTCATAAACGATAGGACTCACACGAGGCTTCTTGAAGGTTGACTGACCGCCTTCGGATTGATTACGCTTCGTTGATTTCATGCTGACAGATGAAGGTTGTTGTTCAGCAATTTCCTTAGCAGCAGGCTCATACGGGAGAGTTCTCTCGATTAATCCGGCCAGAGTGGCGCAATGATGATTGAGCAATTTGCACATGGGTCATCATGGCCTGCATAAAAGTGAGTGGATCAACCCGAACATCTTCTTGTCGAGCCGAGTCCTGGGCACGATTTCCCGACAGCGAGTGATTATTTCCCGGGTTTCGGCCCGCACCGCGGCCTCTCCCCGTGCATCCCATGACAGCTCTCCCCATACTGAAGTAGGAAGGTCGCATAATGATTATATTTCCCGCATGATTATCACATTATGATTATGTCATGAGATGATGAAAATGAGTATACATGCTCTAACTTAGTGATTATAAGAATGATTTACTGAAGTGACATGATTATCTGATGAGATTCTTGAAATGATTATCTTGAATAACTTAATAAGATTGATAATATGATCATCCAGATCGACAACTGAGTAATGAAATGAATTGAGTAATTAATGAGTTAACATGATCGTCCTGATCATTAACTGAGTAATGAAATGAATTAAGTGATTAATGAGTTAATATGATCGTCCTGATCACAATGAATGATGATGTTTGAGGATTGTTAATTGATGAATGATGAATGAATGACTATTGCCAGAAATTATACCATGGCGTTAGAAATCTTACAGTTCTTTCGGTCTGATTGGCTCGGCATTTGCACAGGTCACACGTGACGCGAAAGTCCAATGATACTAGTCTGATGACGATGATTTCAAATGAGACATGACTCGGAAGGTAGTATTCAAAACCACGCTCCGATACCAACTCTGTAACACCCCAAACTAGGTGGATATTACAGTGCCGTAGATCCCCGACTAGGACCCACCAGGCAAATGAAAATGACTGAATTATACAGGATAATTGTAGTACCGAACCACATTACAACAATAATTACTCCGATGAGGAGTTTAATTACAACACACCAGGACAATACCGAATACTAGTGTATTTTATATGAAGATAAAATACACAACACTGAATGAAACGGAGTATCCAAATGAAAATCTGCAGCGGAAAATAAATGACGACAATATGAATAACTGAAAGATCGGGGGCCCCTACTAGTATCACTGGGACTCCTCGACGTCAGCATGCTATTCCCGTGCTTTTGCCTTGCCATGACCTGAAAAATAGAATCCCCAGCCGGGGTCAGTTACACAGAACAACAATCCTCAAGGGTTGAAATTACACAATCATGATATATCTGAAGTTATGAAATATCCTTAGTTATGAATTACGCTGAAGAGGAGTACCATAGTACGCCCGTAGTGTTCTGTGCGAGTGTACAAGATGGATGTCCGGACACACCCGTCCTTGTACCTAATTAGTCTCACGGAGGTAATCGTTACCGTGTGCACAGTCCAATGTATCACTCCCAATACATGGCCATCATGTGCCCGACTAAAAATTCCACACATCCGCACCCGGCCACGCAATATGAACCCAGAAGGTCATATGAACGAGAATGACCATAATGAATATCAATGAATAATAATAATCTGACAACGTCAAGAATGACTTACCGAGATGAAAGTGATAATGAAGTGATTGATGGTTTCAATGAAATGATTGGAACCGCCGTTCCTCGTTAATGAAGTGATTATTCGACAATTACAAGTCTCAATATGATGAATACAATGATGAATGAGTTATGATTATGAATGATCAACAACAAAAGGAATGAATATCCTTTTAACCGAGTAAGAATCAACTTACTCAATACCGATGAAGAATGTCCTTCCACGAACAAATGTCCTAAATGAAGTGTCGGTCGCTCGAACAACCTTAATTCAATACAATTACCAACAATCCGATCAATATACGAATTAAACACGAATATAACGAACTCAAAACGTCGATACGATTAAACCAAGTTCATTGGGGCATTAAATCGAACACTTTGAGGCCAACTCCGATTGATTACAACTAAACCTCAATAATACCAACCTCAAATCCCCAAGAAGTGTTTCAAACCAACAAAACATCTTCAATACGTTCAATAATCCGTTATGAATATCCAAAAACGTGATTATAACAACAATTAATCGAAAATCCCCAAATCTAACTCGATATTCAAAGTGTTCTTGAGTAATCCCTCAATAATCCAATGAATCCTTATACAAACTCATAATCATATACATATCCCTTCATATAACATGATTATAACGTCCAAAACATCATATCCCAACACAAAATCGAAATCCAAGATGTTGAAGAAATTACCTCTTGAAGATCCAACCACTTCGATCCGAAGAACACGAGTTAAATCGAGTATCCAAGCTTCCAAATGAATGAAGATGATGAAAAATACACACTCAAATGATTGATGATGGCAAAATCTCTCCCTCAACCCTCTCTCTCGGATAAAGATGGAAAAATGAAGAAATGAGGAAAAATGACCCGGCCAAGTCCTTAAATACTGCCGGACGTTACGGCCGTAACTCGGCCCTCTTACGGCCGTAACATTCCAGGTTAACGGCCTTACGGCCGTAACCGGCCAACTCGTACGTCCGTAACTCGGCTTCGTCCGAAAGCCTGCCGACAGACTTACGGCCGTAACCGCTCCTGAGTTACGGGCGTAACCCGCCTCCGTCAAAAACATCCGCCGACATCCTTACAGCCGTACCCGCACACCTTACGGCCGTAACCCGGATGATACGGCCGTATCCGGCCAAACTTACGGGCGTAAGCCCTCTTCGTCGAAAATGACCAGGCACCTAGCCTGCAGCGTATGGCCGTATCCGGCCAAGCCTTACGGCCGTATCTCCCTCGCCTTACGGCCGTATCTTTAAACTCCTACGGCCGTAACTCGCCTTCGGCCAAAAACGTCTGGGCACCTGCCGACACGTACGGCAGAATCGCCACCTTACGGCCGATCGCCCAACTTACGGCCGTATGCCGAAATCCTTACGGCCGTAAGTCCTGCTCGTCCGAAATGGCCTGAAAACAACGAACGCCTATTACGGCCGTATCCGACACTCCTTACGGCCGTAACTCGTTGCTGGACAAGATGAAATTCCGACAACTCTGATTTCTCGCTACGATCGACGAATGATTCGACATACCAAACGTTTGCGAATGCGAACAAGTCCAACACATGCCAAAAATGATATTTCCAGCACAAGAACACATGCCAAAAATGATATTTCCAGCACAAGACCACCAATCACGATGATAATGATAATACTCCCGCTCTGACACTCAAACGGAGATGAACTGACGATCGGTAACTGATACACGGTTACAACATGCCAAAAGAACGCAAATTAATGAATCATGAATGATGAGCGTGTTAGAGATATGCCCTCGAATGCCACTCAGAGGATGAGAGAGTGAGAGCATATGTATTGTAATTATGAAAATTTAACAAGGCAATAATTATTTCTATATTATTGTATATCACTGGCATTGTGATTTGATATATAGAATAATAGTCCTTGCATTTGAGACCAAACATTCTACTCCTCATGGAGATAAGGAGATAAGCACTAGAAGTGTTTAGAGCTCGAATGCTTAACTCGTTCGCAAGTCGATAAAACTTAACTGGGCAATAAGTTTAGACAAGACTTGTATAATGTGTACTTTGACCTGTAGAGTACCGGTATTCACTAAGGGTTAGTGGGAGCACACGTTATAGGTATGCTAGTGAGATTAGTATACTCGAACACGACTCACCTCGATTCGGTCACATGGATATCACTCAGGGATTGTCAATGACTGGATCGAAATGTTGTGATAGGTATACGTGGACCTTTGACTTGAGGTTTCAGGAGATGTGCTTGTTACTTTAAGTTAGTCTTTTTAGTAGTTCGATGCAATCGCCGGTGGGTGGGGTCAACCTCGAAATGCAACTTAGTGGGCAAGTAGCGATCTCTCGAATACCAAGATAGAATTCTTTCTCCTGTAAGTGAGCAGTAAATGTCCTATGCGGTTAATGGCAAATGAGATTATAAGTCTTTGGCCAAAGCATTTAGAGCTAGTTGTATTTGATACACGAGCTCGACGATCTCGGTTGCATTAACAAAGCATAGTGTCAAGTTACGTAGGGTTTGACTTTTCCGTGACCCTAATACTTGACCGGGACATATGATTGAAGGGTTTATACGTATACGGTATTCACGACATAATGGTTTTGGAATGATCCGATCATTCGTTCTTAGTTGGGTTACGTGCGAAGCACTAGGTGGCTAAGTGTTACCCGTACTCATTGGTTCCTCCCATTGCCGACTAAGACGGACCTACGAGTCGCGCACAAGGATATTTGATGGATAAATATGTATTTATTATCTCTTCATTAATATTGGATATTAGATATCTAATTTGATTTATTTGATAAATCATGCGGTCTAGTGAATTGAAATTAATTCTTGGGTAATTAATTTAATTCATAAATAATTATTTCTTGGAAATATATTATTATAATTTTGTATTTGATAAAATTAATTAATTGGATTAATTAATTAAGTATAAATACATTTGGGATAAAACGAAGTGTATTTAACGGACTAGACACGCGAGCGTCAGGTACATGAACAAGTGGCTCGGCTCGTTTTCTCACCTAAAATCTAGTGGGCCGCTCCTCATTTTCCTCCCTTCATTCCATGTGGTGTGTGTTGTGTGTTTAATTGTTTAATGGGTTGAAGACAAAGGATGAGATTTCATATCTCATCATTTTGATATCATCCCCATTATATAATGTATATATCTTCACATTATGTGAAGACTTTGCAACAACAAAACAAGCACACTCAAAAATCAGCCGTGAGTTCAAGGGAAGGGAGAAAAAAATTTATTTTCTTTTCTTGTTCATCTTTGAGAGAAAGAAAAGGAAGAAGAGAAGAGAAGAAGAAAATACCGTATCAATTCCTAGCCGTGTTCTTTGAGAACGAATTGATATTTTATTTTTCCGATCAATATCCGACGCGTAATAACGTAGAGACATTCGGCAATTTCGGTGTTGGATCATTCAACAAGCTACAACGAATTGGATTCGTGTTCGTGTCGATATCGGAGAAAGTTTATTCGGGTTTCACCTTGAAGATTATATCATCAAAGGACTACGAGGTAAGTATTCTTTGATTATCTTTCTCGTTATTTATATTCGTTTATATGACGCTTGATCGGTCCGTTTTTGGGGTTTGGTTTTATCCGGTTGGACCGTTTTATTTTCCATTGCGTAATTCGTTTTTATTTACGAATCCCAACGGTGGTATCGGAACAAGGTCTATGCGATCGTATATTCGATATTTGCATTTGGAATGCTTGATTTTTTTTTATGATTTAGTATCATAAAAATTTTAATTGTTGATGTTTAATTGTTCATCTAAAAATTATTTTTCATGATTTTATGTTACAATATAAATCTATTTTTCTTTTGAAAAACTGATTTATTTGTGTAATATAAAAATTAGAAAAATATTATTTTTGGATTCGGGACGAAAAAAATGATCCTAAAATTGTAGGACCGGCTGACTCAAGGGTCACTAGGATTTGGTCAATTCTGGTCAAATTTGGCTGGCCTGTCAGCCGCGGGCTTGGCCTGCCTTGTGTTTTCCGACTCGTTTTTATATTTCGTTCGGTAAATTAATTTTCCGCAAATTAAATTGGATTTAATTTGACTAAAATATAATTATGGTAATTTTATTTTAAGGGAATTAATTTAATGAAATATTTATTTTGTCCGGAGCAAATTAAAATTAACGGCTAAGTGAATTAATTGGATTAATTCTAATTGTTGGATTAATTTTTATTGATTAGATCAATTTTAGATTAATTATTATTGCCATTTATTTTAATGTAATTGTTGCATTAATTTTGAATGGGGATGTAGTTCATGGACCTAGTTTTGAATCGTTTGTTTTGTTCGATTGGGTTGTAAAGGCCGTTTTGAGCCTATTTATTTTACTAGAAAATTTGTATAGGATGCAATTTTTCAAATGTAAAATTTATATGTAATGACGAAGACCGAGGAAGATTCGCTCGAGAAGACGAAGATTCAAGACCGAAGACATGTAATTAGATTACGATGTTTTTGTTCTAGGAACGGTCCATGAACGCATGTTGTTAGTTTTAGGTTGTGTATGTTTTCATATTGTATGACAAACAAACAAACCGACAAACCGCGCTTATAAACGGATTAATGTGCAAAGTGTAACATATAATCGCGTTAATACTCCCACTTACAAACACTAAGTTATAAAGGTTACGAGGTTTCCTACCCTCCGTCAAACTCATGGAAAATTGAAATCTAAACCGGAATATTATTCTTAGAGTATGTCGGGGTAATATTTTAGGGAAAGTTGATAAATTCCTAAAGTGCTTTAGATGCCTTTGTTTGTGACTATTCAAACGCCTATATACCGTTTGTGTTGGCGTGTAAGATTCAATTGTCAGACTAATAGGAGTTGACGGTTTAAACTTAGATAGTTCAGCGAGCCATAGAAACCGAATGGGTTGAGGGCAAGTGAACTAGGGGTAAAAGAAGATCGAATCATCCATTAGATGGGTTGGTATTAGACACCACTTTATAAAGAATAATAGAATAGAAACCGTATGGGTTGCCCTCTATTAAACTTTGTAAAGAAATCGATCACCACTATGAAGTCACCCAAGACTTCCGGATTTAACATGGGAGTGTGTAAATACCGATAAAATAGTGGGAGCCGAGTTATGAATAAAGAAAGTCCTTAAATTCTTTACTCGGATCATAATTAAATAATCACTAACGAATCTTAAATTATTCTCTGCAGTTAGCAAAACTCTCAATATGACAATGAACCCACTCGCTATACTACTTGAAAAGAACGTCCTGACTGGTCCGAACTATGTGGGCTGGCTTCGGAACTTGAGGATTGTCCTAACTATGGAAATGCTGGGATACGTCTTGGAGGCGGACATCCCAGCGGCTCCTGCAAGAACCCGAGCCAATCAGGAAGATGTCGATGCCCATGAGAAATGGGTAAAAGACGACATAAGAGTGCGAGGGTACATGTTAGGCTCAATGACCAATGAGCTTCAACGTGCCCATGAAAAGATGACGTCTTCGAGAGCCATCTTATCGCACCTGGCTGAGCTCTATGGAGAGCATAGCCGAACTGCTAGATATGAGATATCGAAGCAATTATTCGGCGCCCGGATGAAGGAAGGAGAGAGGGTTGGGGACCATGTCCTCAAAATGATCTCGATGATTGAGAGATTAGAAGCTCTTGATTTTCAGATGCATGCATCTCTCCAAACTGACCTTATCCTGCAGTCACTTCCTGACTCCTTTTCACAATTTGTCATGAACTTCAACTGCAATGAGATTGCATGTAACTTAGCTCGGCTAATGAACAAACTGACGACCGCCAGTCTCGAGATGAAGACAAAGGGAAAGGAAGTTGCACTTGTGATTTCTTAAGGACTTGGAAGTCCAAGAATAAGAAGAAAAAGAACAAGAAGCTTAGGTCCAATAACCAAGATCGACAAGGGAAAGGGCAAGGCCCCAATGGTTCAAAAGAGCAAGGGGCCAAGAAAACGGATGTATGCCTCAATCGCGGTGAGCTAGGCCATGGAAGAGGTCTTGTCCAAAGCTTGACCGTAATGCGCCTTCAGTACGGAACTCTGGTTTTAGAAACAAATTGTTCTCAGAATCGTATATTCTACTTCTTGGATACTTGATTAGGTGCGAGTTCTCACATTTGTACAATGAATCGGGATCTGGAGCGAAGTAGGAAGGCGGATTCGGGGAGGTGATGGTCACCGTCGGAAGTGGGCATAGTGTCGAGGCTTCGATATCGGATCCCTTATGTTGGATTTAGAATGGTTTTATTCTTACTTTAGATGATGTACTTTTTTGCCCAAGGGGCACAAAAATATTGTATCAATTCCGGTCATGGACCGAAAGGGATTTCACTTCTTTATTGGAGATGGGTCTGTCGTATTTATTTTAGAAATAAATTGGTTGAAATCTTGCTACATTATTAAATAGTTTATACCATTTAAATCTAAAGAATAAAACAACTGTGAACACTATAACTAGGAAGTGTGGTAGGGATGAAACGAACCAAGCACTTAAGTGGCATCTTAGACTTGGTCATATCGGTCAGACCAAGGTTCATAAAATGGAGAAAGATGGGCTTACGGGTCCATTGGGATCAGATCCCTATCCAACTTGTGAATCTTGCCTTCAAGGCAAAATGACTAAGTTACCCTTGAGGACTTTTGAAAGAGTCTGAAAAACTTGGATTGATCCATACCGACGTCTCGTGGCCCTTTTGAAGTGGCACGAGACGGCTTTCGATATTTCATTACATTCAGATGACCATACGGTATGGATTCGTACTTAATGAAACATAAGTCTGAAGCTTTTGATAAATTCAAGGAATTTAAAGCCCTAGTTGAAAATCAAGCAGTAACCGTGTTAAGACTCTTCGGTCAGACCGGGGTGGTGAGTACATGAGTACCGAATTTGATGAGTTCTTAAAGGAACTAGGAATAGTGTCACAATTCACTCCTCCAGCTACTCCACAATTAAATGGTGTATCAGAAAGAAGGAACCGAACCTTGTTGGACATGGTTCGCTCCATGCTTAACTATACTGATCTACCGATTTATCTGTGGGGTTACGCGCTCCTTACTGCTGTGCATATCTTGAACAGATGTCCTTCCAAATCCGTTCCTAAGACTCCCCACGAGATGTGGAGAGGTAGGAAACCAAGTCTTAATCACATTAGGATTTGGGGATGCCCTGCTTATGTCAAGAAGACTAAAGTAGAGAAATTGGAAACTAGGTCTGTGAAAGGTCGTTTCATAGGATATCCAGGGGATTCCATGGGATATCTATTCTACATGCACGAAGATCATAGGATCATCATTGCTATACAAGCACACTTCCTGGAAGATCAGTTTATTCAGGAAGGAGGGGCAGGTAGAAATATTTCTTTAGAAGAAATAAAAGAAACACCAAATGAGACACCTATGCAAGATATTAGAACCCAACCTTCTGAAATACAAACACAACCTCGCAAGTCTAGTAGAATTTCTCAATTACCTGAGAGGTATGGCTATCTGCATCAAGAGGAACTGGGTGTCCATGAGATGACAGAAAGTAGTCAAGAGCATGATCCTTCTACATACGACCAAGCGATGGTAGATGTTGACTCCACCAAGTGGCAAGAAGCTATGGAAGCTGAGATAGACTCAATGCATGCTAATCAGGTCTGGACTTTAGTAGATCGTCCTAAAGGCATAGTGCCTATTGGAAACAAATGGATCTATTTAAGAAAGAGTGTTGGTGATGGCAAGGTTGATACCTATAAGGCCGGGCTTGTGGCAAAGGGTTATTCCCAAAGAGAAGGAATCGATTACTTGAGACCTTCTCACTGTAGCTATGATTAAGTCTATTCGCATGATGCTTGCCATAGCACCCACTTAGATTATGAAATATGGCAAATGGATGTGAAAACGGCATTCCTAAATGGATTCCTCGAGGAGGAGATTTACATGGAGCGACTAAGGGATTCATATCTCAAACCAATATTCATAAAGTATGCAAACTTCAAATGCCATTTATGGATCAAGCAAGCTTCACGGAGTTGGAATCTTCGTTTTAACGAGGCAGTCAAAGAGTTTGATTTTGTCCAAAACGAAGAGGAGCCTGTATTTGCAAGAAGGTTAGTGGGAGCAAAATTGCGTTCTTAATACTATATGTAGATGACATTCTACTTATAGGAAACAGCGTAGGAATGCTCGATTACGTGAAAGCTTGGCTTTCTAAAGAGTTCTCAATGAAAGACTTGGGAGAAGCTACCTATATTACAGGTATTCGTCTCTACCGGATAGAGCGAAAAGAATGTTAGGTCTTTCCCAAGCCCTCTATATAGAAAAGATCCCAAGCGATTTAGGATGGAAGATTCTAAAAGAGGGTTCCTTCCTATGCAACATGGTGCAAAACTTTCCTTAGAGATGTGTCCTCAAAGTGAGGAAGACAGAAAGGAAATGAGTAAGGTGCCCTATGCTTCGGCTGTAGGTAGCCTCATGTATGCTATGATTTGCACTAGACCGGACATTGCCTATCTTTGTGAGCGTAGTAAGTCGGTTTCATCAAATCCAGGCAGGAACATTGGACTGATGTAAAGAACATTCTTAAGTACCTAAGGAGGACTAAAGACTTGGTTCTTACATACGGCGGTGGAGAAATTAGAGTGATGGGCTATACAGACTCAGATTTTTCGGGGGACATGGATGCTCAGATGTCCACATCAGGGTATATCTTCACTCTGAATGGTGGGGCAGTTTCTTGGAGAAGTGCCAAGCAAAGTTCGACTGCTATCTCTACATGTCAAGCCGAATACCAGGCAGCCACGGAGGCTGCTAAAGAAGCTTTTTGGATTAAGAAGTTCACTGAGGAACTTCAAGTGGTTCCTAATGCGGAGAAGCCCGTGACGCTGTTTTGTGACAACGTGCGAAGTTGCACAGAGGCTAAGGAGCCTAGGGCTCACCACAATACCAAACATATTGCGAGAAAATATCATTTTGTGAGAGAAATGGTTCAGAAGGAAATGTTATATCAGAGAGTAGACACAGAAATAACGTTGCTGATCCGCTTACCAAGCCACTATCTCAGAAGGTCTTAGAGAGACATCTGGAGAGTATGGGTATTAGATACCATAGTTTGTTGCATTGAGTGCAAGTGGGAGATTGTTAGAGATATGCCCTCGAATGCCACTCAGAGGATGAGAGAGTGAGAGCATATGTATTGTAATTATGAAAATTTAACAAGGCAATAATTATTTCTATATTATTGTATATCACTGGCATTGTGATTTGATATATAGAATAATAGTCCTTGCATTTGAGAGCAAATATTCTACTCCTCATGGAGATAAGGAGATAAGCACTAGAAGTGTTTAGAGCTCGAATTCTTAACTCGTTCGCAAGTCGATAAAACTTAACTGGGCAATAAGTTTAGACAAGACTTGTATAATGTGTACTTTGACCTGTAGAGTACCGGTATTCACTAAGGGTTAGTGGGAGCACACGTTATAGGTATGCTAGTGAGATTAGTATACTCGAACACGACTCACCTCGATTCGGTCACATGGATATCACTCAGGGATTGTCAATGACTGGATCGAAATGTTGTGATAGGTATACGTGGACCTTTGACTTGAGGTTTCAGTAGGAGATGTGCTTGTGACATTAAGTTAGTCATTAGAGTAGTTCGATCCAGTCGCCGGTGGGTGGGGTCAACCTCGAAATGCAACTTAGTGGGCAAGTAGCAGTCTCTACTGAATACCAAGATAGAATTCTTTCTCCTGTAAGTGAGCAGGTAAATGTCCTATGCGGTTAATGGCAAATGAGATTATAAGTCTTTGGCCAAAGCATTTAGAGCTAGTTGTATTTGATACACGAGAGCTCGACGATCTCAGTTTGCATTAACAGAAAACATAGTGTCAAGTTACAGTAGGGTTTGACTTTTCCGTGACCCTAATACTTGACCGGGACATATGATTGAAGGGTTTATACGTATACGGTATTCACGACATAATGGTTTTGGAATGATCCGATCATTCGTTCTTAGTTGGGTTACTGTGCGAAGCACTAGGCGGCTAAGTGTTACCCGTACTCATTGGTTCCTCCCATTGCCGACTAAGACGGACCTACGGAGTCGCGCACAAGGATATTTGATGGATAAATATGTATTTATTATCTCTTCATTAATATTGGATATTAGATATCTAATTTGATTTATTTGATAAATCATGCGGTCTAGTGAATTGAAATTAATTACTGGGTAATTAATTTAATTCATAAATAATTATTTCTTGGAAATATATTATTATAATTTTGTATTTGATAAAATTAATTAATTGGATTAATTAATTAAGTATAAATACATTTGGGATAAAACGAAGTGTATTTAACGGACTAGACACGCGAACGTCCGGTACATGAACCGAGTGGCTCGGCTCGTTTTCTCACCTAAAATCTAGTGGGCCGCTCCCCTCATTTTCCTCCCTTCATTCCATGTGGTGTGTGTTGTGTGCTTAAGTGTTTAATGGGTTGAAGACAAAAGGATGAGATTTCATATCTCATCATTTTGATATCATCCCCATTATATAATGTATATATCTTCACATTATGTGAAGACTTTGCAACAACAAAACAAGCACACTCAAAAAACAGCCGTGAGTTCAAGGGAAGGGAGAAAAAAAAAAAATTTATTTTCTTTTCTTGTTCATCTTTGAGAGAAAGAAAAGGAAGAAGAGAAGAGAAGAAAAATACCGTATCAATTCCTAGCCGTGTTCTTTGAGAACGAATTGATATTTTATTTTTCCGATCAATATCCGACGCGTAATAACGTAGAGACATTCGGCAATTTTGGTGTTGGATCATTCAACAAGCTACAACGAATTGGATTCGTGTTCGTGTCGGTAACCGGAGAAAGTTTGTTCGGGTTTCACCTTCGAAGATTATATCATCAAAGGACTACGAGGGTAAGTATTCTTTGATTATCTTTCTCGTTATTTATATTCGTTTATATGACGCTTGATCGGTCCGTTTTTGGGGTTTGGTTTTATCCGGTTGGACCGTTTTATTTTCCGCTGCGTAATTCGTTTTTATTTACCGAATCCAACAGAGCGATCATTAATGAGTGAAAATTACTGAGTGATAATTACAGACTGATAATTACTGAATGATAATGAATGAATTACAACCGGGTATTACACTACATCGGTGACTTTGAATTTTCCGACAAAAAGGTTTCCTTTTCCTCTTGTTCTTCCTTTAGATTTATCACCGAAGCGCACTTTTGGACCGCGACCTTCTACAAAATCTGATAGCTTGCTTCTATCTCCTGTCATGTGCCGGGAGCATCCGCTGTCGAAGTCCCATGTCCTTCTCCAAAATGTCCTGTAGCAAACAAATTAGCTAGATTTAGGTCCCCTTTGATTGTTGGGTCCGTGGATGTTAGTGCCTTTTAGTACCCAAATTTTCCTGACAGCAATTGGCTTACTGTAGGTTACATTTGGTACAGTTTTGCGGTATCTATGTGGGGCATGTACGTAGTTACTGTATCCGTGATAATCATTATGCATGTAAAAATCAGGGTTATTATTATTAATCCAGTACTTATGCCGTCTCGGAGGTGGAGCCATTTTCTTTGGCCTTACAGCTTGCCTTCTGGGTTTCCAGTTAGATTCCCAAAGTTCTTGTCGATGCTGTGCGGACACCTGCTTTCTTGATGGATAATGAGGCTCCTGTATCCAATATCTAGGCGTGCTGTACTGAAAGTACTGCCGTGCGGGCCTTTGGTATTTGGATACAGCATTCTTTCTGAACGGCTGTTGGCGTTGTTGAGATGTTCGGGGAGCATGCTGTTGCGTGCGCCTTACAAGTTGGAATGGCTTATGATTCCACTGTCTCGAATAGGATTGTGGGGGCGGAATGGCAGCCTTTGCTTTTCGCGGTGCAGCAGGTTCCTTCACAGGACTTGGAGTTTCTTCCGATACGGGAATGTGTTCCACACTCCTGACGAACACAGTACTAGTTTTCTCTTTGTTGGAAAATGAGCTGTATCTTTAGCCACTTTTATCACCGGACAAAACTAATATTTCATTAAATTAAACCCTTAAAAATAAAATTACCATAATTATACTTTAGTCAAATTAAATCTAATTTAATTGGCGGGAAATTAATTTACCGAACGAAATATAAAAAACAGAGTCGGAAAACACAAGGCCCAGCCAAGTTGCACTTCTAGGCCGCATGTAGGCCGAGTAGCCCAAAGATGCCGCTTTGGCCGGGCCGCCGCTCTCGGCAGTGACTTTGCCGCCGGAAGCCGCATCCCCGAGTCAGTCCGACCATTTTTCTCGTCTTTTCATATCGTATTCAAATATAATATTTTTCTAATTTTTATATTATACATTTAAATTATTTTTCCAAAAGAAAACTAGATTTATATTGTAACATAAAATCATGAAAAATATTTTTTAGAGGAACAATTTAAACATTAACTATAAAATAATTATGATTCTAAATCCTAAAAAAATAACCAATCATTTGGGATTCAGTGATTAAAAGTGAGTTACGCAGCGAAAAATAAGCCGATCTAACCGGATAAAAACCAAATCCCTAAAACGAATCAATCAAGCATCGTATAAATGGGTATGAATAAAATTGATGAAGATAAGAATCATAGAAATTGATACACTCGTAGTCCTTTGATAATTTCTTCTTGATTTCGAGCACGAACACGAATCCAATCGAACGAGCTTTTGGAAATTCCCGAGCATGGAAATCACCGTGCATCTACGTATCACACATCGGAAGATGATCGAAAAATATTTCTATCAATTTATACTTTAAGTAAATGGTTAGAAATTGATAGAATTAGCTTATATATAATTTTACAAATACTCTAAGTATTTTATAAAAATTGTTTTCTTAAAACTCAAGTGTAAAATTTAGAAAGTTTTCTCCCCTTCTTCTCTTGAAACGCAAGGCCTTGCACCCTTCTTGAATGATGATGATGTTATTTTTATAACATAAAAACACATCACACCATACATCATGCCAAATATCATAACATTAATTATACACCAAGTGTATAATTAATGTCCCACCAAATATCATCAGATCTTCATCATATCTCATGCCATGACAAAATGAGATGATAAGTCACCAAGTGACAAATGGGAGGGCGTGGCCAACATGAGATTTTTAAAGTTGGTTCGTTTTGGTCCGTGAAACGAATTCCTATAGATAAACCTTGGTACGTTTAATATTAATACAATTAATTAATATAATTAATTATATTAAAAATAAATTCTCTAAGAAATAATATGAATAAATTAATTACCCAGTAATTTATTCAATTCACGAGACCGATGCAATTTATCCAATAAATTAAATTAGACATCCAATGTCCAATATTAACCAAGAGAAAATAATAGGCGCCTGTAAAGTGGAGATCTCAGAGAACCAATTTGGCTTCATGCCGGGGAGGTCCACGACTGAGGCCATTCATCTCATCAGACGCCTTATGAATAAGTTTATAGATCGGCGTAAGGACCTCCATATGGTGTTCATAGATCTAGAGAAGGCTTATGATAGCATCCCGCGCGATGTTATTTGGAGGAGCCTAGTAGAGAGGAGGGTGCCGTTGCCGTTTGTTAGGGCGATTCAAGACATGTACTTCCAAGCTAGGACGTGCGTTAGGACCCCAGTTGGTGACACCCAGTATTTTCCGGTTGAGATAGGGCTACACCAGGGGTCGGTGCTAAGTCCTCTTCTCTTCGCTCTAATCCTTGACGTCATTTCGCGAGGGGTTCAAGATGGCATCCCGTGGTGCATGCTTTTTGATGACGACATTGTGTTAGTGGCGGAGTCGAGGAGGGAGGTGAACTTGAAGTTGGAGCTTTGGAGGGCTAAGTTAGAATCCCAGGGCTTGCGTGTGAGCCGGTCTAAGACCGAGTATCTTTAGTTGTGAGGCCAACGAGGAAGATGTTGAGGTAATGATTGCGGATCAGATCGTACCCCGTACGGATAAGTTCAAGTATTTGGGTTCGATCATTCATAAGGAAGGTGAGTGTGAAGATGATGTCACGCATCGCATCAAGGCGGGGTGGCTAAGGTGGAGAGCAGCGATAGGGGTCCTGTGCGACAAGAAAGTCCCTCTAAAGTTGAAGGGTAAATTCTATAGAGCGGCAATCCGACCTGCAATGTTGTATGGCTCCGAATGTTGGGCGATGAAGAAGTCGCTTGAGAGCAAGTTGGAAGTGGCTCAAATGAGAATGTTACGTTGGTCTTGTGGTTGCACAATGTTAGATAGAATTGCGAACGGGGTTTTCAGGAACGCGCTGGAAGTGGCGCCCATTTCAGCGAAAGTTAGGGAAGGGAGATTGAGATAGTTTGGCCACGTCCGCAGGAGGCAGGCATCTGCTCCGGTGAGGAGGGTCGAGAGTTTAATGGTTGTCGGGGAGAAGAGGAGAGGCAGACCGAGGAGGACGTGGGAGGAGCAACCGAGATTAGATTTGAAGGCCTTAAACCTTTCCGAGACCATGACTGTTGATAGGTGCGTTTGGAGGCGCCAGATCAGAGTTGTGGATTCTTTTGTAGGGAGCGGTGCTGTAGTTGAGAGCCTCAGGGTTGGGTTGTCTCGGTTAGCTTTGACCTAGAGCATTGCATTTTTACTTTTATTGTATATTTTATCATATTGTCTTTGCGTGTGGTGTATTTTTGACAGGAGTCGTATGAGAGCCAACCTCTATTTTGTTAGAGCAGCGTTCATCGGGAGTGAAGTAGCCAAATTCCGCTTAGGTAAGTCCCATGTGCATCAGGCCATGGGCTCAGGTATGGTCTCGAGCTTTTTCGAATCATATGTTTTCCTTTGTATTTATCACACAAGATTCTGCTGTGCACTAAGCTGGGGGTCTTCACGGAAACAGCCTCCCTACCGTAATAAGTAGGGGCATGGTCTGCGTACATCTTACCCTCCCCAGACCCTGCTCTGAGCGGGATATACTGGGTATGTTTGGTTTGGTTTGGTTTGGTTTTTAAAGTCAAAGCCTATTGTAACTTGACTCTATGTATTTGTTAATACAAACTGAGATCACCGAGCTCTCGTGTATCAAATACAATGAGTTCTAAATGCTTTGGCCATAGACTTATGATCTCATTTTCCATTAACCGCATAGGACAATTACCTGCTCACTTATAGAAGAAAGAATTCTATCTTGGTATTCAGTAGAGACTGCTACCTGTCCACTAAGTAGCATATCGAGGTTGATCCCACTAACCGATGATTAGATCGAACTACTCTAATGACTAACTTAATGTCACAAGCACATCTCCTACTGTAATCTCAAGTCTCACGTATACCTATCACAACCTTATGATTCAGTCATTGATAATCCCTGAGTGATATCCATGTGACCGAATCAAGGTGAGTCGTGTTTGAGTATACTAATCCCATTACCATACCTATAACATGTGCTCCCACAAACTCTTAGTGAAGACAGACACTCTACATGTCGAAGTACCTGTTATACAAGTCTTGTCTAAACTTAATGCCCAGTTAGGTTTTATCGACTTGCGAACCAATTAAGTGTTCGAGCCCGGAACACTTCCAGTGCCTATTTTCTTATCTTCATAAGAAGTGTAATGTTTGCTCTCAAATGCAAGGACTATTATTTTACACCAATTCACAATGCTTGTGATATACAATAATATAGAGATAATATGTGCCTTATTTAATATAATATTCATAATTACAATATGCTCGCACTCTCTCATCCTCTGAGTGGCATTCGAGTGCATATTCTTAACAGACGCATCGCTCATAGATGATGAGCCTAGTAACTATACAGAAGCTGCTTCAGGACCAGAGTCCGAGGAATGGCTAGAGGCCATGAAGTCAGAGATGCAGTCCATGTACGATAATCAAGTTTGGAACTTGATAAATCCACCTGAGGGTGTAAAAACCATTAGGTGAAAATGGGTCTTCAAAAGGAAGAAAGACATGGATGACACGTCTTTAGTGTAACTATCGCAAGTGCACGATATCGTATCAAGTAGTAAGTGAACTTTTTGAGTCCGGTTTATCGATCCCACGAAAAAGTTTGGTTATATGTTGAATTATACACTATTAGTCTATTTGTTATAGAGATATATATGATTGAAACACACAATTTAAGAGTTTGGTTTAATAATTGCAAAGAAAATGCAATAATAGTTCTAATATTCAAGGAAATAAAAGATTGCACTAATAAAAGATTAATAAAAGATATAATGAAATAGTTGGGATTACAAACTTAGTTCATCATTAGTTATAAAAGATGTATAGGAGATCATAAGATGAATTTACTTATTATGTTGTGTAGATTCGATTTTCCTTAAAAAGATGGTTTCTCTTTCGAACTATAAAACGCCCCTTATATATTGAATCAATCCACTATATTTCTATGTTGATTGGCTTCAATACATAGCATTAGATTTTATGAAAATAACTTAAAGAATCATCTAAGGTCTAGATGTATATTTCTATCCCCTAGAACAACTTAGAGTGAAGATCATTTGATCTAATCAAACATATTTTCTTTTGAAACATATGAAGACCATAAATATCGTCATTTATTGGCCAAATAAATAAAGATTGTTAAAATAATGAAAATCACACACAATAATAAGTAATTCATAATAGATCTTTATACAAACTTAAATAACATGACTAACCTTGTTTATAATCCCAACTAAGGTAACTTAGCCCATGAAGGGTTTAATAAACATAATACAAGCTTGAGTGGTCATTATTAGTTGAAAAAGAGAAAGAATTGATCCTAACTCCCTTAGTAGATAAAGGAGAAAGAAGCAATAAACTCCCTTAACAACATATGCTATACCACTATTACACAAATCACTCAAGAACACAAGTGTGTTTTTCACACAAAAAGAAAATATTACAAAAGGTGGAAAAATATAAGATGAATGATGAATGATGATGGATCTAAGGGGTCTATTTATACACCTAAAGTTATCTAATAGCTCCAAAACTCCAGCATTATTACATTAGATCGGATCAATGTCATCCATCCCCTCAATAATAGACCAAAAGTATAAAAAATTAGGCAATGATCAATAATCTGCCAAGAGTTACAGCCGTAACATTGAGGAGTTACGGCCGTAACTATGATGACATACGGCCGTAACATTGAGGAGTTACGGCTGTAACATGGCTACGTCTTTTTGCTTTGTGAATTACGCCCGTACTTTATGATGTTACACCCGTATGGAGTTTCAGACTTCATTTTCAGCCCAGAATTTCTTAGACTTTGCGTTTTTGCCCCAAATCTTTTTCGGATGATAACTTTTGATATATAACTTTGATTTTGAATCCGGAAAGACTGCCGAACTCGTCTCGGAAAGCCCTACAACATGAATACATAAAAATTCAACAAATAGAATATTTTATAAACATGTTATTTCTTGAGTAAATCAGTAATTCAATCCGATTAAGACTAGATTTACATCTTCATCCGATAAAAATAAAATTATTAAAAACTAATTAATTAAAAGTAAAAAAGAGTAGACTAGCTCAATTATGGGTGAAATTTATCGATACAAATCATGAATAAGTGTATAAAACTGACACTTATCACACCCCCAAACTTGAATTCTTGCTAGTCCCGAGCAAGACCCTTTATTATTCACACTCCAAAAATAAAAATAAGACAAAAATAATAATACACACATAAATTAAGAAAAAAATATAAAAATAGAGAAGGAGATCAAAATGCCATTAATACACAACAAATAGCTTTATACAGTAGATAGAAATGAATCAAGATTCAAAATAAATCTACTAATGATTTTAAAGTTAAAACACGGTCTTATTTTGTAATTCCAAATTCAAGGTTTTCCCCCAAAATGTTGATTGTTTCTTTCCCACTCGTGATACACACGACTCCCTTTAATGGTTGCTCTCGATCACTCGTTTATTTTTCGACTCAATATGAAGAAGAATTTCATTGGCGTTGTAATATCCGCAATTTCGAATTTCGGTAATTTTCTTTTTTCGGCGGAAGTTAATTTTGACGACTCGCTCATGACCGTTTCGTCATTTCGAGAATGATTAATTCTGCACTTTTTGTCATCCGAGTTCGTTTCGGTATCGTTTTGTTGAGTTCCGAGCTTTTTAGCGACTTTTCCGCACTTGAGTTCGATTCTTGCGAATTTCGTCCGAAACTGTTGTTTTGAGTTTCTCGTAAGTTCATTTAATGTTATTATTCATGTTGCGAGCTTTGGTTTGGTGTTTCGATCGCGTATCGTGATTTTCGGACGTTTTGGGCCATTTTCGTAATTTCCCAAAGTTTTGGGTAATTACTTCCGTTGTCGAATTCCGAGCCTTCGGGTGGTCGGAATTATGTGTTCTCTTAGCTCTTAGATTCGTCTTTTCGAGTACGTCGTAACCGTATCATCGATTCGTATTCAAGTTGTAATACCCGTACTTTTTGTAAATCTTCTACTCTTGTACTTTGTAATTTTTACGCTCGTATAAGTGTTTGGTGAGCTTATATGGATCTTGGAACTCTTGTCTATTAAATTTACCCCTTTTCTTGTTCGGATCGTCGCTGTTTTCGGATCCTTGATGCGATCCTACTACCTTCGTGTAATGGGTAGCGCACGCTACGCACACAGTGTAGCGCACGCTAATTTAGTGAGGGTAGCGCACGCTATCCATTATCATTAGCGCGCTACTAATGTATTGGAGGCGGGCGATCCGGTAGCTACCGGATCGAAGAATTCCTAGCGTACGCTAGGTGTGACTGGTAGCGTACGCTAGATTTTGGTGGTAGCGCACGCTACGTTACTAGAGTAACGTACGCTAGAGAGAGCAGAGCTGGGGACAGTAGGTTCTGGACTGGACACTGACTACCAGGTAGCGCACGCTATTAGAAATAATTAGCGCACGCTAATTGAAGTCACTAGCGCACGCTATGAGCAGGTGTTAGCGTACGCTAACGGAGCTGGCAGAGGCTACTGGATTGCCTGGTGAGTCCGATAGCGCGCTATTTTTCATGGCTAGCGCACGCTAGTTCCTATTTAGTATAAATAGGACATTTCCGTTCCCAAATCGTTATTTCTACCTACCTTCACCTCCTTGGGCGATTCTAGGCGATTCCGGGCGATTTGTGGGGAGTTCTTCGAGCTGCAATTATCTATCAACATCTTTGAGTTTCTAGTTCGGATTTATCAACGTTTAATCCTCTCCGCTCCAAATCAAGGTAAAATTCTCACAACCCTAGATTTTCGGATTTGGGGATTTTCCATCCGATTTCTTCGATCCAACTTGTTGTGATGTTAGAATATATCGATTACGAGTTATCTACCTTGGATACATGTTTTCCTATGGATTTAATGGTGTATTTCTGGAGTTCTTGAGTGTTTGGGATATTTGACTTGCGATTCACTATCCAAGAGAATTATTCCCGGAACACATGTATCGGGGTAGTATATTCGGGTGATTCCAACTTATTTTCATACCGATGGGGTTTTGATAATTGAATTATGAACTTGTTTAGGTTCAGAGTTGTTGAATCCTTCGATCTTGGTACCTTGTCGTTTGTACCCTCTCCTCTCGTTTCCAGGCAAGTGATTCTTGTGAAAGTTATGTTCTTAAATGTGAAAAGTAATGCATGTGATTGTGAGAGTTGCTTTCGTTCACTCCGAGAGGACCCGACGGGGTCGAGGAGGGTTCCGCTTATGTCGGTTCCATGAACATTTGGGTTAGCCACTCCGAGATGATCCGACGGGGTCGAGGAGGGATTCGCGCATTGTCGAGTCCACGGTTAATCAAGAGATATCATCATTCCAAATATGTTTGGATAATTGTATTTTCCGGAAAATCATTATCATGGCTTTGAATTGGTGCATATGCTTTTATGTATAAGACTTAACATTTCACTTGTAATACTTGCCCTAACCCCTCTCGTTTGGGGAAAATTACTTTTGTGTTTTTCAGGTCCTAAGGAACTTTACGAGCGAGCGCCGGGACGATACGATGAGGATGGGGAGGCGTGATACTGTGGCTAGTTGTGTTCTACTTTGCTTGGTCGTTGTTCTCTTCGGTCCATTTTATCCTTGTAATAATAAGTGGTACTCGAGTACTTTAGGAAAGTCCTTTTCCATTGTCGTACAACTTCTTGTATTTCTTCATGGTATTGTTTGTCCGTGGTTGAACTTCCTTGGTTGTATCGAGTTTATTGTTTCCCAAGTGGATTTTATTAAATTCAATACGTTGTGAGTGAGATCAGCCTAGTAAATCCCGGTCGGGATTTACGGCGTGATATTCTCCGAATATCTCGGGGGTGTTACGAATTTGGTATCGAGCTTAGGTTTATGGATACCTAGGTTGCCGGATTCTTGGGTCTAAATGTACTATTCCAAGGACACAGTATCATCGTGCTGCCGTCATCTCGTACGACCGGTACTCGTAAGTTCCCTAACTTATTTACCCTCTTCATTCACTCACTATCATTCGATTATGGGACATGAGAAGTCCATATTCTAGATGTCATTACTTTGAGCTATTCTTATGATTTTACTTACATTTTTTCTTTAGAATGTCAACTGGTAGAGGACGTGGACGCGGCCGTGGTCGTGGTCGTGGCCGAGGCGTGGCGCAGCCGGTGGAGCGGCCATGTCCTCGGCTCGGTAGAAGGCTCGGCTACGCCTGGCTTGTCGGACTCTATTCAACCTAGCACCGGTAGTCATCGGGAGCCGTCAACGAGTCCGGGAACTTCTACAGGAGCCAACCGGATGTGGGTGTTGCCACCATACTGCAACAAGTGGCGAACCAAATGGCTCTTTTAACCCGGGCGGTACAGCTTAACCAACCACCTCCTATTCATCACATGGGGCTGAGAAGTGGTTACAAGATGTTATTCGTATGCGCCTTCCCCAATTTATTGGTGCAAATGATCCGATTGGCTGGGAAGATTGGATTAATGAGATGAATAAAGTTTTCATGGCCGTGAATTGTCCAGAGGCACGTAAGGTGCCAGTTGCCCAGTACTTCCTATCAAGGGATGCGGCTGGTGGTGGCAAGTTTGCACCTCAGGATCGTGAGGTTTCATGGGATGAGTTTAAGGAATTGATGGAAGCCGAGTTCTGCCCGTGGCCTGTTCAGGAGGCCAGGATTCGAGCCTTTTATGAAGCTAAACCCCAGGATGTCCCTGTATCTCAGGCAATCATTGAATACAACCGTCAACTCAACCATGTGAAAAATCAAGTGAGGGAAGAGAGGGATAGAATTCGTCACTTTGACATGCGAATGAAGCCAAAAGTTCGGCACTATATGTCGGGCTTCGCTTGCGCCACATTGAAGGAGTATCAAGATAGGGCACTAGCCTATGATATGTCCTTCACACCTACCAAACGACAAGTGAGAGTAAGCGTAAGACCACCGGAAAGTTTTCTAGCGGTAGAGGTGGCAACCCGGGGATCGCGATCGGCAAGCTATACAACCAAAGGGTCTTCCGTGCATCGGAGGTAAATGGAATTTCGTAGCTGGTGCTAATGCGCCCAACCGGGTTGTGACATGTTTTAATTGTGGCGCAGGGCCACATTAATCGTGATTGTGGTCTACCCCCATTGAGGTGTTTTAATTGCGGCCAGGAAGGCCACAGAGCCATGTACTGTACGGAAGAAGAAACCCCACTTGGAACTCAGGCAATAGCCCCTACGCCTGGAGAACCGAGTGTTAATCAGAAGTCATCCACGGGTCAACCATCCCAGAGTTACGGTCGAGGCAGAGGCCGTGGTCAGTCTGTTAGAGGGGGAGCTCCCAGTGCTGGTTCGGTGCAACCTCGTGTCTATGAGATGAGGAAAGCTGGAGATCCCGAGGCTACCGTGGCAACAGGTATCATTTCTCTTTTGTCTCATCCAGTTAGAGTGCTTTTTGATTCTGGTGCTTCTCATTCGTTCATCTCTTTGGATTGTGTGCGTCGATTGAATATTGAGGGCTTGTCTCCTTGTGAGTCCTTTGTGGTTAAGTTGCCCAGTGGTGATAGGATCGTGGGAGACAAGGAAGTTATAGATTGTCCGGTGTTAATCGCTGAGAGAGTGTGGTTTTCGAATTTGATAGTCGTAGACATTGTTGATGAAGATCTAATCCTCGGTGACGATTGGCTCGATAGACACGGTGCGGTAATGAATTATCGCACGAAGATCATATCAATGTTAGCCAAAGACGGTACCGAACACCATTTTGCGGGGTACAAGAGGGGATGTCAGAAATTTTTGATTAGTGCCTTGAAGGTGACAAAACTTATTAGAAAGGGTTGTGTTGGATATTGGTGTTATGCCATGAAAGTCGAAGATGGGAAAGTTGAACTTTCCTCGATTCCTATTGTAAGTGATTTTCCGGATGTTTTTCCGCATTTAATTACGGGACTACCACCGGGACGGAAGTTGAATTTACAATTGATTTGGAGTCGAGCAACCCCGATTTCTAAGGCACCGTATCGTATGGCACCTTGAAATGCAAGAGTTGAAGAAACAATCGGGAGAATTGTTGGATAAAGGGTATATTAGACCCGATTGCCTCGCCATGGGGTGCACCGGTCTTGTTCGTAAGGAAGAAAGATGGTTCACTACGTTTGTGTATTGATTATCGGGAACCGAACAAAGTGACCATTAAGAATAAATACCCTTTGCCGCGTATCGATGATTTGTTTGATCAATTGCGGGAGCCGCGGTGTTCTCGAAAATTGATTTGAGGTCCGGTTACTACCAACTTCGCATTAAGGAATCCGACGTTCCTAAAGCGCTTTCCGCGAGGTATGGACACTATGAGTTTGTGGTTATGCCTTTTGGGTTAACCAACGCACCGCGATATTTATGCAAATGATGAATAAGATATTTATTGAGCATCTTGATAATTGTGTAGTCGTTTTTATCGACGATATTTTAGTTTACTCTCGAGATGAAGAGGAACAAGCTCGGCATTTGCGATTGGTGTTGGAGATTTTGAGGACTCGGCACCTCTATGCAAAGTTTTCTAAGTGTGAATTCTGGCTGAAGGAAGTCATGTTTCTCGGACATGTGATTTCAGCGGAAGGGGTTCGGGTAGATCCCCAGAAAATTGAGGCAGTGTTAGATTGGGCTCCACCCAGGAACGTGAAGGAGGTTCGTAGCTTTTTGGGTCTGGCCGGATACTACCGGAGGTTCGTTGAGGGGTTTTCCAAACTTGCTCGACCACTTACTCAATTACTCCAGAAGTCCGAAAGGTTCGAATGGAATGAAGAGAGACAACGGAGTTTCGAAGAGCTGAAAAGGCGCCTGACTACCGCGCCGGTTTTAGCCCTACCTCAGGGAGTCGGTGGGTATTCGGTTTATTGTGACGCATCAGGACAAGGACTTGGGTGTGTACTCTTGCAGCATGATAAGACAATTGCCTATGCTTCACGGCAACTTAAACCGTATGAGCTGAATTATCCTACCCATGATTTGGAATTAGCTGCTGTAGTGTTTGCACTGAAGATCTGGCGTCACTATTTGTACGGTTCTTCATGTCAAATTTATACCGACCACAAGAGCCTAAAGTATATTTTTAGCCAGAAAGAGCTGAATATGAGACAACGACGTTGGTTAGAGCTGATAAAGGATTATGATCTGGAAATCCTTTACCATCCAGGAAAGGCTAACGTTGTAGCCGATGCGTTGAGCCGGAAGTCGATATCTCTTCATATGCTTGAGGCCCTTACGCCTCAAGTTAAGATCGACGGGAGTTAATTGAACAGGAGTCAAGTACGGATCCAACGGATTCGTGGTCGATGTGTACTCTTGAGGCTATTCCGTCCTTGATTGACGACGTCGTGGGAAAAACAGAGAATGACCCAATGCTTGTTCAATCAAGGCGGACGTGGAAAAGGGAAAGCCCCCGGCTTTTTGATCCACGAGGATGGCATTTTGAAATTTCAAAGTAGGATTTGTGTTCGAATGACTCGGAGCCGAGACAGAATACTCCGAGAAGCCCATGCTACACCTTACTCGATCCATCCTGGGACGAGTAAGATGTACAAGGATCTTAAAAGGAGTTTTTGGTGGAATAATATGAAGAGAGATGTCACCGAGTTCGTGTCAAGGTGTTTGACATGTCAACAGTCAAAATTGAGCATCAACGGCCGGCCGGGCTGTTGAAACCTCTCCCTATTCCCAAATGGAAATGGGAGGATATTACCATGGATTTCATCAGGGATGCCGAGGACTAAGTCAGGGATGAATATGATTTGGGTGGTTGTTGACCGATTGACTAAGTCGGCACATTTTCTTGGCATTAAGGACACGTGGGGACCGGAGCGATTGTCCCGGATTTTTATATCGGAGATTGTGAGATTGCACGGTACGCCAAAGTCTATTGTTTCCGATCGTGATGGCCGTTTCGTGTCGCATTTTTGGAAGGCGGTCCATCAAGCCTTGGGCACCGAATTGAGGTTGAGTACTTCCTTCCACCTCAGTCTGACGGTCAGACTGAGCGGACGATCCAGACATTGGAAGATATGCTGAGGGCGTGTGCCCTGGATTGGAGTACCGATTGGGAAATACACCTACCGTTGATCGAGTTCACTTACAATAATAGCTGGCATGCATCGATCAAGATGGCACCTTTTGAGGCATTGTATGGTAGGCGGTGTAGATCTCCACTTTGTTGGGATGAAGCTTCAGATTTAGTCGGGACGGAACCCGATATGTTGATGGAAACTAAAGAGAAGATTTCCATCATCCGAGACCGACTGTTAACCGCTCAGAGTCGACAAAAATCCTACGCTGACAATCGTCGTCGGCCCTTGGAATTTGATGTGGGTGATCATGTCCTACTCAAAGTATCACCGACTAGAGGAGTCTTCAGGTTCGGAAAAAGGGGCAAACTTAGTCCGAGATATATTGGACCTTTTGAGATTCTCGTAATTGGGAACTGCCTATCGATTGGCTTTACCTCCACCCTTAGCCATGTTCACGGTGTGTTCCATGTTTCCCAACCGAGGAGATACGTCACGACCCGAGTCATATCATTGATTACGGGGACATCGAGATCGCAGAGGATGTCACATTTGAAGAGAAGCCGTGAAAGTACTAGAGCATCGAGTAAAACAACTCCGCACAAAACCATACCGTTGGTTAAAGTTCGGTGGTCACGACACGGAGTTGAGGAAGCGTGGGAAACCGAAGAGAACATGCGCACTAGATACCGAGTTATTCATTTCTTAAGTTTCGGGACGAAACTTCATTTTAGAGGGGGAGGATGTAATACCCGTACTTTTTGTAAATCTTCTACTCTTGTACTTTGTAATTTTTACGCTCGTATAAGTGTTTGGTGAGCTTATATGGATCTTGGAACTCTTGTCTATTGGATTTACCCCTTTTCTTGTTCGGATCGTCGCTGTTTTCGGATCCTTGATGCGATCCTACTACCTTCGTGTAATGGGTAGCGCACGCTACGCACACAGTGTAGCGCACGCTAATTTAGTGAGGGTAGCGCACGCTATCCATTATCATTAGCGCGCGCTACTAATGTATTGGAGGCGGACAGTCCAGTAGCTACTGGACTGGAAAAAGGAATTCCTAGCGTACGCTAGGTGTGACTGGTAGCGTACGCTAGATTTTGGTGGTAGCGCACGCTACGTTACTAGAGTAACGTACGCTAGAGAGAGCAGAGCTGGGAACAGTAGGTTCTGGACTAGACACTGACTACCAGGTAGCGCACGCTATTAGAAATAATTAGCGCACGCTAATTGAAGTCACTAGCGCACGCTATGAGCAGGTGTTAGCGTACGCTAACGGAGCTGGCAGAGGCTACTGGATTGCCTGGTGAGTCCGATAGCGCGCGCTATTTTTCATGGCTAGCGCACGCTAGTTCCTATTTAGTATAAATAGGACATTTCCGTTCCCAAATCGTTATTTCTACCTACCTTCACCTCCTTGGGCGATTCTAGGCGATTCCGGGCGATTTGTGGGGAGTTCTTCGAGCTGCAATTATCTATCAACATCTTTGAGTTTCTAGTTCGGATTTATCAACGTTTAATCCTCTCCGCTCCAAATCAAGGTAAAATTCTCACAACCCTAGATTTTCGGGATTTGGGGATTTTCCATCCGATTTCTTCGATCCAGCTTGTTGTGATGTTAGAATATATCGATTACGAGTTATCTACCTTGGATACATGTTTTCCTATGGATTTAATGGTGTATTTAAGAGTTCTTGAGTGTTTGGGATATTTGACTTGCGATTCACTATCCAAGAGAATTATTCCTAACACATGTATCGGGTAGTATATTCGGGTGATTCCAACTTATTTTCATACCGATGGGGTTTTGATAATTGAATTACGAACTTGTTTAGGTTCGAGTTGTTGAATCCTTCGATCTTGGTACCTTGTCGTTTGTACCCTCTCCTCTCGTTTCAGTGCAAGTGATTCTTGTGAAAGTTATGTTCTTAAATGTGAAAAGTAATGCATGTGATTGTGAGAGTTGCTTTCGTTCACTCCGAGAGGACCCGACGGGGTCGAGGAGGGTTCCGCTTATGTCGGTTCCATGAACATTTGGGTTAGCCACTCCGAGATGATCCGACGGAGTCGAGGAGGGATTCGCGCATTGTCGAGTCCACGGTTAATCAAGAGATATCATCATTCCAAATATGTTTGGATAATTGTATTTTCCGGAAAATCATTATCATGGCTTTGAATTGGTGCATATGCTTTTATGTATAAGAATTAACATTTCACTTGTAATACTTGCCCTAACCCCTCTCGTTTGGGGAAAATTACTTTTGTGTTTTTCAGGTCCTAAGGAACTTTACGAGCGAGCGCCGGGACGATACGATGAGGATGGGGAGGCGTGATACTGTGGCTAGTTGTGTTCTACTTTGCTTGGTCGTTGTTCTCTTCGGTCCATTTTATCCTTGTAATAATAAGTGGTACTCGAGTACTTTAGGAAAGTCCTTTTCCATTGTCGTACAACTTCTTGTATTTCTTCATGGTATTGTTTGTCCGTGGTTGAACTTCCTTGGTTGTATCGAGTTTATTGTTTCCCAAGTGGATTTTATTAAATTCAATACGTTGTGAGTGAGATCAGCCTAGTAAATCCCAGGTCGGGATTTACGGCGCTGTGATATTCTCCGAATATCTCGGGGGGTGTTACACAAGTTCGGGTTTCGGGGTCGTTCGGGCCGTCGGAGTTGGCCCCGGCCGAGTCATGGCCGGGCAATCTGGGCCCAGGCCGGCACTGGCCGAGTCACGGCCGGTAGTGCTCGGTAGCTTCTGGCCGAGTCACGACCGGTAGTGCTCGACAGCTTCTGGCCGAGCAGGCCGTATCGTGGGCCGCGGCACACTATGTGGCATTTTTTGGCCAAACCGACTGTACCGGGTGCCGCGGCACACGCCGGCCGGGCCGCGGCACACTGCCGACCACTGGGAGCCATTTTTGGGCCTGTGCCGCGGCACACTCCCGCTGGGCCGCGGCACACTGTGCAGCCTATTTATGGCCCTGCAGACGGGTTTTTGGCCATTTTTCTCCTTCTTCTCCTTCTCTTCCGCGGCTGAGGGTGATCTTACCATGGAGCCATGTTGTTTAACAACAAATCCATGAAGTTCTTGAGTTCATAACATCAATCAATCATCCGTTATCATCCTTTGATCCAGCGAATCAAGGTAATCTTCCTTAGAACCCTAATTTCGTGAATTTGGGGGTTTTTGCATTTTTGTCCGATTCATTCCGTGTTGTTGATTAATTCATGATGGCTATGATTAATCTTGGTAGTATTATTGTGTTTAACATCATTTAATCCATTGTTCTTCGTCGAATCGAAGTATATTTCTTGATTTCCTTCGAATCGACTTTTTTTGGGGATTTGTCCTTGATCTCGTTTTTCATCCGTTTTTGATGGATCGATTATGGTTAAATGATGTTGTTAAACATATTGTATGGATTGTCTATCCATATTTCAACTTGGAATTCCATTTTCGTGTTTTGTCGGGACGAATCGTGTTCTTGACCGTTTTGGGGAAAACGCTTGAACATTCGTCGTTCGTTCTTTGAATTCAGCGGCTTTGGGTTGTACTTTGGAATTCATTTTCGTTGTTATTGTCTTCGTTCGTAGTTCATTATTGTGGATTGTCGTTCGGTGGAGTCGGCGAGTTCGTAGTCGGTTCGTGCCAACCTACTTCGGTCGATTCTCCGCGTTGTTCTTATTCGAGGCAAGTACCTTGTCCATACTATTCTTGTTTTGTGAATATGATAATTGGTGATCATATTGGTATGTTTGTTTATTTGTTTGAAATGAGTTTTGAAAAGATTCGGCTAGCCTCGTTAAAGGCTCACTTTCAAAACGCGTGTGTTTTGTAAATTGTGTGGGTTGTAAGTGACTACGTGAATCCTTTGGATATATTTGGTGTTGATGTTGCGCTTGATAATGTGTGCGTACGTATAGTGCTTATTTCCGTCGTGTTATGGTTGACGAGCGTGTTGTTATTTATTCGTGTGGTCGTGGACTGACGGATGAATTATGTGAATTGGTGTATTGATTTGATAATTGTTACGATGATGACTGTGTACTTGTGTTTGTGACAATGTGAATACTTGTTGCGAGAGACGTCATATCCGGGAGCCTCTGAGGGCGGGGCGTGTACTCCGGCCTGGTGTACGCTGCAATGTGCGGCTCCATATGGTTGGTGAACAACGGTGTTACCTAATGCGCGTGCAAGGGGCGGCTCTTGTAGGAGTGATCGCCGGCGCGGTGACATGTTCAAGGGGCGGCCAACATAGTGGAGTGAACGCCGGTGCACAGGTATGCAAGGGAGGCGCCTGGCAGGCTTATTGGTAACAGATATTTGAGTGATAGCTAAGACCCCGTTACCGAACGATTATCGTATTTCAAAATTCTTTCAACTCTTTTCAAATGCTGGTCTCGATATAGACCGTGATTTATGTTTTCTGAAAGTGTGTTTCAACTTGTTTTAAAATGTTGGTATCAGGGTTAATTAATCAAGGACATTTGACGAGATCTCCGAGGGTTAATTAATCAGGGGTCTTGAGCAGTTTTTGGGCGAACGAAAGGCTGTGTCCTTGATTATACTGTGTTGACATTTTGTGTTTTGGGTCGAGGACCCCGTGTGATGTTGAGATGTTTGATCTCGTGTTGATATTATTTGGATTGGGTCGAGAACCCCGTGGGAAATATTTGTGAAGACTCGTTTGTGTTGATTGAATGGTTTTCTTGCAAATTGCTTTCCGCTTATTGGTCGAGGACCCTGTTGATTTTGGAATGAGTAGGATTTGATAATCCTAAATTGTTTTCTATTAAAACTCTCGATGGCACTTTAAACGGTTTTATAAATTGTTTTCCCTTGATTTGTGATCTTTTGGTTTTGAAGTGTTTTACCCAAATTCATGCCTCGGGAAGTACTTTTCATTACGTTTGAATCTTTGAGGATTTCCTGGTTATTGTTATTCGTGGAATGTGAATTGTATGGCTCGTATTTGCACTTTGTTCTTGCACTAGCAAAACAGTGGAGTTTTGCTAACCCCCGAGTATTCGGGGGGTGGATGTCTATTTTTGCATTCAGGTTTTGGAGCATAGCACAGGTTCGGCACGAAGGATGATGAAAGATGAACGATACTAATCACACGAGGATCCGTTAATGTCGTATTGGTCTAGTTGTATTTTCTTTTCCGCTGCAGTATCTTTCCCCGTTGTATGGGAGTTTATTATATTTTGACCCCTGCGTGGGCATGTAATGAGTCTGAGTTGTATGTATTTATTGAAAGACCAAATCGGTCTACTGAGTCATTTTAGCCTTAAAGGCATTGTTGAGTTGTTCTATGTTGTTACCGGCCTGGTAGATCCTTGAGGAAAGGTTCTACGGCATGTAATATCCCTGAGCGGATTGGGGGTGTTACATAAATGGTATCAGAGCTTAGGTCGTGGAAACCTAGGCTGTCGGGTCAGTGGTGTCAGTTGAGTTTTGTCTTGTCGGATTTTGTCTGACTAAGTCGTGTCGCGACGCGTCGTCTGAGTTGTTGGTCGTGATTGGTATCGTGGGACGATCATCATCTTCGTGCGACCTGTGAATGTAAGTCTCCCTTCCTTGTATTGTGCCTCGTGTGACACGAGCTATTTGTTTGATTTTGTGTTAAGTGATGGAACCTTCATGTAGATTCTTGGTTTCGTGATGCGTTCGTGTGATTCTCTTATTTCGTTTGTATGAGGAGGGTTGTCGTTATTTATGTCTTTTTGACTGTGATAATTGACTGTTTGTCTTCCCGGTAAAAGACATGTATTGTCTTGACTTTGTACGATTTGATGCGTATATTATAATATGTTTAAACGAATATTGTTACATGAGCATTATTGGGCATTCTAGCCCATTGAATTATTTTTGAAAACCTTGAGTATCTTAGAAAATAAATTTCGAGACGTACTTTTAAAATGAATCGTTTTCTCGTGGTACTTCCAAGGTGCCACAATATGTATCCAAATTCTTCTACCTCGAGGACCAAAATGTTTTGAGATATTTTCAATGTTTTAGAAACACTTATACTTAGACCCGAGGGTCGAATATTCTGAAAGTTTTCACTAAGAGAAAGTGTCCTCATTTTTATCAAATGCGAAATGGTTCTCCAAAGTCTCGATAACGATGTTTCACGTTTGTACTTTTTGAAAGGTGATACTCAAGATCAATCGGTGTTCTTCTAAATTATTTTCAAAACGAGGTTTTCATTTTTAAAACCTATCCATTCCCGTTTGAGGGCTGGGTATGTATGTATGATGTTCGCGTTTTCATTTTGATGTTTGCTCCCGAGTATGATCGAATTGGCGGTGTGAGCGTTGAGTCATTTTCCACACAATTGTTGTGTTAGCCCCCTGTGAGAGGAGGGATGTTGGTGTTGAATGTTGTCGCCTCGTGGTGATTTCTGCGTTGTCGCGCATGTGCGAGCTGTTAGAGCTTGGTTTGGTATGACCGTGTGCATCGGTGATGGTTCCGTTATGTGTCGGTTGTTTAATGTCTTGTTACCTTGCTCCCGTTTTTGTGAATTTCGTGGACGAGGTCGGAGGTAATGCCCGTACTATTTTGACTTCTGTATTTTCTCTTTCTCCAGTCTATCGATTCGCTCATGTTCGTTGACACTTTATGAACTTGTTCTGTATTTCGGTTTCATCGTCCAAACGAGCTGTGATCTTGTTGTGGGTCAATCTAGTTATCGCTGTGAATTTTTCGAGTTCGGTTCGATTCTTGTGAACCTTGTTCGGAAGTGACATCTTTTGGTTCTACTAATTCTTTTATTCGAAGTGGATCGGATTTAGAAGTCCTGTGTTTTCGACTCTGTCGACTCGTTTATGCTCGTTAACATTTTCTGAACTTTCCCTATCCCTTGCTTTTGTTGATCGAACGAGTGTGGTATTATTTCGGAATAACTCGTTTGTCACTTGTTGGTTTTATTGTGTTTCTAACGGCGACGTTGTGTTGGTCGTCGTGGAGCGTGTTTTCACGCCGTATATTCCTTTGCGTTGCTTGTAACGTTTCGCCGATGGGTGCAAGTTACGCACTTCTTGTGTATCTCATTGAGTTTTTCCTGACGGGATATTTCTCCTCCCTACTTGTTTTAAGTTTCGGGACGAAACTTCTTGTAAGGAGAGTAGAATGTAATATCCGCAATTTCGAATTTCGGTAATTTTCTTTTTTCGGCGGAAGTTCGTTTTGACGACTCGCTCATGACCGTTTCGTCATTTCGAGAATGATTAATTTTGCACTTTTTGTCATCCGAGTTCTTTTCGGTATCGTTTTGTTGAGTTCCGAGCTTTTTAGCGACTTTTCCACACTTGAGTTCGATTCTTGCGAATCTCGTCCGAAACTGTTGTTTCGAGTTTCTCGTAAGTTCATTTAATGTTATTATTCATGTTGCGAGCTTTGGTTTGGTGTTTCGATCGCGTATCGTGATTTTCGGACGTTTTGGGCCATTTTCGTAATTTTCCAAAGTTTTGGGTAATTACTTAGTTGTCGAATTCGAGCCTTGGGTGGTCGGAATTGTGTGTTCTCTTAGCTCTTAGATTCGTCTTTGCGAGTACGTCGTAACCGTATCATCGATTCGTATTCGAGTTCGGGTTTCGGGGTCGTTCGGGCCGTCGGAGTTGGCCGGCCGAGTCATGGGTGGGCAATCTGGGCCGGCAGCAGCCGGCCGAGTCACGGCCAGTAGTGCTCGGCGGCTCTGGCCGAGCGAGGCCGTACCGTGGGCCGCGGCACATGCCGCAGGCCGCGGCACACTATGTGGCATTTTTCGGCCAAACTGATCAGACGGGTGCCGCGGCACCTGCCTTGGCCAGCGCGGCACCGCCGACCAGGAGCCATTTTTGGGCACATGCCGCGGCACACTCGGCAGGCCGCGGCACCTCTGTGCGGCTATTTATGGCCTATGAGACGGGTTTTTGGCCATTTTTCTCCTTCTTCTCCTTCTCTTCCGCGGCTGGGGGTGATCTTACCATGGAGCCATGTTGTTTAACAACAAATCCATGAAGTTCTTGAGTTCATAACATCAATCAATCATCCTTTATCATTCTTTGATCCAGCGAATCAAGGTAATCTTCCTTAGAACCCTAATTTCGTGAATTTGGGGGTTTTTGCATTTTTGTCCGATTCGTTCCGTGTTGTTGATTAATTCATGATGGGTATGATTAATCTTGGTAGTATTATTGTGTTTAACATCATTTAATCCATTGTTCTTCGTCGAATCGAAGTATATTTCTTGATTTCCTTCGAATCGACTTTTTTTGGGGATTTGTCCTTGATCTCGTTTTTCATCCGTTTTTGATGGATCGATTATGGTTAAATGATGTTGTTAAACATATTATATGGATTGTATATCCATATTTCAACTTGGAATTCCATTTTCGTGTTTTGTCGGGACGAATCGTGTTCTTGATCGTTTTGGGGAAAACGCTTGAACATTCGTCGTTCGTTCTTTGAATTCAGCGGCTTTGGGTCGTACTTTGGAATTCATTTTCGTTGTTATTGTCTTCGTTCGTAGTTCATTATTGTGGATTGTCGTTCGGTGGAGTCGGCGAGTTCGTAGTCGGTTCGTGCCACCCTACTTCGGTCGATTCTCCGCGTTGTTCTTATTCGAGGCAAGTACCTTGTCCATACTATTCTTGTTTTGTGAATATGATAATTGGTGATCATCTTGGTATGTTTGTTTATTTGTTTGAAATGAGTTTTCAAAAGATTCGGCTAGCCTCGTTAAAGGCTCACTTTCAAAACGCGTGTGTTTTGTAAATTTTGTGGGTTGTAAGTGACTACATGAATCCTTTGGATATATTTGGTGTTGATGTTGCGCTTGATAATGCGTGCGTACGTATAGTGCTTATTTCTGTCGCGTTATGGTTGACGTGCGTGTTGTTATTTATTCGTGTGGTCGTGGACTGACGAATGAATTATGTGAATTTGTGTATTGATTTGATAATTGTTACGATGATGACTGTGTACTTGATGTTTGTGACAATGTGAATACTTGTTGCGAGAGACGTCATATCCGGGAGCCTCTGAGGGCGGGGCGTGTACTCCGGACTGGTGTGCGCTGCAATGTGCGGCTCCATATGGTTGGTGAACACCGGTGTTACCTAATGCGCGTGCAAGGGGCGGCTCTTGTAGGAGTGATCGCTGGCGCGGTGACATGTTCAAGGGGCGGCCAACATAGTGGAGTGAACGCCGGTGCACAGTTGTGCAAGGGAGGCGCCTGGCAGGCTTATTGGTAACGGATATTTGAGTGATAGCTAAGACCCCATTACCGAACGATTATCGTATTTCAAAATTCTTTCAACTCTTTTCAAATGCTGGTCTCGATATAGACCGTGATTTATGTTTTCTGAAAGTGTGTTTCAACTTGTTTTAAAATGTTGGTATCAGGGTTAATTAACCAAGGACATTTGACGAGATCTCCGAGGGTTAATTAATCAGGGGTCTTGAGCAGTTTTTGGGCGAACGAAAGGCTGTGTCCTTGATTATACTGTGTTGACATTTTGTGTTTTGGGTCGAGGACCCCATGTGATGTTGAGATGTTTGATCTCGTGTTGATATTATTTGGATTGGGTCGAGAACCCCGTGGGAAATATTTGTGAAGACTCGCTTGTGTTGATTGAATGGTTTTCTTGCAAATTGCTTTCCACCTATTGGTCGAGGACCCTGTTGATTTTGGAATGAGTAGGATTTGATAATCCTAAATTGTTTTCTATTAAAACCCTCGATGGCACTTTAAACAGTTTTATAAATTGTTTTCCCTTGATTTGTGATCTTTCGGTTTTGAAGTGTTTTACCCAAATTCATGCCTCGGGAAGTACTTTTCGTTACGTTTGAATCTTTGAGGATTTCCTGGTTATTGTTATTCGTGGAATGTGAATTGTATGGCTCGTATTTGCACTTTGTTCTTGCACTAGCAAAACAGTGGAATTTTGCTAACCCCCGAGTATTCGGGGGGTGGATGTCTATTTTTGCATTCAGGTTTTGGAGCATAGCACAGGTTCGGCACGAAGGATGATGAAAGATGAACGATACTAATCACACGAGGATCCGTTAATGTCGTATTTGTTGGGATTCGGTGCCTAAAACGAAGGCCCAGCGGAAGCGGTAAAACGAAAATTAATTCGATCCGAATCCCTACGAGGATCGATCGAGCTACGTATATACGAATATAAAATAAACAAAGGAAGATTCGAAATCATACCCTTGTCGTCCGTTGATTATATGGATTTCCTTCTCTTGAGCTATTCCCCAAACGATCCAAAATGCTCCAAGCCCTTGGATGATCCAATGCCGAAAAACCGCGTCTCTACTTGTCACGCGCTGGAGAAACGAACGGAATGACAACACTCGATTAACCTCTAAGGTTACGTCTAGAATCAAGTGATGAAGCTTTGGTTATAACACTCTAAGTGTTTTAATTTATATCTCTCAATATATCTTGAATTTTCTCCAAGAGAACTCAAGAATAAAAATGAAGAAGATGATGAAGACTTGAGAAGAATAATATTATCTCTCTCTTTTCTTTCCTCACTGTTGTGTTCACGTATGGAATAATTGTTTGTTGAAAAGAGAAGTCTTCTTCTTTTATTCTATTCCTTTTTCACATGATACAACTCATCATATAAGTGATCAACCCCACCATCAAAAGATACCATGACCCCAATGTCTTTATCACTCAATAAAGAATGAAATAAAGACAAAATGAAGGTGGGTGGAAAAAGAGGGGGGCGGCCATGTGGATGAATCGGACGAGTTCGGTCCGTTTCGGACTCCCGTGAGTCCAAACACATAAAATCCAATTCCGTTCCGATGTATTTATATCGATTAATTAATCCAATTAGTTAATCATATCAAATACATAATGACATAATTAATTTCTCCAAGAAATAATTATATTTATGAATTAAATTAATCACCCGGTAATTTATTTAATTCATTAGGCCGTAAATTAATTTATCCAATAAATTAATTTAGACATCCAATGTCCCAAATTAGATATCCAATATCCTAATATTCATTATGAGAGAATTAGCTTGATTCATTCCGTCGTCAATCCTATTGCGCGACTCGGTAGGTTCGTCCCAGTCAGCAATGGGAGGAACCAAAGAGTAGTAGCACCACCTAGCCAGCCTGGCGGCCTACACTGTACCCCAACTGAGAACGAATGATTGGGATCATTCAAGAACCATTCTGTCGTGAATACCAGTATACGTATAAACCCTTCTTTCAAATGTCCCAATCAAGTTATAGGGTCACGGTATGCATGTGTTAATGCAAATCGAGATCATCGAGCTCTCGTGTATCAAATACAACTAGCTCCAATGCTTTGGCCAAAGACTTATGATCTCATTTGCCAATAATCGCATAGGACATTTAACCCGCCCACTAACGGGAGAAAGAATTCTATCTTGGTATTCAGTAGGACCTGCTACTTGCCCGTCAAGATGCACGTCGAGGTTGACCCCCGCCTCCCGGTTTATAGGGTCGAACTACTCTAATGAAAATCTTGACATCACAAGCACATCCCTACTAAATCCTCAAGTCGAAGGTTCACGAATACCTATCGCAACCTTTCGATTCCGTCATTAATAGTCCCGGAGTGAAATCCGTGTGACGAATCGAGGGTGAGTCGGTTCGAGTATACTAATCCAATTAGCATACCTATAATGTGTGCTCCCACTAACCATTAGTGTTCGACAGGCACTCTCCATGTGAAAAAACACATCATACAAGTCTTCACATAAACTTAACGCCCAGTCAAGTTTCATCGACTTGCGAACGATGAAGTATTTGAGCTATAAACCTTTCCAGTGCCGACCCCCTTATCCAATAAGGAGTGGAATGCTTTTGCTCTCAAATACATGGACTAGTTTCTATACGTATATTTACGAGTTAGGAATGCCAGTAACTACCAGTAAATAAAGAAACATCCATTGCCTTATATTAATGATTTACATAATTACAAGTACAATGCCCTCAGTCAACGTCCTCTGAGTGGCATTCGGGGGCATACTCCTAACAATCTCCCACTTGCACTCAATGCCACACACTATGGTATCTAATACCCATGTTCTCCAGATGACGCTCTAAGCTAATATGAGAAAGTGGCTTGCTCAGTGGATCAGCAACGTAGTCGGCTGACTCTACTCTATGCAGCACAATGTATCTCTTGCGAACAAATTCTCTTACGAGATTATACTTCCTCTCAATATGTTTGGTGCTGTTGTGAAACCTCGGCTCCTTGGCACATCTTCTGACTCCGTCGTTGTCGCGATGCAAGACAGACTCTCGGCACATGGTATTATTTGAAGTTCTCCCGAAACTTCTTAATCCAGAACCCTTCCTTGGAAGCCTCCGAGGTCGCTTGATACTCGGCTGACAGTGGAATCGGCGATCGCGCTTTGCTTGGCGCTACGCCAAGATACTGCTCCTCCATTAAGAGTAAATATGTAGCCGAAGTAGACATCGAGTCGTCCTTCATCCTTGGAAGTCCGAATCGGTGAATCCCACCACATCCAAATCTCCACCGCCATACATCGTAACCATATCTCTAGTCCTTCTCAAGTACTTGAGAACGTTCTTTCTGGCGATCGATGTTCCCTACCAGGTTTGCACGAAACCTACTCACCACGCTTACAGCATGCGCGATGTCAGGTCTTGTACACAACATAGCATACATAAGGCTACCCACGGCCGAAGCATATGGTATATTACTCATTTCCTTTCGTTGTTCCTCATTTTGAGGACACATCTTCAAGGTGAGTTTTATTCCATATCGCATCGGCAGGAACCCTCTTTTAGAATCATCCATCTTAAATCGCTTTAAGATTATATATATATAGGGCTTGGGAAAGACCTATTGTTCTCTTCGCTCTATCCCGGTAGAGTCGAATACCAAGAATATAGGTAGCTTCTCCCAAGTCTTTCATGGATAAATTACTCGAAAGCCAAGCTTTCACAGAACTGAGCATTCCCACATCATTTCCTATTAGTAGAATGTCATCTACATATAGTACTAAGAATGCGATCTTGCTCCCACTAACCCTCTTGTATACACAAGGTTCCTCTTCATTTTGCACGAAGTCAAACTCTTTGATCGCCTCGTCAAAACGAAGGTTCCAACTACGCGACGCTTGCTTCAGTCCATAAATGGAACGCTGAAGCTTGCACACTTTCTGAATATCGACTTCGGACACAAAGCCTTTAGGCTGCTCCATATAGATTTCCTCCTCGAGGAATCCATTAAGGAAAGCCATCTTTACGTCCATTTGCCATATCTCATAATCATGGTAGGAAGCTATAGCAAGCATCATGCGAATAGACTTGATCATGGCTACGGGCGAGAAGGTATCGTGGTAATCGATCCCTTCCTTCTATGTATAACCCTTTGCCACAAGCCTGGCCTTATAGGCGTCAACCTTGCCATCACCATCGGTCTTTCTCTTATAGATCCACTTGTTCCCAATAGGCACTATGCCCTTGGGGCGGTCTACTAGAGTCCAGACCTGATTGACATGCATCGAGTCTATCTCAGCTTCCATAGCTTCACGCCATTTCGCGGAGTCTACATCCACCATCGCTTGGTCATAGGTCGTCGGGTCGGTCTCTTGGCTATCACTTGGAACCTCATGGAGACCCAGCTCCTCCAAGTGCACAAGCCCATACCTCTCAGGTAAATGAGACACCCTACTAGATCTACGAGGTGGTTGTACTTGTGTTTCAGAAGGTTCGGTTCCATTTTCTTGCACAGGTGTCTCCCGAGGAGTTTCATTGTATTCTTCAAAAGAAATACTTCTACCTGATCCGCCTTCCTGAATGAACTCATCTTCCAGGAAGTGTGTTTGTAAAGCAACAATGATCTTTCGATCTTCGGGCATGTAGAACAGATATCCCATCGTCCCAGATGGGAATCCAATGAAACGTCCCTTTGCGGACCTAGCTTCCAACTTCTCCACCTTAGTCTTCTTGACATAAGCGGGACATCCCCAAATCCTAATGTGATTAAGACTTGGTTTCCTGCCCTCCCACATCTCATGTGGAGTTTTAGGAACGGATTTGGAAGGACATCTGTTCAAGATATACGCGGCAGTTAAGAGTGCATACCCCCACAGGTAAATTGGTAAGTCAGTGTATCCCAGCATGGAATGGACCATGTTTAACAAGGTCCGGTTCTTTCATTCTGACACACCATTTAACTGAGGAGTACCTGGAGGTGTTAGTTGTGAAACTATTCCATGTTCCTTAAGGAACTCGTCAAACTCCGTACTCATATACTCGCCACCTCGGTCCGACCGAAGTGCTTTGATATGATTACCAGTTTGTTTCTCGACTAGGGCCTTGAATTCTTGGAATTTCTCAAAAGCCTCAGATTTATGTTTCATTAAGTATACATAACCATACCTAGTATGATCATCTGTAAACGTAATGAAATATTGATATCCGTCACGTGCTGCTTCCAAAGCACCACAAACGTCAGTATGGATTAATCCCGATTTATCGCGGCTCTTTCAAAAGTCCCTGTGAAGGGGACTTAGTCATTTTACCTTTAAGGCAAGATTCACAAGTAGGAAAGGGATCCGATCCCAATGGACCCATAAGTCCATCCTTTTCCATCTTGTAAACCTTGGTCTGACCAACATGACCAAGTCTAAGATGCCATTTCAAAACTTGATTGGTTTCATCCCTACCACGTTTTCTAGTCATAGTATTCACAACTACTTTGTTCTTTGAGATTTAGATGATATAATCCATTTAACAATGTAGCAGTACCCACTAGTTTATTTCGATATAAATTTTGCGGGAACCATCACCAATGAAAAATGAAAAACCTTTTCGGTCCATGGCCGGAATGGATATAATGTTTTGTGCCCTTGGGCAAAACAAGTACATCTTCTAAAGTCAAAACAAAGCCGGATTCTAAACCCAAAAGAAGTGATCCTATGTGGTCGCCTCGACACTATGCCCGCTTCCGATTGTGATCATAACTTCTCCACTCAAGCTTCCTACTTTGTTCCAGATCTGATTAACGGTACAAATATGAGAACTAGCACCAGAATCCAAGATTCCAGAAATAGAAAATACGGTAGCGAGAACAATTTGTTTCCAAAACTAAAAGTTACGTACACGAAGTGCCATGAAGAATCGGACAGTCTCTAGCCCAATGGCCCCTCACCGCACTTGAGACAAGCATCCTTCTTCTTCTTGTTCTTGAACTATCGGGGCCTTGCCCTTACCCTTAAGGTCCTTTGCTTGTGGTCGATCCGCTTCTTGGTCTTTTTCTTCTTATTCTTAGACTTAGAAGTCCCGAAGAAATCACAAGGGCCGACTCCTTCATCCGCGGAGTCTTCATTTGAGACTGAGCGGTCACAAGTTTGTTCATTAGCCCAGCTAAATTGCATGCAATCTCATTGCAGTTGAAGTTCATAACAAACTTTGAGAAGAAATCAGGGAGAGACTGTAGGATAAGGTCGGTTTGGAGAGAAGTATCCATTTTAAAATCAAGAGCTTACAATCTCTCGATCATGGATATCATTTTGAGGACGTGTTCCCCAACCTTCTCACCTTCCTTCATCCTTGCACCGAACATATCTTGCAGTTCTGCTGTGCTCACCATAAAGCTCGGTTAAGTGAGATAGAATCTGCCTAGCAGAAGTCATTTTCTCATGAGCTCTCTGAAGCTCATTAGACATGGAAGCCATCATATAAGCACGGACTTTCACGTCATCCTTAACCCACTTTTCGTGGTTTTCAATCTCTTCCTGATTGGCTCGGGTCCGCACAGGAGGCGCCGGAATGTCCGTCTCCAAGACGTATCCCAGTGCCTCTATACTGAGGACAATCATCAGATTGCGGAGCCAATCCACAAAGTTAGGTCCCATTAAGGTGTTCTTTTCGAGTAGAATTGCGAGTGGATTCATTGTCATATTGAGATTTGTCTGCATTAAGTATAACAGATTAATTAGTGACTTGTTATATTATGATCTCAGTATAGAATTAAGGTCTTTTCTATTCTTGTTACCCAGCTCCCACTATTTTTATCGGAACAACACACTCCCATGTGAAATCCGGAAGTATTGTCGCACTAATTTATAGTGGTGATCGAGTTCTTTATAAATCTTAATAGAGGGCAACCGAACAGGTTTCTAGTCTATTAATTTTCATAAAGTGGTGTCCAACACCAACTCATCTAATGAATGATTCGATCTTCTTTTTCCCCTTGTTCACTCCCCTCAACCTATACGGTTTCTATGGTTCGTGAACAAGTTAAGTTTATACCATCGACGCAAATCAGTTTCACAATTGAATCTTATCCGGCAACCTATCAGGTTTCTAGGGATAAAAAATGCTCCAACCGCAGGCATCGATGCGCTCTGGTAATTTATCCGTCCTCCCCGACGACTACCCCGATAAATCGGAAGCATAGCACATCCGGTTTGGATTTCAATTTCCAAAGCTCGATGGAGGAAGGAAACCCTTGAAACCTTATAACCTTAATAATTTGTTGTGGGTGAATTTTCGCGATTAACGTTACACTTTTCACATTAATCATTTTTGCGCGTTTGTTGCATTCATACAATATGTAACAACCATTCACCACCTAGTTGCTACCCACATGTGGTTCATGGACCGTTCTAGAAAACAAAAACTCCGTAATCTAATTACAAGTCTTCGTCTTGAATCTTCGTCTTCTCGAAAGCAGATCTTCCTCGGTCTTCATCATTACATATAAATTTTACATTGAAAAATAGCATCCTAGATACAAATATTTCTAGTAAAATAAATAGGCTCAAAAGCGGCCTTTACAACCCAATCGAATAAAGCGAGCGATTCAAACTAAGTCCATGAACCACATCCCCATTCAAAAGCATTCATCCGATAAATACTCAATAAATGGATAGCAAGAAGATTACATATGATCCAATCAATAATCAACAATAAATAGAATTGATCGATCAATTCAACAATAATCGACAATTTAATTTTAAATCGTAGTAGTATACCCTTAAAATATTTTCTTTGAATTTTCCCTCATCAAAATTCCAAATTAATGATTTTAAAACAAGAAAATTCAATAATCGAAAATATCTTGAAAAAGCAGACCCGGTGCCGACGGCTGAAAAGCGCGCGGCACGGGCACCACGGCCGGCGGCTACGAGGCCCGCTCCAGGACAGAAAGGGGGCCCGGCCATGCCGGACACGGCCGTGAGATCTGGCCTTACCGGCCGGATACATCGAGCACTCGGCTCGTCTGACCTACGCCCGGCGGGACTCATTTCGTCTGACAAGTGTCGGCGGATCCAATGAGCACTCGGCTCGATCTGAACACGCCCGGCGGACTCGGCTCGTCGGCAAAGCGTCGGCCGGATCGGCGAGCACTCGGCTCGTCTGACAACACGCCCGGCGGGACTGCGCTCGTCTGACAAGCGTCGGCCCGCGGCGGACGTGCTCGGCCATACTCGGCGGTGTATGGAAAAAGCGTCCAACGATTCGACATGCCGTTTTGGCGATTTCTAAAATCTGTTATTCCTGATCTGAATATTATTAATATAAATCATATTTCCAAGAAAAACCTGATTTATACCATAACATAAAATCCCGGAAAAACAACACTACGACGAACAATAAAATATCTACGATTATCAAAGTGATTCTAAATCACAAAATAAGCATTCAAATGCTAAATATCGTATATACGATCGCAAGACCTCGCTCGATACCACTGTTGGGATTCGGTGCCTAAAGCGAAGGCCAGTGAGCGGTAAAACGAAAATTAATTCGATCCGAATCCCTACGAGGATCAATCGAGCTACGTATATACGAATATAAAATAAACAAAGGAAGATTCGAAATCATACCCTTGTCGTCCGTTGATTATATGGATTTCCTTCTCTTGATCTATTCCCCAAACGATCCAAAATGCTCCAAGCCCTTGGATGATCCAACGCCGAAAAACCGCGTCTCTACTTGTCACGCGCCGGAAACGAACGGAATGACAACACTCGATTAACCTCTAAGGTTACGGATAGAATCAAGTGATGAAGCTTTGGTTATAACACTCTAAGTGTTTTAATTTATATCTCTCAATATATCTTGAATTTTCTCCAAGAGAACTCAAGAATAAAAATGAAGAAGATGATGAAGACTTGAGAAGAATAATATTCTCTCTCTCTTTTCTTTCCTCACTGCTGTGTTCACGTATGGAATAATTGTTTGTTGAAAAGAGAAGTCTTCCTCTTTTATTCTATTCTTTTTTCACATGATACAACTCATCATATAAGTGATCAACCCTACCATCAAAAGATACCATGACCCCAATGTCTTTATCACTCAATAAAGAATGAAATAAAGACAAAATGAAGGTGGGTGGAAAAAGAGGGGGGCGGCCATGTGGATGAATTGGACGAGTTCGGTCCGTTTCGGACTCCCGTGAGTCCAAACAGATAAAATCGGATTCCGTTCCGATGTATTTATATCGATTAATTAATCCAATTAATTAATCATATCAAATAGATAATGACATAATTAATTTCTCCAAGAAATAATTATATTCATGAATTAAATTAATCACCCGGTAATTTATTTATTCATTAGGCCATAAATTAATTTATCCAATAAACTAATTTAGACATCCAATGTCCCAAATTAGATATCCAATATCCCAATATTCATTATGAGAGAATTAGATTGATTCATTCCGTCGTCAATCCTATTGCGCGACTCGGTAGGTTCGTCTCAGTCATCAATGTGAGGAACCAAAGAGTAGTAGCACCACCTAGCCAGCCTGGCGGCCTACACTGTACCCCAACTGAGAACGAATGATTGGGATCATTCAAGAACCATTCTGTCGTGAATACCAGTATACGTATAAACCCTTCTTTCAAATGTCCCAATCAAGTTATAGGGTCACGGTCAGTCAAACCCTATCTCACATTTACGCTATGCATGTGTTAATGCAAATCGAGATCATCGAGCTCTCGTGTATCAAATACAATTAGCTCCAATGCTTTGGCCAAAGACTTATGATCTCATTTGCCAATAACCGCATAGGACATTTAACCCGCTCACTAACGGGAGAAAGAATTCTATCTTGGTATTCAGTAGGACCTGCTACTTGCCCGTCAAGATGCACGTCGAGGTTGACCCCCACCTCCCGGTTTATAGGGTCGAACTACTCTAATGAAAATCTTGACATCACAAGCACATCCCTACTAAATCCTCAAGTCGAAGGTTCACGAATACCTATCACAACCTTTCGATTCCGTCATTGACTGTCCCGAAGTGAAATCCGTGTGACGAATCGAGGGTGAGTCGTTTCGAGTATACTAATCCAATTAGCATACCTATAATGTGTGCTCCCACTAACCATTAGTGTTCGACAGGCACTCTCCATGTCAAAAAACACGTCATACAAGTCTTCACATAAACTTAACGCCCAGTCAAGTTTTATCGACTTGCGAACGATTAAGTATTTGAGCTATAAACCTTTCCAGTGCCGACCCCCTTATCCAATAAGGAGTGGAATGCTTTTGCTCTCAAATACATGGACTAGTTTCTATACGTATATTTACGAGTTAGGAATGCCAGTAACTACCAGTAAATAAAGAAACATCCATTGCCTTATATTAATGATTTACATAATTACAAGTGCAATGCCCTCACTCAACATCCTCTGAGTGGCATTCGAGGGCATACTCCTAACAGTATTGGTCTAGTTGTATTTTCTTTTCCGCTGCAGTATCTTTCCCCGTTGTATGGGAGTTTATTGTATTTTGACCCCTGCGTGGGCATGTAATGAGTCTGAGTTGTATGTATTTATTGAAAGACCAAATCGGTCTACTGAGTCATTTTAGCCTTAAAGGCATTGTTGAGTTGTTCTATGTTGTTACCGGCCTGGTAGATACTTGAGGAAAGGTTCTACGGCGTGTAATATCCCTGAGTGGATTGGGGGTGTTACAGGCGTCATCAAATATTGTGATTGTTCACGAAATTGAGTGTATTGAAATTCAGCCGCTAATTAATTCAAATCTGGTCATAAACACTTTTAGTGATAGCTTTCACACCGTTATTTGCTAACGTGTATCTCTTTTCACCAACACAATTTCCATTTTTTTAGGTGATAGCTTTCACACTGTTATTTGCTAACGTGTAGCTCTTTTCACCAACAACCTCTTTTTCCATCTCTTTTTTTAGGTGATAGCTTTCACACCGTTATTTGCTAACGTGTAGCTCTTTTCACCAACAACCTCTTTTTCCATCTCTTTTTTTTAGGTGATAGCTTTCACACCGTTATTTGCTAACGTGTAGCTCTTTTCACCAACAACCTCTTTTTTATTTTTTTTAGGGAATAGAATTTTTGCCGAAAATCATTTATTAGCTAAGCATGAAAAATCAAAAACTCCACAAATTAAGTAAATTTCAGTTCTATTTTTTATCAACCGACTGATTCTTCTTTTCTCAAGGTAACGAATGACTCGATTTTAGATGATAACTACAAGACTTGGAAACAGAGATTAAGGATAAATTTTTTTTGGAATATACAATTTTTTTTTACCGGTTAAAATGATTTTTGAAGCTTGTATATAGCTAACTTATTGGTGTTATGGCCAGATCTAGAAATCTCATAAATCAAAATACTATATATATATATATATATATATATATATATATATATATATATATATATACTAAATTTTTTTTAAGGCAAATAACCAAAATAATCAAAACACACCAAAAAACCAACACACCAAAATAATTAAAACATACCACCCCCAAACTTGAAAATAAAACTGTCCTCAATTTTTAAAAAAAATAAAAATAGAAAAAATAAATTAAAAAAATAAAATAAAATAAAAAGCAATGGAGAAAAGCAGAATACTCACTGTTATGAAAGTTGATGCTTGAGCTAACGCCTTTTAGAATCTGCAAGAGAATAAATATACGCACACAACAAAAGAAAATAAAATATACTCGGAAGTATAACACAATTTTTAAGATGCGCTTCAAGAAAGTCCGAAGAGTAGCCTTACGCTGCCATCAATGCTCAAACAATAAAAATTATAGCAATAAAATAACAATACATAAATCGCGAATAGATGCGCATCAAGAGATCAAGAAGAAACTCCTTAAGCTGCCATCATTTAGCACAATTTTTACACACAACCGAAAGTAAAAATACAAGAGGTCCGACATGGGTTATCAGAGGGAGAGGAATGAATCCACTTCTCATTTTCTCACGGTAAAATCTTCCATCCAGACAATTTTAGCTAGAGCTGGATCTGGTTGAGGAACAAATTCAATGAGTTTTTTGATTAGTTCTTCTGGTGTTGTTGCAACGACTATGATTCGTTTAGCACGCTCGGAAATAAAACCCTTTTCAGCAGAGTACTCGATGAAAGATAGTAAACCATCAAAGAAACCATTGACATTAAGCAGACCTATTGGTTTTTGATGAACATTTAGCTGGGCTCTGGTAACCACATGAAAAAGTTCCTCAAGGGTGCCAAAACCACCGGGAAGGGTGATAAAAGCGCCAGAATTATTTATCATGTGAGTTATGCGATCTTGCATATTTAATGATCTAAACTCATCTCCAATAGTTGCCCCGGTGATTTTACTTTCAGCCAGAGGTTTTAGAATTATTCCCAACACTCTTACTCCTTCCATATAGGCGACGTGATTCGTCCCATTAATCCTAGACTTCCTCCTCCGTAAACTACATGAATACATTTTTCTCCTAAGGTACGACCCAAGTTGTGGGCTGCTTCAGTAAAGCATGCCTCTTTTCCATAACTAGCTCCACCAAAAATGCAGACTGTGCTAAATTTTTTTGTTGAAAATGATGACTCCATTTCAGAAATGAAATTTATTTGAGAGAAAAAGGGAAAAGTACGAGTGTGAGGGATGAATAAAATAAACAAGCACAATGTTTATTTATAGAAAAAATGAGGTAAAATTGTTTAACAAGTTTGTGATTGCGTTGATTGCGCTTCAACTACTCAATAGAATAATGAATGCATTTATTACGTATCACCCCTTTTTTTATTCAGAAAATCTCACCTAATGATAAAAATAAAAGATACTCACGTGTATGTACAGTAGTTGTGATTGTGGCTCACATCTTCCTCTGATTTTACGTTCAGAAACGGCCTGAACGCCTTCTATGAGTCGGGGAGAAGTTTCCCATCCAATTTTCTTACAAATTGGCAAACAGGGTCTTTTAACGTCAGATTCCCAAGACGTTGTTCATATTCTGGTTTGAATTATTCCACAAACATCGAATTCCGTAATGTACGAGTCCACTAGGATGCGTGTCAATAGAAATTTCGATATTATCTAAATTCTCTTTATTCAGACCATCCTTAATGAACTGAATTTTATCTTCTCTGTTTGTAGATGGAATTCCTAAAGATCGATATTTTAAATTACAGTTCCATCTAGCACATTTATAGCAAATGGCTATTATCTTTGCTCGTCGTTTCTTGGCATATGAACTTTTTCCAAGCCCTGGTAAAAAGCTAGTAGGTATTTCTGTGAATTCACCTGTTATTCTCACTTTGGCTTCAATAATGAATCTTATGTCAAAAGGTATGCTTTTATTCATAAGCAACCTCATCCTTTCAAGTCTCGTCTTATAAATTTTTAAAATGACATTTTTGCTCAAAAAAGGAAATCTTTTTTCAATTTTATTCAAAGTTTCTTCCATGATAAAAAAAATAAAAATAAAAGAGAAAATATCTACAAATATCAGTTGTTTTGGGAAACTGAAGAATCCGACTTTAATAGTCATGGAGTACCGTTATCCGCCACTTGACTGGACAAACACAATTGAGTACTAAGTTACAACGTCGAGAAATTGTATCTATAAAAATAGTTTACAATGTAAGATTTCAAAAATAGCACTTATACTTCCCCGACAACGGCGCCAAAAACTTGACACGTCTTTAGTGTAACTATCACAAGTGCACGATATCGTATCAAGTAGTAAGTGGACGTTTTGAGTCCGGTTTATCGATCCCACGAGTAGGTTTGGTTATATGTTGAATTATACACTATTAGTCTATTTGTTATAGAGATATTTATGATTGAAACATACAATTTAAGAGTTTGGTTTAATAATTGCAAAGAAAATGCAATAATAGTTCTAATATTCAAGGAAATAAAAGATTGCACTAATAAAAAATTAATAAAAGATATAATGAAATAGTTGGGATTACAAACTTAGTTCATCATTAGTTATTGAAGATGTATAGGAGATCATAAGATGAATTTACTTATTATGTTGTGTAGATTCGCTTTTCCTTAAAAAGACGGTTTCTCTTTCGAACTATAAAACGCCCCTTATATATTGAATCAATCCACTATATTTCTATGTTGAATGGCTTCAATACATAGCATTAGGTTTTATGAAAATAACTCAAAGAATCATCTGAGGTCTAGAGGAATATTTCTATCCCCTAGAACAACTTAGAGTGAAGATCATTGGATCTAATCAAACATATTTTCTTTCGAAACATATGAAGACCATAAATATCGTCATTTATTGGCCAAATAAATAAAGATTGTTAAAACAATGAAAATCACACACAATAATAAGTAATTCATAATAGATATTTATACAAACTTAAATAACATGACTAACCTTGTTTATAATCCCAACTAAGGTAACTTAGCCCATGAAGGGTTTAATAAACATAATACAAGCTTGAGTGGTCATTATTAGTTGAAAAACAGAAAGAATTGATCCTAACTCCCTTAGTAGATAAAGGAGAAAGAATCAATAAACTCCCTTAACAACATATGCTATACCACTATTACACAAATCACTCAAGAACACAAGTGTGTTCTTCACACAAAAAGAAAATATTACAAAAAGTGGAAAAATATAAGATGAAGGATGAATGATGATGGATCTAAGGGGTCTATTTATACACCTAAAGTCATCTAATAGCTCCAAAACTCCAGCATTATTACATTAGATCGGATCAATGCCAGCCATCCCCTCAATAATAGACCACAAGTATAAAAAATTAGGCAATGATCAATAATCTGCCAAGAGTTACGGCCGTAACATTGAGGAGTTACGACCGTAACTATGATGACATACAGCCGTAACATTGAGGAGTTACGGCCGTAACATGGCTATGTCTTTTTGCTTTGTGAATTACGCCCGTACTTTATGATGTTACGCCCGTATGGAGTTTCAGACTTCATTTTTAGCCCAGAATTTCTTAGACTTTGCGTTTTTGCCCCAAATCTTCTTCGGATGATAACTTTTGATATATAACTCTGATTTTGAATCCGAAAAGACTGTCGAACTCATCTTGGAAAGCCTTACAACATGAATACATAAAAATTCAACAAAGATAATATTTTATAAACATGTTATTTCTTGAGTAAATCAGTAATTCAATCCGATTAAGACTAGATTTACATCTTCATCCGATAAAAATAAAATTATTAAAAACTAATTAATTAAAAGCAAAAAAGAGTAGACTAGCTCAATTATGGGTGAAATTTATCGATACAAACCATGGATAAGTGTATAAAACTGACACGTATCAATGGACAACAATATGCAAGCTTATAATGCTAGACTAGTTGCAAAAGGTTATAGACAGACTCATGGTGTTGACTATGATGGGAACTTTTCACCACTAGTCATGCTTAAATCAATTAGAATTTTATTTGCTAATACTGCATACTATGATTATGAGATATGGCAAATGGATGTCAAAACAATATTTCTTAATGGATACTTACTCGAGGATGTGTATATGACACAACCTAAGGGTTTTGTTCATCCAGAAAATTCTAAAAGGTTTTCAAGATTCAAAGATCCATTTATGGGTTGAAGCAGGCTTCTCGGAGCTGGAATCTTCATTTTGATGAAACTATCAAAGAGTTTGGGTTTATTCAAAATGAAGATGAACCATATATGTTCAAGAAGTTTAGTGGGAGTATAGTTATCTTCCTAATCTTATATGTAGATGACATATTACTCATTGGAAATGACATACCCACCTTGTAGACAGTCAAGACTGTAACACCCCCAGAATACGACCGGGAATGTCACACACTGTAGACCCTTATCACAAGGATCTACCAGGCTAAACTCCAAAAGACTACTCAATGATTGACCGACCGGGGTCAAAATTAATTACAAAGCAGACCGACAAGGTCATTAAACAATTCAGAAACTAACTAAATTTACTTCTCAATGACAATAATAAACTTGAACCCAGAAAGGAATGACAACTTAATTTAATGAATGAAAACTACACCCATGTAAAGTGGATACTCGACCGAAAGATAAATACCAACCAAAATGAAAAAAAGAAAAGAAAAAAAAAGACCCTGACTCTTGTGTGATTAACATCGTCGTCTTCCATCTCCTTCCAAGCCAATCCCGTGACTGCTCCTGAGCTGCCAAAACCTGAGCGCATAACAGGCACCCACCCTCCGAAAACTCGGGGGTTAGCAAACTGGAATTTTGCTAGTGCAAGTACATAATATACAAGATATACGAACAATAACAACACAAAACTCAACAATCGTGAAGCCTTAACACAAACAACACATTCCCATAGTCAACATAGAATAGCATCACATACACAAGGTGAAAGATAATCACATTGTCATATTCTCTTTACGGAACATAACACCAATGAAACTTTAAACGAGCCCAATGAGTCAGAAAAATCCTTTTTTATAAAAGGAAAAGTATTTTGATAAGAAAGTTTGAAAACATTATTATTGACTCGGGCCATCTTGGGGTTTTGAAAATCAAATGGGAATACTTTTAGAAAATACTTCAAAAGCACTCGGGTCCTCGACCCAACATGTGGAAAATAATTTGCAAGAGAACTATTACAACGTTATTCGGGGTCCTCGACCCAATTTATAAAACACTATCACGAACGAATCATTACAACATCTCACGGGGTTCTCGGCCCAATCCAAATAATATCATCACGATACAATCAAAGGCACAGCCTCTCATACGACAAATCCTGCTCAAGACCCCTGATTAATTAACCCTCGGAGATCTCGTCAAATATCCTTGGTTAATTAACCCTGATACCAACATTTAAAACAAGTTGAGACGAACTTTCAGAAACACGAATCGCGGTCTACATCAAGACCAACATTTTAAAGCGAGTTGCAAGAACTTTGAATTACGAAAATCATTTGGTAACACGGTCTTAGCTATCACTCAAATATTCGTTACCAATAAGCCTGCCAGGCACCTCCCTTGCACACCTGTGCACCGGCGTTTACTCCACTATGTTGGCCGCCCCTTGAACATGTCACCGCGCCGGAGATCACTCCCACAAGAGTCGCCCCTTGCACGCGCATTAGGTAACACCGGTGTTCACCAATCATATGGAGCCGCACATTGCAGCGTACACTAGACCGGAGTACATGCCCCGCCCTCAGAGGTTCCCGGATATGACGTTTCTCACAACAAGTATTCACAATGTTTCAAACATCAAGCAAACAGTCAATCGTTGCAACAATTATCAAATCAGTACACCAATTCACATAATTTATCCGTCAGTCCACGACTACACAAATAAACAACAACACGCATGTTATTAATCAAGACTCAACACAATAAGTCTTCGGTAAAACCCCAACACTACACATATATCCTTATATCGCAACTCAATATATATATATATATAACCTTACTATATTATATCTATAAGTATAGTTCATCCATCAATCCAAGTTGAGTACGTCAACTAGTGTTAGCACTCATCTCTCGGCATTTACCGACATAGACATATATATCAATATACGTATATATATACATATATTTAACATATAAATATATATAAATCTATATTTCTATATATATATATATACACATATATATATATACATATATGCACCCGTATAAATTCATACACTTCGACAACAATGATTTCACGTAGTTACAAATCGTATATCAAGGTACTTGCCTTGGTAATCTCTCGCGAATACTCCGAAAATACGGTCGATTGGGAAAATCCAGAATTCCAATGAAAACGACGATCGGAAAGGCTCAACACCGGGTTATCGTAGGGAATTTGTCCCTAATATCCTATCATCAAATAAACAATAAATCACATGAGGAAAAACATCGTAAAACGACCAAGTATCCCTCTGCGGCATTTCCACGGGCACCTTGAAGGCGTTAACTTGGAACTCATATAAACGACGAATCGGTAGTGATAAAACTGTGGAAACATGATGGAATTGATAGAATCCAACTTAATCTACAATTATCCATAAGTAATCTAAGTTCATATGGCTCGAACGGATGAAATCTATCAAGATCCCCAAATTTCCCAAAGTTTAGATTTTAGGAAAAACTAACCTTGATTCAGTCGATTGAAGGATGTTATGGAATGATCAATCAATGATATGAACTCAGGAACTTCATGGATTTGTTGTTCAGCAACATGTATCCTCGCTCTCAAAATCCCTGGCCGCGGAAACGAAAGATGGGAAATGAAAAATGGGTTGAAACAGGGCTGCCCGGTCAAATATATAGGCAGACCGCCCTAGCGTGCGCTAGCGTGCCGGCAGCGTGCGCTAGCGGGCCAGCCTTGGTCCAGTCCAGAGGCTCCTGGACTGATCCCCTCGCCCAAGTAGCGCGCGCTGGATGCCGAGCAGCGTGCGCTACGTCTGCCGGTTAGCGCGCGCAGCGACCGGACGTAGCGTGCGCTACCGGCCAACCCTACGGAGTCCAGAACCTCAGGTGTCTCACTGCCCGGCCCAGGTAGCGTGCGTTGGATGCCGCATAGCGTGCGCTACGCCAGCTGATTAGTGCACGCAGCCTCACAGCGATGGCGTATGCTATCTGGTCCCTGCAGCCCGTCCGGCGGCCCAATCGCCGTGCAGTTCCTCCATAGCCGTCGGCCGCCAGTGCGGTGCAGTTCCTCCATAACCGTCGGCCCCGGCGCCATTGCCGTGGCCTGACGACTCAATTCCTAAAAATGCACGGAACGAACACGACGAAACGCTCGCGGACGACAACATCGATCTTAAATGAAAATAATATACAACAAATCACCACATATGGCCATAAACACAAAATCGATTGTCGAGAAAAATAATACCAATGCTCGAAAACCGAGAAATTTCCAGTCTAAAATAAAATACTTCAAAGTAATCAGAATAAAAATCTCGGGTATTACATTCTACTCCCGTTAAAAAAAGTTTCGTCCCGAAACTTAAAGCAGAGAGCGGTGGAACAATCAAGAAAAAATAATTACTTGCTCAGGTGGAGGAGTATGAATTTGGAGACAAAAGATCCAAGAGTTAAGAAAATCACAAAACGGCTCAGACATCCTGAAACCATGTTTCGAGCTTGACCAACCGCATCCAAGTTCAATAACACATCCGGAAATGTTAATTGCACGCGTGGGAATAAAAGTTCCGAACAAAATTTTGCAAGGATCAAGTTCAAATGTGGAAAAACCACAATAATCCATGGAGTCTGACAAAGCAACTCTGAAATTCATTCGGAGGACGGTAGGATAGGCAGAACATGGTAGTTTAAAATCGTCGAAAAGATTACAGATGAATCACCAACCATGAAAGTCACCCAACACCGAAAATACTAAGAAGAGTACGGGTAATACATTCCCCCATACTAAGAAGACATTACGACCCCGAAACTTAGAGCAACGAGAGTTGGAAATGTAAAATAATGAAATGAAAACGATCGATGTCACAATTATTGGGAACAACAACGATTAAGACATAGTACAAAATATTCATTCTCCCATATTAGGATCCTCAGAAGAAAACATAGGGTTTCAGAACACTCTCCGGTCATTTGCTCTATTCCCCAATAGGGTAGCATTCTTTGCCAATTCAGTAACTATCTCACAGTGTTTCTCCCGATGTCCTTCACACCCGCACCAGTAACAAGTCAAGAGTGGAAAGGGATAATTTGTACGAATATGTCCCTGATGGTTGCAGTTGAAGCACCTCCTCTTCTTACTGAGAGTCACCGATGCCTTTTAGGATTCCCAGTGCTCACTCCCGACCGCGAAGACGATGCGTTCGAACGACGTGGGGGTTTGGGAGCCTTAAACTCTTCACCGCCCTAAAATTTCCCAGATGTCCTTGGTCTCTTCACTTTGCTCGTGGGCTCGACCACTGAGGAGATTTCATAGGATATCATTTGATCCTGATACTCCTTCACCGTAGCATGAATCGTTGTCGTACGAACCACCTCACCGCTTCCATTTCCATCATCATGTCTGCGTCCGCCGAGGCTCGACATACTAATGCAGATAATACCGGTCAACAATATAAATTAATCAGTCGTACAGTATACCACAATTAACAACACGAGTTTAGTTAGCATCCTTAGAATAACGGTAATATCGTACAGTACAAAGTTTTCTGAAGTCAATTTCGACGACCATTATATGCATACACTTAATGAAAACAACTTTTTGAAAAAGAGGGCGAGTCACGGTACGCCCAAAACTTGTAAATATTGTCCTTATTTTGGAAGAGGAAGTTTATACATCAACTTTTTTTTAAAAATTATTTTCAAAGAATGTATAAAAGGAATCTTGTTATGATTCAAAACCAATTTGAAATATTTCAAAAGTGTTGTTCCAAATACCACAATTTGAAAATCTTTCCTCTTCCACCAAAGTGTTTAATCAAAAGGATTTTTCACCGAGATACGTGACCATTTGACATGACGACATTAAATCATGGTCACAATATTAGAAAATTTTTAAAGCACCACAAAAAAATGTTCGTGATGTTACAGCGCCGTGGGCCCTATGCCGGAACCCACTAGGCTAAAAACCATTTTCAAAAACATTCGAAACCGCCAAAAAGGCCGATGATGGTAATATTTCAAAAACTCACAAAAGTCATTAATAAAATACCAAATACCGCCATAAGAATATCGCCAAAACGATCAAGGCCAAGATGTCAAAAACTCGGTTTAGGGAAGCGGTTTACGAAATAAAATTTCAGTTTGCAAGATGCCAAAAGCCATTTCAAAATACTCACGTATCGGATAAAAACTAACACTCAAAGATTTATTCTACTGAAATGCAGAAACCGATAAATATGCTCGACTCCCGAAACATACTACATAACCATTTACACTCGGACCGTATACGCATGTTATGTCCTAAAACGATAATATCACCAACAAATTCCAAACCTTGCTCACATTAAACACATTAGCACGATATAATCAAATACGTATATAAAGGGACTTACGATCGGGAGACTTACCATCACGGATTGCCTGAAGATGATGTTGGAACCACGATACTAATCACAATTCTGATGCGCGCGACTTACACCGGACATGGACTTGACCCAACGGCCTAGTTTTTTCACAAACCTAAGCTCTGATACCATATATGTAACACCCCCAGAATATGACCGGGAATGTCACACGCCATTGACCCTTATCACAAGGATCTACCAGGCTAAACTCCAAAAGACTACTCAATGATTGACCGACCGGGGTCAAAATTAATTACAAAACAGACCGACAAGGTCATTAAACAATTCAGAAACTAACTAAATTTACTTCTCAATGACAATAATAAACTTGAACCCAAAAAGGAATGACAACTTAATTTAATGAATGAAAACTACACCTATGTAAGGGTGGATACTCAACCGAAAGAGAAATACCAACCAAAATGAAACAAAAGAAAAAAAAAGACCCTAACTCTTGTGTGATTAGCATCGTCGTATTCCATCTCCTTCCAAGTCAATCCCGTGATTGCTCCCGAGCTGCCAAAACCTGAGCGCATAACAAGCACCCACACCCCGAAAACTCGGGGGTTAGCAAACTGGAATTTTGCTAGTGCAAGTACATAATATACAAGATATACGAACAATAACAACACAAAACTCAACAGTCATGAAGCCTTAACACAAACCACACATTCCCATAGTCAACATAGAATAGCATCACATACACAAGGTGAAAGATAATCACATTGTCATATTCTCTTTACGGAACATAACACCAATGAAACTTTAAACGAGCCCAATGAGTCAGAAAAATCCCTTTTTATAAAAGGAAAAGTATTTTGATAAGAAAGTTTGAAAACATTATTATTAACTCGGGCCATCTTGGGGTTTTGAAAATCAAATGGGAATACTTTTAGAAAATACTTCAAAAGCTCTCGGGTCTTCGACCCAACATGTGGAAAATAATTTGCAAGAGAACCATTACAACGTTATTCGGGGTCCTCAAGGGCCGCACGAGCGCCGGATCGTGCGTCCTGCTCGTGCGCCATGCTCGTGCACGGCCGGCAGAGCGCCCGGGATGCTGTTCCGCCTGACGCCCGGCCCGTGTGGGATGCTCGTGCGCTTTGGCCATCGCTGCAGCCGGCCGGTGCCCAGCCGCCAAGAATCGACGACCTGATTTCTGAAAATGCACGGAACGAACACGACGAAACGCTCACGGACAACATCATCGATTCGAAATGAAAACAACATATAGCAAATCACCACTTATGGCCATAAACACAAAATCAGTCGTCGAAAAAAATAATACCAACGCTCGACAACTGAGAAATATCCGGAAAAGTCCAAAATAACCGGAACTAAAATATCAGGTATTACATTCTACCCCTGTAAAAACAAGTTTCGTCCTGAAACTTAAAACAGAAACATCACAGTGCTACCAAACAAAACACCACGCTCAAACATAAAAAAATATCAAACTTGTGACCCCGTGATCTACAGTCACGTGTCTTCGTAGGTTCAACAACCTACACGGACTTATACGACACAAAATATCAATCATCATGCACCAAACATAAAAACATCACATAATAAGTCTTCGCACGAGAAACCATCTGCACTACAAAAACAAAATATTATCACTAGGCATCGCTAGGCCCTCCAGAAGTATGAATGGAACTCTGGTTCCCTACCATCTTAGCAACGGTCTCACAGTACTGGTCTCGATGCCCCTCACATCCACAATTATAACAAGTCATCGGTGGTTTCTTACAACTCACACGCTCGTGGCCTAGTACATTACAATTGAACATCTTGGAGCACTGCCTGAACTCAAAGACACCGACCTGGGTCTTTTAGATTCTCTAGTTGACCAAGAAGGTCCCATACTCATCTGATACGAGGTTTGTGGTTTTAAAACCCCAATTTCCTTGCTTTTTGATGCGCCATCAGAAATCCTATGTTTTTTTGCTACAGATACCGACTCGGTAGACAATACAGCCATTTCAAATGCTAAGGCTCGGTCTTGATAATCCTTCAATGTGGTACACATAAAAGGGGCCATACACTGTCGAACATAAGGTTTCATACGTATATCGAAATAACGAACTTTATCTGCCTCACTTCTCACTTGATCTCGAACATAACATAATTGTCGATTATAATCAACTATTTCATGAGATATCGACACATCTTGAGGCGTAGCCGAGAAAAACTCGACAATCCTACGCTCTTTAACAGGCGGCGGACAATACTCGGCCTCCATGGCAGTCTTGAATTCAGCCCAAGTAGTTGTACGATCACTAGGCGCTAGGGCCTCCCACCAGTCTGCAGCTTCCTTATCGAGCAGGTATTGAGCAATAGGTACTCTTCTTTCGTCCGGACAAGCTACAAAATCAAATGTTCTGTCCAACTAGAAGAGACAGCTCTCCCAACCTAACGAGTCGGAAGAACCTACAAAATGAAGCGGGTGCATTCTCATCACATCTCGTAACCACTTACTAGCTCCATTATCCCCATCTGGGTTCTCATATCGGTGCACGTTCTGATTCATCTGTGCCGACTGATTAACAACCTGACGAAAGACGGTGGCGGCGCCAACGTCAACATTACCTCTAGTTGATTGCCCCTGATCACGCGACTGGTCATCTCGACCATCTATACTGAGCTGATTGGCACTCGACAATGAGCGAGTCGCCCTCTCATGCTCCTGATTACGATCACTACCACGACCACGTCCTCGGCCTCGACCTCTTGGCATACTAAACGGGCCACTGTTCAGAAAACAAAACAAACATCACATAATCAACATAGGACAACAAACAGCAACATAATAAAATGTTCACTCTGAGTCATTACACGAATACACGAACTATCACTGGAACAATAGAATTTAAATTCATAAGTAATCCACATGGACACATAAACAGAATGTATGACCTTAAGCAAAACAAACACGGTCAAAACCATATATGTATCATTGGGGTCAAATATTTGTAACATTCTTTAAAAATAAAATTTTCCGAGGTATCTGTTCAAATGATAATATTTTAAAATTCTTGAGTTTGAAAGGTTTTACTGAAGTGAAATTTTTGAAAAATACTTTTAATACCTCGGTCACTTAATCAAAACCATGATTCCGTTATCATAATTGTTTTGTTTTGAAGTCATTTGTAAAACAACATTTCGAAATATCAAATCTACTCGATAACCGATATCATCAAAATGACCTATAGGGTAACCACATGTTACCACGCCGCACCATAACGAATAACAACGCATATGATAACCCGTGGCCATGTCCCTTAGCATCGACCCCAGAGGTTTAGCCAAACCATCCCCGGGTGGAAAACCACTTGTACTAGCACTAATCATTACCACAAATCAACTATCACATCAGGATAACATCATAGAATAATACAATTAAATCAGACCTCGCACTCACAACACCTAAGTGTACAACAAAAATTTGCTAGTAAGAGTTGTAACAATCAATAACACGTCAATAATACCCATAGAGGATAACCAATCGAGTGCGATATTACCTATACAATAGTTAAAGTTCACAATTGTCACTGGCGGACCACACGACTCTACCTATAGAATCAAACGATCGACAAAGAGCACAGATACCACTGTAACAACAAAATTACTGCCGTGATAGTCACAAGCTTACAGTCGTAATAACATGCAGTTTACAGCCGTAACAACTATGAGTTTACGGCCGTTGTAATATCCGCATTTTTTCTTTTTCTGGTATTTTTCGTCTTGGTGCGGAGCTAAACCACTGCTCCCATCCAAGGACATGCATCGCCTAGGACCGGGGCTAAATCACTGGTCCCATCCAAGGCCTCTATGGACCCTCTCGCACTGGCTAGCCAACAAGCTCGTGAATCAGGAGCAAAATCACAGATTCCCCCGAGGCCCCGTCGGACGCTCCCGGAGTGAGCAAAGCACACACATATTATACATTACCATTTAATGTTAAGCATAAAGGTTTCACAAGAATACTTGCCTTGAGTAATTGACGACGAAATGAATGGAAAGGAAAATCAACCACGATCGCTAGGAACCGACGACCACGAACCTAATGATTCTAAGAATATAATCACAACCAATTCTACACGAGTACAAAAACGAAATACACCCCAAAACCCACCTACGAATCACATAAATTCATACAAAAACAACGACGAGGGCGGTCACAACCGAACCTTCTCGATTTCACAAATACCACGAAATTTACCATGAACTCGTAGGGAAAACAAGAATATCACTAAGATTAATCACATACATCATGGATTAATCAATATTACGGAATGAATCAGACATAAAATCGAAAACCCCAAATTCCCAAAAATAGGGTTTTAAGAGTTTACCTCAGATCAGAGACGAAGAACACGCATTGGTGTTGTTAATTTACACAAAAAACTCAAGAGAGATGATGGATTGAAGTTACAAGACTTCGAATTACCTGGAAATCGCCCAAGAATCGCATAGGATTGGAGAAGAGGAAGAAAAGGATTGAAATGGCCAAAATCGGTCAACTCCTGGGTATTTAGACCCAGGCTCAATAACGTACGTAAGCCCTAGACAGCTAACGTACGTTAGCCAGTTAACGTACGTAACCGTGGTTGGATTGCCAAGGACGAAAAATACCAGAAAAAGAAAAACTGCATGTATTATATCAATTTCCTTGTTGTTCTGTGGTTGGATTGCCAAGGATTTGTCGTTTTGTTGAGTTCCTAATCGACGCCTTGAAGGTGTCCGATAAAAGGTCTTAGAGGGGGATTCAGGTGTTATACGACTATTATTCCTCGTACGATCATTGATGTATTGATGATATGTCTTAGGAACGAAATATTTTTGAAGAACTCGAGTCGGAACTCTTACCTTCGTTGTCTTCTTCGGGGCTCGAGGTTTCCCGGTTGAACCATGTTCTTTGGAGTGTTCGGTATCAGTTATTAAGGCAAGTATTCTACTTATACGATTTGTGTCTTGTGAATAGAGCTCACGTATTGGATTACGATGATTTGGTTTACCTTCGTAGATATGATTCGTGTGAATTGATTATTCGAACGTTTGTTGGTACTAATGACTGCCTGTTTAATGTTGTGAAGTTGTGTTGGTCATGTTAATCACGTGATTCGTGTTGGGCTTGATTGCCCGGGTTTGATGTATTGTGATGATTATGATTATTGTGTTGGATTGATTATACACTTAGACATGTATTTTGGTGTATGATTGAATGGTCGGACATATTTGTATTAAGGTGTGTTGTACGTGGTGATGTGTTGCGTTGTTTGATATGTGTTGGGCAGTGTGTGTGTGTGTGGTCCAGGTACGGTTCGTTGTGGCCTCTGGAGTTCAGTACATGATGTGTACGAATAGTGTGTGGTCCAGGTACGGTCCGTTTTGGCCTATGGAGTTTGGTACATGATGTGTACGAACAATGTGTGTGGTCCAGGTACGGTCTGTTGTGGCCTCTGGAGTTCGGTACATGGTGTGTATGAATAGTGTATTTAGTCCAGGTGTGGTCCGTTGTGGCCTCTGGAGTTCGATACATGATGTGTACGAACAGTGAATGTGTGGAACCAGGTACGGTCCGTCATGGCCTCCGGGGTTCGTTATTTGACGAGTACGAACAGTGAGTGAATGGATAACGTTATGATGTTAAATCTCGGACATGTGATGATATCTTATGTAATATCCTAAATTTCTACTATGGTTATTTAATGTTATTTTATCCGAGTTATGTTGTATAGTGTGGAATCTGTACAATATGGATAAAATAATTGAAGGACTAAGACATATGTATTAGTATAATCGTTGTACTTGTTCGACAACTGCATTTGAAGACATCGTATATGAGGTTGTTTTAATTATGATATCGGGTATATCATTGGGATGAGTATATGTATTCAGTATGTCGGGTATACGTATTCGGTATGTTGAGACAACAGGCAGGAGCAGCTATTTTTGGCTAAGTTCAGAATCATTAGGTACATTAAGTTTAAGAGCTTACGTACGTTAAGTTGGTAAGAGTAACGTACGTTATGTCTCATGCATTACGTATGTTAAAGCATTAGGTGAGATGCAGTCGTCTGATCATAGGACTTTGTCTAAATACAAGCATAACGTACGTTAAGCATAGGTGCTTATGTAATGAGCTGCCGGTTATGGCCGTAACGCGCTCAGCCATATATAGGCCTTACGACGGGCCAGATCTCATTTGCTTCATTTCTTTCACTTCTTGTGGCGGTTGGCGGATGGGAGATTCGGGAAGTGGAGTTCTTGGTCGATTCCACTCGATTTCTAGGCATTTTGGAAGACTCATGTCGATTATATCATCATCAAATCCTTGTTCTTCGTCGAATCGAGGTATTTTCTTCCTTAGAACCCTAGTTGTGTAATTTTTTGGGGTTTCTTCGTGATTCTTCGATTTAATCCATGGTTGATGAATTAATTGTGGAATTCTTGTGGTATTGGTCATGATCTTTGGATTTTGTAACTCGTTTATCGATTTTTATCACCCGGAACTTGATTCTTCATTTCCTTGAAGAATCCCTCAGATCCTTGTTGTTTTTCAGGTCGATTCGGATTCCGATTAGTGTTATTGATTTGTGGTGATGTTATTTTTGTAGTATTCGTGGGGTTGTCGAGTTCTTGGTCGCTCTTGGAAGTATGAGGGCTACCCGACCGTGTTCGTTCGTTGTTTTGTTGCTCGTGGTATCGAGGCAAGTATCTTGCCCATACATTTCATGTTTTGTAGACGTAACAGTTGATAATTAATTATAAGAGTCCAATCCGAATGTTTTAATGAACTTTCAAAAGGATCGGTATATTCTTGATAAATGTTGTTTTTCAAAAGATAACTCGAGCATTTCCGAATGAATGTGCTTTCCTGTATATATGTATTAATGTTGTGTGATTGTGATTGTCTTAGGTGATTATAGTGGACCTTTTCCACGGGTTGATGATTGCGTATTGATGTGTGTATTCGTTTGGTGAATATGTGGCGTTGTGTGATATTAGTTGTTACTTCTTTGTAAGAAAATTGTGGTGCTTAATGTTGTTTGGTAATGGTACTTGCATGTTGTTGTATGATTGTTGTAAGTGATGTGCCACTGGGTAAGATTTGTTGAATCTCTGGGATTCGTGGCTTGCTAGCCCGATGCCGGGATAACTTGTGGGGTTATCCAATCCGGGTATGTCTTGCGAGGACTTTGAGGTTTGTAGCTTGTTAGCGCGATGTCGGGATAACTTATGGTTGTGGTTTGGTTGTGTGATGTACGTATCATGGGTTGTCCAATCGGCTATGTCTCGTAGAGGCTCCGAGGTTCGTAGCTTGCTAGTGCGATGCCGGGATAACTATGAACGTATGAATGGTTATGGTTATGTGACTGTTGTCACGGTGACATGTGATTTGGTATGGTTTCCCATTGGGTTATTCACACGGGTATGTTCTGCGGGAGCATCTGAGGTTCGTGGCTTGTTAGCACGGGATGCGAATAATCATTGGGAATATGTTGTTATGGATGATTAGGTCGTAGACCCTGCGGTTTGCAATCGGAATGGTATAATTGGGTCATGGACCCCGTATTTTGTTATTGGAATTGTACTTTTGGAAAATGATCTTTAGGCGGTGTCCCTAAGTGGTTTAAATGTTGAGAATTATTAAATCCAAAATGTTTTCAGAACTCCTGAGATCTTAAAATGTTTTCTCAAATTGTATATCGAACTAAAGTTTCATTTTTCATTGTTTTGAACGGTTTTATTCAAATAAATTATCTCGGGAAGTCTGTTGTTATTTATGCCTGGTGTAACACCCCCAGAGCCATCCAGGAATATTACAGCGCCGTGGGCCCCGAGATGGAACCCACAAGGCTGGAGGTAATTTTCGCAAACATTTACAAACACCCAAGAGGCTAACGGCGGTACTATCTTTTAAAAACATTCAAAAACTTTACAAAACCCGTTTAACAAAACCGTCGTAAAATCTCATTTGAAACAACAAGGCCAAACAGCCGAAACTCAATAGTTTAGGAAATGATTTGCCAAAGTAACTCAAGTTACCAGAAACCAAAAGGCCATTTAAAAATACTCACGCGGCGAAAAAAGACAAACAATTAAAAATACTCTAGCAGCGGAATACAACAACTGATCAGGAAACTCGATACACAAATACATGCTCTAGCCAGTATCCTCCGGGAAGCTCATCTCTTCATGACCGCTACAAGCTCGATATCCAAAGAACATAAAAAGAAAACCCACGACGGGGTCAGCCATAATATCCAACAATGATAACAATCACATCACATCAATAATTACATATCAATGGAAATACTAAGTAAGAATACGACCAATGTAATCTCACCATCGTAACTTTACGAAAATCCACGATTCGTATTCTTAACAACACAATAAGATAATACTGAAATATATGTACGGTATCTCAACAATACCCAAGGTTCTCAAAACATTATCATAACTAGCGATACGGAAATTATACCAACTCTGGCCAATTCAATCCATCGGATAACGTCGACAATTCCAATACGATAATCGATTATCCATCAAAGACAAATACCAAAGGAAAGTATGGAACATACCTCAAGATATGAAATGCCACGACAATCATGTCAGTCAAATCCGAGGTCGGATCAATACCACACACGAACATGGCCCTAACACAAGACCTACAAATACATACTCATATGACAACGTCAATATGCTCAAAACAATATCAACAGTGTATACTCAATGGAAATCCCATGACCCAGCGCCCTCAGCATAGGTCCCAAGATGATCCTACCATATCAACACGAGGTGTATAACCAATAATATACATATGCACAACAACATATGCAAAATAAACGATGCGAATCCATATGATTCCATCAACACAACACTGGGTACTCCAACGATCCAGCGCCCTCAGCATAGATCCCAAGATGATCCCGTCGGACCATAACGAGGTGGAAGAACCCGTCCAATGATCCAGCGCCCTCAGCATAGATCCCAATATGATCCCGTCGGACCATAAAGAGGTAGACATCTGATCCAGCGCCCTCAGCATAGATCACACGATCCCAGTGGATGAACACAACGTAAACAATACAATTATGCATACACATATGCAAGTCAATATGTCCATTGACATGAACAACACATGACTCAATAACATGAACGACATTATGACAAAACAACTAGGACGAAGTCATGTTCAACAATATGAAAGACAACCTGCATGATCACATCATCAACACTAAACCGAAATCAAAACTAAGATACTTGTCCCGAGTCCTTCAGGAGCAATCTCGATGTCAAATCATCACCGACGATTATCCTCAATGCTCGACGATCCAAACACAGTGAACCATCCTTCTTCCACATAAACAAGACCGGTGCGCCACAAGGCAAAGCGCTCGGTCGAATATACCCCGATTCAAGAAGCTCAACTGCTTATTTAACTCAGCCATCTCTGAAGGTGCCATGCAGTACGGTGCCTTCGAAATCAGAGCCGCACCCAGCTTTGACTTGATAGCAAACTCAACCTCATGGTACAGTGGTAATCCCGAAAACTCGTTAGGAAAGACATATGGGAACTCACTAACAACTGGAATCGATGAAAACTTGACCCCACCACCCTTCGTATTTAAGGCGTAACACCAAAAACAAGTACACCCCTTCCGCAGGAGTCTCATTGCCTTCAAGGCGTTAATTACGAACTTCTGGTTTCACCTCTTTCGCCCCGTGAAAGAGTGTTCGGTTCCATACTCGGCTAACATGGTGATGATTCTCATGCGGTAGTTCATGATCGCACCTTGCCGCTCGAGCCAATCATCCCCGAGAATTAATTCCTCACCCTCAATATTCACAACAATAAGATTAGAGAGCCAAGCCCTCTCACAAATAATCACAGAACAATATCGGATCTCCCGATCACCAACGATCCTATCACCACTAGGAGGTTTAATGATGAAAGGCTCACAAGGCAACAAACAGTCAAGACCCAAACAACACACACATTCCAGAGAGATGAACGAATACGTAGCACCAGAATCGAAAAGCACACTGACAAGATGAGAACGGATATGAACGGTACCTGTAGACACGGTAGCCGCTGGATCATCGGCCCTCCTCATCTCATATACACGGGGATGAGCGGAGCCAACACTGGAAGCTCCCCCCTAGCGGGATGGCCCCTACCTCTCCCTCGGCCGACATTTTGCGGAGGCTGCGGAGCAGGTGACCACTGGTTTACACTCGGCTCCCTAGGCGATGGAAAAGAATCCTGGGCACCGAGAGTCTTCCCGAAGCGATCACAAAAAGAATCCTTGTAGCCTGACTGGCCACAAGTATGACAAGTCAACTGTGGATGAGGACACTCCCGATTTCTATGGCCCGACTGGCCACGGTTAAAACATCTGATCTCGCGAGTGGAGGCACTAACAGTACCCCAGAAGAACGAGCCGAATCGCCCGCAGGAAAATTAGTAGACTGAGACTTCTGCTGAGCCCCGCCTTTGGGACCCGAAAAGTTACCGACGAATTTATTTTCTTACTTTCTCGAGCCACCTCACTAGATGTCAAGGACATATCATAAGCAAGATCTCTACTCTGATAGTCCTTTAGGGTGGTGTAGGCGAGTCCAGACATGTAATCACGAATATTTGGTTTCATCCGCCTAGAAAAATGACAAATCTTGTCGCTCTCGTCCTTAACCTGGGCCTTCACGTAGCCCGATTCCCGGTTGAAGTCTACAATAGCCTGAGGAACCGAAATATCTCGAGGCTGAGCATCATAAAAAGCATGGACCCGGTTCCGATCATAGGGGGGAGCTTCCAGTGTCGGCTCCGCTCATCCCCGTGTATATGAGATGAGGAGGGCCTATGATCCAGCGGCTACTGTGTCTATAGGTACCGTTCATATCCATTCTCATCTTGTCAGTGTGCTTTTCGATTCTGGTGCTACGTATTCGTTCATCTCTCTGGAATGTGTGCGTCGTTTGGGTCTTGACTGTTTGTTGCCTTGTGATCCTTTCATCATTAAACCTCCTAGTGGTGATAGGATCGTTGGTGATCGAGAGATCCGATATTGTTCTGTGATTATTTGTGAGAGGGCTTGGCTCTCTAATCTTATTGTTGTGAATATTGAGGGTGAGGAATTGATTCTCGGGGATGATTGGATCGAGCGGCATGGTGCGATCATGAACTACCGCATGAGAATCATCACCATGTTAGCCGAGGATGGAGCCGAACACTCTTTCACGGGGCGAAAGAGGTGAAACCAGAAGTTCGTAATTAATGCCTTGAAGGCAATGAGTCTCCTGCGGAAGGGGTGTACTTGTTTTTGGTGTTATGCCTTGAAGGCGGAGGGTGGTGGGGTCAAGTTTTCATCGATTCCAGTTGTTAGTAAGTTCCCAGATGTCTTTCCTAACGAGTTTCCGGGATTACCACTATACCATGAGGTTGAGTTTGCTATCAAGTTAAATCCGGGTGCGGCTCTGATTTCGAAGGGACCGTACTGCATGGCACCTTCAGTGATGGCTGAGTTGAAGAAGCAGTTGAGTGAGCTTCTTGTGTCGGGGTATATTCGACCGAGCTTTTTGCCTTATAGCGCACCGGTCTTGATTATGTGGAAGAAGGATGGTTCACTGCGTTTATGTATCAACTATCGCGAGCTAAACAAAGTGACCATCAAGAACAAGTATCCATTGCCGAGGATTGACTTGTTTGATTAGTTGCAGGGAGCTGCGATATTCTCGAATATCGACTTGATATCGGGGTACTATCAACTTCAGGTGAAGGAGTCCGATGTCCCGAAAACAGCTTTTCGGATGAGATACGGACATTATGAGTTTGTGGTTATGCCCTTCGGGCTAACTAGTGCGCCGGAAATGTTCATGCAGTTGATGAACAAGGTTTTCATCGAGTATTTGGATAAGTGGGTCGTCGTCTTCATTGACGATATCCTTATCTATTCGAAGAGTGAGGAGGAGCATGTACATCATCTGCGTGTGGTGTTAACATTTTGAGGACTGAGCGACTCTATGCGAAGTTCCCGAAATATGAGTTCTGGCTTAAGCAAGTGATGTTTCTGGGTCACGTGATTTTAGCCGAGGGGGTCCGTGTGGATCCACAGAAGATTGAGGCTGTGCTGGATTGGGCACCGCCTAAGAATGTGAAGGAGGTCCGTAGTTTCTTGGGTTTGGGTGGCTACTATCGTAGGTTCGTCGAGGGGTTATCGAAACTGGTTCGGCCACTTACACAGTTGCTTCAGAAATCTGAGAAGTTCGTATGGAATGACGAAAGACAGTCGAGTTTTGAAGAGCTGAAGAGGCGTTTGACTTTAACCTCGATTCTAGAGTTGTCGTGTGGCAACGAGGGTTTTGCTGTTTATAGCGATGCTTTGGGTCAGGGTCTTAGTTGCGTGTTGATGCATTACGACAAGACTATTGTGGATGCGTCCAGGCAGTTGAGGCCGTATGAGCTCAACTATCCTAGTCACGATTTGGAGTTAGCGGCAGTTGTTTTTGCACTCAAGATTTGGTGTCATTATCTTTTTGTCTCTCCATGCCAGATTTTTACCGATCATAAAAGTCTGAAGTACATATTCACTCAGCGAGAGTTGAATGTGAGGCAGAGGAGATGGTTGGAATTGATTACAGATTATGACCTCGAGATCCTTTATCATCTGGGCAAGGCTAACGTCATAGCAGATGCCTTGAGTCGGAAACCGGTTACGTTGTGGACGTTTGACATACTTACATCTCAATTTGAGTTTCAGCGTGATCTGATCGAGTTGGGTGTTGAGATTTTTTTGCCATGAGCTATCGGACAACTTTGTGCTTTGGAGATTTCGTCGTCGCTGATCGATAAAATTAAATTGAAATAGTTGGAGGATCCGATGGTTACTCAAATTCGAGAGAATGTTCTTAAAGGGAAGTCTCCTGGATTTGTGATTCACAAGGATGGTGTGTTGAGATTCGAGAGTCGGCTTTGTGTACCGAACGACTTGGAATTGAGGCAGAGTATTTTGCGTGAGGCCCATGCTACGCCTTACTCGGTTCATCATGGTTCGAGTAAGATGTACAAGGACCTAAGAAGGAAATTTTGGTGGAACGATATTAAGGAGGAGGTCGCACAATTTGTAGCGAGATGTTTGACTTGTCAGCAGGTCAAAATCAAGCATCAGCGACCAGTCGGGTTATTTCAGTCGCTTCCCATTCCAGAATGGAAATGGTTTCGATGGAATTCATCATGAGCTTGCCGAGATCGAAGTCTTTTATGAATATGGTTTGGGTGATCGTGGATCGTCTGACCAAGTCGGCACATTTTCTGGGCATCAAGGATACTTGGGGTTCGGAAAAGTTAGCTCGTGTGTTTATTGCGCAGATTGTGAGGCTTCACGGTACACCGAAGTCTATTGTTTCAGATCGTGTTAGCCATTTTGTATCGCACTTTGGCAGGCGGAACATAAGGCGTTGGGTACTCGTTTGCGTCTGAGTACTTCGTTTCATCCTCAGACAGATGGGCATTCGGAATACACTATCCAGACATTTGAGGATATTTTGCGTGCTTGTGATCTCGATCGGAGCAGTGATTGGGAGGAGTATTTATCGTTGATCGAGTTCATGTACAATAATAGTTGGCATGCGTCGATAAGGATGGCACCGTAGGAGGCGCTTTATGGGCGACGATGTCGATCGCCGATTTATTGAAACGAGGCATCCGATTTGGTCGCCATAGAAATGAGGAAGAAGGTGGAATTGATTCGGGAAAGGATGTTGACTGCTCAGAGTCGATAGAAGTCCTATACTGATGTTCGTCGTCGACCTTTGGAATTCGAGGTGGGAGACCACGTTTTAATAAAGGTGTCACCGACAAGGGGAGTTTTCCGCTTCGGGAAGAAGGGAAAGTTGAGTCCGAGATTTATTGGGGCCTTTGAGATTCTAGAGAGGGTTGGCGAGTTGGCATTTCGTTTGGCGTTGCCTCCAGCATTGAGTCACGTCCATAGCGTTTCCATGTTTCCCAGCTGAGGAAATATGTTCCGGATCCTAGTCATGTCATCGACTATGGTGAGATCGATATCGCCGAGGATATTACCTTCGAGGAGCATCCTTTGAAGATTTTGGAGCACCATGAGAAACGACTGAGGCATAAGACAATTCCATTGGTCAAAGTGCAGTGGTCGAGACATAGTGTCGAGGAGGCAACTTGGGAAACCGAGGATAGCATGCGTGCTAGGTACCCCGAGTTGTTTGTTTCTTAAGTTTCAGGACGAAACTTATTTTTAGAGGGGTAGAATATAATATCCGCATTTTTTCCGATTTTTTTTGTCTTTGTGTATTTTTCATTTTTAGTGACTTGCTTATAACCGTATTAATATTTTGAGAATATTTTGTACTGGACCTTTTGTCATCCGAGCTTGTTTCGGACTTAATTTACCCAATTCCGCGCTTAATGTCATTTCCGTCGCTATTCGGTTCGATTCTCGTAATCGTTGTTCGGAACTGCCATTTCGGGGTTGCTGTAAATACATTTTATGTTATTATGCATGTTGTGAGCTTTTGCTTAGTGTTTCGATCGTGTATCGTGTATTTCGGGGTTTTGGGCCGTTTTGTATTTCCCAAAGTTATGGGGTAATTACATTTGTTGTTGTTTTCTGAACCTTCGGGTAGTCGAAAATATGTTCTCTTTTGGCATATAGATTCGTCGTCTCGAACTCTATGTGTTTGTATCTTCATGTTTTGTTAATCGTCACGTTTTGATTTCCGGTTCACTTCTTTCCTGTTAAGGCAGCCTGTCAGTCCTGTTCTGGGAGGACATAACGTACGTTACGGTCTATGCTTAATGTACGCTATGTGTTATGCTTAGCGTACGTAACTTCAGGTCGTACCCCTTAGTATCGACCCCTAGATATCCCGTCAAACCATCCCCAAGTGGAAGAACAACATCAACACACACACACACACACATTTATCACAACTTTGCATCAATGTCGAATCTAGATTCTATATAATACGATGTAAAATAAGTACTTGCCTCGAACCACACGACGTGAAGCAAATGGTGAAGAGGAAGGGTTTTAGTCCAATTCCCTTCTAAGGTCCGATCCTAATTCACAATGACACATAATGAACTCAATACTAGGAAGAACGGAAGGAATCATCCTAAATCCTACCCCTTTGGGACAATTTGTCAAACATTACGAGTACATAATGAGTTGAAATTGATTAACGGTGGAATAACCGAATTTCAGTCCACCAATAGGGATGGCAATGGGGCGGGGCGGGGCCGGGTATTGCCTACCTGCACCGGACCAGCGGTTAAAGCGGCCCCAGACCCCGAGACCGCCAAATTTTTTTCGGTCCGCCTGCACTCCGGTTACAGGTACCCAGTAACGTACCCACGCATTAATTTTTTTTTCTAGAATTAATATTATATATATAATATATTACTACTTTAAATTTATTACTAATGTAATATATATAAAATAAATCACTAATTTAATTACTAATATATATTTAATTTATTAAGTATTAATATTCTATATTATATATATATATAATATATTACTAATTTAAATTTATTACTAATTTAATATATATATATATATAATATATTACTAATTTAATTACTAATATATATTTAATTTATTAAGTATTAATATTATATATATGTATATATATATATATTTAATTTATTAAGTATTAATATTATATATGTATATATATTATATATATATCGGGGCGGGTTCGGGGTGGGTACCCCATACCCCGGAACCGAACCGGACCCGAATTTATTTTCTCTACCGCCCTGCACCGGACTCGGGCCGATTTTGTTACCCGGATTGGACCCATTCGGGTAAAAACCCGCGGGTACCCGAACCCGTGGTTTTTTTTGCCATCCCTATCCACCAAGCAACAAGGAAACCAAGGATTACGAACATAATATCGAAATCTAACAACAATAAAGGTTAAATCGGATTTAAAAATACAAAATCCCCACCAAAACCCCCAAAATCGCAAAACTAGGGTTCTAGGAAATCTTACCTTGATTCGAAGATGAACAACGGATGATTTGATGATAGGGTGATGATATGATGCTTGGATATACCTTCCCAACAGATTTTGGGTGAAAAACGGATGAACCCTAGAATTGGAAATCACTCATGTCGCGAAGAGAAGAAGAGAAGTGGGGAAATGTCTGAAAATCAATCGCTGCCAGTATATAAACTGATCGATGTTACGGCCGTAACTTGTGTATATTATGGCCGTAAGTAGATGCCTTTACGGCCGTAGCTGGCTCTAAGGAAGAATTTGGACAGCACTGACGAAGCCCACTTACGGTCGTATACCATAAGGTTACGGCCGTAACGTTTCCTACGGCCGTAACTTGGATATCATACGCCCGTAAGTTGCTACTAGATCCTATGCAGAAAAACGAAGCTGGGTTACGGCCGTACGATGAAGAGTATATGGCCGTAACTCTCAAACATTACAGCCATAATGGTCCTGAAGAGATAAATTTACCACTAGAAGGGGGGTTGAATAGTGGTAATGCGGAATAACGAAATTTCTTGCGAATAAATGAAAAATAGTGCGGAATTTAAAGACTCAACGATTTATAGAGGTTCGGAAACTTGCTTATGTCCTCTCTCTGACTTTCTTTTTCTATTGGCTCAAGAACAACCACAATCTTGACTCGTCTTCGATCGGTCCGAGTTCACAACCGTTACAACTGCTTGTCTTCTATCGGTCCAAGCTCAACCTCTCTCTCAATATAAACTTTTGTTTATCTAGTGTTCTATAGGAACTAGATAATCCTCACTATACGAATATGGGAGTATAATCCTAACAATGCCGGATCAAAGATCCTAATAACACCGGATTAGTGACTCTTGATTCGTTTCTTTTACGCTCAAGTGTAAGTGATGCAACACTTACAATCAAATGAAAGAATACAAAGTATAATAGATATTACAAAGAAAATCACTCTTGTATCTTTCCTTCTCACAACTTATAATATAGTAATCAATAGCAATTTGAGCTCAAGAATGCTTGTATGCTTGAATGCTTGAAGTTGTGTGTTTTTGATACCCAAGTCCCATGGGTATTTATAAGTGAGAGCCATTCTTCAAATGCTGAAAATTGTATTATTAGCGTGCACTAAGAATGCCGTCTAGCGTGCGCTATCGATTCTGACTTGGCTTTCCTGAACGGTCACAAGACTGTTCCAACGGTAAAATTGTATGGCTAATGTGCGCTAGTCATGTACTCGTAGCGTGCGTTATCGTCTGGTCAACAGGTCTTCAATCTTGAATTTGAAATTGTTGGTTTGTCTCCCCAACGTCTCTTTATCTAACGGATAGATTTGAGCTTAGCGTGCGCTAGCAAACATGCATAGCGTGCGCTAGTATTAATTAATTCCAACTTTTGCAGATTTCACGGATCTTCATTGACTCTTGCCTTCCAACGGTAGAAATTCCAACGGTAAGCTGTTTGAATGTTTTAGCGTGCGCTAATGTTTATATCGTAGCGTGCGCTAAATATTTTCTTCAGTAACGTACGTTACCCTATGTAGCGTATGTAAAGTCCTTTTCATTTTGAGTCCAGTAGCTACTGGACTACTGACCATGATATCTGATAGCGTGCGCAAAGTAATGAGGGATAACGTGCGCTAAGTCCTTGTGTTAGCGTACGTAAATATTTGTTCGTAGCGTGCGCAAGACCGTTTCCATTTTCTTTCCAGACCTTTCTGTCCTCTGACTGAATGATGAGATAGCGTGCGTTAATAATGATTGAGTAGCGTGCGCTAATGGTAGTATTTTAGCGTGCGCTAATGTTGAAGAACTTGCGTGCGCTATCCATCAGGTGACTTCAGTGGACTGCAGCTGACTGACTAGGCTGATTCATACAATCCTCGATAGCGTGCGCTACGCTGGTATAGGTAGCGTGCGCTAACTTCGTTTTGCTCCTTCAATATAACAACGATCTGAGATTGATTTAATTAAATATTTTGAATGAAATTATCATCCAAATACATTTTGAGTCAACAATCTCCCCCTTTTTGATGATGTCAAAACATTTAATTTATACCTGCAAAAACATTTTAAATGATTCGAATCAAGGTAACTTGTTCGATATATTATTGCATTTCAGTTTTTGAAGTATTCTCCCCCTTTTTGACAGAAACAAAAAGGAACTCCCCCTGAATTGTTGCCTTCTTAACAAATATCATGAACCAAAACGAAATCACATAGACAATAATACAGCAAATACCAAATGAAGCGAAATGCAAATATCATTAAAACAAAGTTCAATGCAATACATAGAATTTCAAGACATGAAACATAAAGACCATTCGAATGTTAAGCTTCTACAATCAAACATCAAATTCCTAGATTCTAGGGTGCTGCATCGGAAGAGGAGGATGGGAATGGGAATGACGGATGTGTGAATCGAATGAAATCGGAGATCAGTCCACAAACTTCCCCGACTTCTGAACGAAGAGACCCGACCTCCGTGCGAAGATACCGAACATCCTCTCGAATTTCCAGCTGAGAGGTCTCGATGCTCCGCATCCGGGCGCAAAGATCGCTTTCTTCTTCCTCCGTGACGGCGTCTCGCATCGGTCGTTTCTCTTTCCTCTTCGGATGGCGAACAAATTCCCTGGTTTGTATCTCCCTAAGCGTATGGGGTCCTCGGTGCGTCACACGTTCATCCGGTGTTGGCATTCGCGTCCCCTTCGGTACTTGATCATCTTCTCGGAGGTACGGAAACAACACCCACCCTCTATTGTATGTTTCAACATAATGCATAGCTTTGAGGGTTAAGTCGCTTATTTCGTGTCCCCGAGACACCGGGACGGGTGCCTCACTCGACAAGTCAACGTGAAAATGCCGGAAGATCACCGTGAGAATAGAGCCAAAAGGAAGTCCAGATTTCTGAGTCCTCGACATGTAATTCTTTGAACGAAATGAATCCCCTTTCACCTTCATCCAGTTTAGCACAATACCGGTGAAGTTCACCCTATCATCCTTCAACACATGATGCACCACATTCTTATCGACGCCTACTAGTTTGTGTTGGGTATTAACTTTTGGCATCAAACATTTGGTTAGGGAAGCCAACAACAATCGAATCTGAATGCCGAAATCATTATTCTCAAAAACTTCATCCGTAACTTCGATGACTGTATTTTAACACAAAAAATCAGCAGTCTCTCTTTCGGACACAAGAGACTCTTCAGCAATAGATTTCCCAACGCAATCGAATCCATCCTTCGATAAGCCAAATAGTTCGTGAAGTATTTCCGAGGAAATCTTCACCACAGTTCCATTCACTAGGCTACCAAGCACTAATCCACCATTACCATCACTCTCACCCAAGTGCAAATTTGCATAAAACTCACGGACACAAGCAGGGTATATGATTTCTTTGCATTCCACAAATCGAGCTATCCCTAATGCTTCAAAGAATTCACGAATACTAACCTTAACCCGTTCAAGAGTACTGAAATTAAAGAAATAGCAATCGGTAAGATTCTCCTGCGGGAGGATATCGAAGAATACCTTCGATGCGCCGTAGGAAACAAATCGAGTTGCGTCATATTCAGTATCGCGAAGGCATTTGTAGGTTTTCCCCATGGTTTTTCGTCACTTGCTAGACATAGTGAATGAATTGGAAGTTTTGAAGATTCGGATTTGCGGCTAGGGTTTTTCTAAAAAGGGGGTTTTCTTGCGTTTGCGTGCGTTAGAAAAGGATGAGAGTGTTACTGGGTCGTACGGACTATATATAGTCAACTGGATTTTTAGTTAGCGTACGCTAGGAACATAAAGTTAGCGTACGTTAGGTAAAAATGAGAAGCTTACTGGACTGTCCAGTAGCTGATCTGAAATACAAAAGGTTTTAATTAGCGTACGCAAGGGAGAAACGATTAGCGTACGCTATCGAAAGCGGTTTTTAGCGCGCGTTAAGAAGGTGAAGCTAGCGCGCGCTAGCGAATGAAGCAAATCAAGGATATTGATATCTTGAGTAGAAAGCTTATTTCAAAAATTGTCTATATGTCCCATACCAAGTTATAAGCGAATAGAATTAAATGATTCTTCGAGAAGAGGTTTTGTAAAAATATCAGCGAGTTGATCCTTCGTCCCGACAAAAATTAAACAGATATCCTTTTTCTGAACATGGTCGCGTAGAAAATGATGTCTAATGTCTATATGTTTAGTTCTACTATGCAACACAGGATTTTTACTCAGATTTATTGCACTGGTATTATCACATAGAATATGGGTATTTTCAAAATATATGCCGTAGTCGCGGAGTTGATTTTTAATCCATAACACCTGAGCACAGGCGCTCCCTGCAGCGACATATTCGGCCTCAGCTGTAGACAATGCTACACTGGTTTGCTTTTTACTTCCCCAAGATATTAAGCATGATCCAATAAAATGACAAGTACCACTAGTACTCTTTTTGTCAATTTTACATCCACCGAAATCGGCGTCACTATATGCAATTAAATTAAAATCTAAGCAAGAAGGATACCATAGACCTAGTCCAATAGTTCCTTTCAAGTAACGAAAAATGCGTTTGCAAGCAGTTAAATGTGATTCCTTGGGATTAGCTTGGAATCGAGCACATAAACATGTAGCAAAAATTATGTATGGCCTAGATGCAGTCAAATATAACAAAGATCCGATCATACCTCGATATAATTTTTGATCTACAGATTTGCCATTTTCATTTTTTTCGAGCTTTAATGATGAAGACATTGGAGTAGATATAACCTTGCTACTTTCCATTTTGAATTTCTTAAGGAGGTCGTTTAAGTACTTCGTTTGATGGATAAAGATTCCATCTTCGCATTGCTTGATTTGAAGCCCGAGGAAGAATGTTATATCTCCCATCATACTCATCTCGAACTCTCCTTTCATAAGATTAGAAAAATCTTGGCACAAAGATTCATTAGTAGCTCCAAATACAGTATCATCAACGTAGATTTGGCAAACAAGTATATCATCATTCAATATTTTCACAAACAAGGTATTATCGACTTTGCCTCTTTTATAATCATTTGCAATTAAAAATTGACTTAAACGATCATACCATGCTCGGGGTGCTTGCTTCAACCCGTAGAGTGCCTTGTTGAGCTTGTAGACGTGATCCGAAAATTGATGATCTTCAAAGCCGGGAGGTTGCTTGACGTAGACTTCTTCTTGAATGTAACCATTCAAGAATGCACTTTTCACATCCATTTGAAATAGTTTGATCTTTTTATGGGCGGCAAATGCACATAACAAGCGGATGGCTTCGAGTCGAGCCATGGGAGCAAAACTTTCTTCATAATCAAGACCTTCCTCTTGATTATACCCTTGAGCGACCAAACGAGATTTATTTCGAATTGGACAGCCGTCTTCGTCACTCTTGATTTTATGCACCCATTTAGTTCCGATAATTGTTTTATCTTTAGGAGCGGGAACTAAATTCCATACATTATTGTGCATGAATTGCACAAGCTCCTCTTGCATTGCCACCACCCAACTTTCATCATCGAGAGCTTCGGATATATTCTTGGGAACTATTTCGGATACAAAAGCACAATGAGCCATAAATCTAGTGGTTCTCCTTCGGGTTTGAACACCGTCTTCAATGTTTCCAATCACAAGATCCTTTGGATGGTCTTTGATGTGCCTCCAATCTTTCGATAAATCAACGATTGTGTTCGTTTCGATTTCCGAAATTTTCTTCACTTCGGGTGAGGGATTCGGAAAAGTACCTGCATCATCAAAATATTCTACCTTTCTCGGGGGTGAGATCATATCATTGAATTTAACATGTATAGACTCTTCAACTTTATTCGTTATAATATTATAAACACGATATGCTTTGTTATTAGTGCAATAACCAAGAAATATTCCGGAGTCGGATTTAGCATCAAACTTGCCCAAGTTATCCTTACCATTGTTTAAAATAAATACGTTGCAGCCAAAAGGATGAAAATAAGCTATGTTGGGATTTTTGCCCTTCCATAATTCATATGGGGTTTTAAGATGAGTTCTACAAACATGAACCCGGTTAATCACATAGCATGCGGTAAAGATTGCTTCGGGCCAAAAATATCGTGGAAGAGCGTATTCATTAAGCATAGTCCTCGACATTTCTTCCAAAGATCGGTTTTTCCTTTCAACAACTCCATTTTGTTGAGGCGTTCTAGGGGCCGAGAAGTTATGATTAATCCCGTATTTATCACATAGGAGTTCAAACGGAGTGCAATCAAATTCACCTCCGTGATCGGTGCAAATAGAAATTATGGAGATATTTTTCTCATTTGATACCAAACGACACCATTTAGAAAACTCGAAAAATGCATCATCCTTATGTGCTAAAAATCTAACCCAAGTAAATCGAGAGAAATCATCAACAATAACCAAAGTGTAAAGTTTGCCATTTAAACTAACATGTCTACATGGTCCAATCAAATCCATATGCACAAGTTCAAGAAGTCGGCTAGTGGAAACCTCGAATTTTGTTTTAAAAGATTCCCGAGTGTGTTTCCCTTTTATGCATGATTCACACAAATGCTTTCTATCAAACTTGAGTTTGGGCAATCCACGAACAAGGTCGTGTCTAGATAAAATAGAAATGATAGGTAGAGAAGTATGCCCCAATTTTCGATGCCATAAATATGCATTATCATCCAAAGTAATAAGACATTTTTCATTGAATGAACTTTTATCATTAAGATCAACAATATAGATGTTTCCACATCTCAAATCAATGAAAGCAATTTTATTATTTCTAAATGCCGTGCAATGCGTTTGCTCAAATAGAATTTTAAAACCTTCATCGCAAAGTTGCGAAACGCTAAGAAGATTATGATGCAAACCTTCAACAAACAATACTTTGTTGATAGAAGGAGAAGGTTCATTACCGACTTTGTCGATGCCTTTGATTTTTCCTTTTTGATTATCTCCAAATGTCACATGTCCTTGTTCTTGATATTCGAGGTCTTCAAATAAGTCCTAGGAGCCGCACATGTGCCTTGAGCATCCGCTATCAATGTACCACTTGCTTTTCCTTGGTGCCGGTACCTACAAAAATAGAGTTTCTCGGTTGTTTTGGTACCCAAGCCCGTTTGGGTCCTCCAAAGTTAACTATGCTTATAGCATTCGGAACAATTGTCCCTTTAGGAACCCATATTTGTTTAACTTTAATGGTTCTCAACTTTGACCGAGCATTAGCGTCATGAACTCGTTTGGGAAGATCTTTTGAGTTCTCGGTTTCGGTTTTCTTTATTTTATCAAGATTGATAAGGGATTGTTCCCGTTTAAAAGGATCGAAACCAAGACCGTGTTTGAGCAAGGGCGATTTTTGAATAGATAGAAGCCTTTCGAATTTCTCGTTTCCGAGAGTAAATTTGTTCAAAATATATTTTAGCTCCTTTTGAGTTTTTGTCAACTCGATTTTCAAAACATTTTCTTTTTCAAGGCATAATGTATGGTCGATCTCAATAGTTTTGCCTTTGTTTTGAAGGGAGGAATTTTCGAGTTCTAGAGATTTTATTTTTCTCTTTAAAGATATATTTAATTTAACAATCTCGTCATACTCCGTGTTCAAGGATTCAAACGCACTTAATAACTCATCGTCATGATGAACTTCTTGTGAATCACAAAAATCGAAAGAGTCATATTCGTCATCATTGAGTTTAGAGCTTACCTCGATATTTCTTTCAGAGTCGAGTGCCATAAATGCGAGATTTACGTCTAGAGATCTTTCAATCTCCTCCTCGTCATCACTCCAAGAAGCGATTAAGACTTCCTTCTTTTTGAATCTTTCCATTTGAGGTTTTGAAGAGGATCCTCGGCATTCTTTGGCATAGTGACCGGCTTGACCACATTTCCAAAAATTATTGTCGAACTTCTTTATGGGAGTATAGCCACTCTTCTTTTGCTCCGGTTTGCCATCCCGACCAAGAAAACTTCGCCTCTTTTGACTTAGGCTTTTATACCTTCTAAAGTTCTTGGCGTAGAGAGCGAGTTCCTCGTCGTCTTCATATTCGGGAACATCTTCCTCAACGTCGCTATCAACATTGAATGCGACTACTCTTTCCCGAGGCTTAGGTTTGGTGCCTCTAGACTTGAGAACGATCTCATAATTAATGAGTGACCCGATGAGGGCACTAAATTCGAGCTTGTTGAGATCTTTGGACTCCATGATTGTGGTGACCGTGGCATCCCATTCTCGTGGCAACGATCGAAGAATTTTCTTGGCTTTGTCGCTGCTCAATATAGGCTTTCCGAAAGATGCAAGACCATTGGTTATAGCCGAAAATCGATCCAACATATTTGTGATCGTTTCCTCGTCCTTCATGGAGAAAAGTTCGTAGTCATGGAGTAACATGTTGATTTTGGTCTCCTTGACTTGGGTGGTTCCCTCATGAGTGACTTCGAGAATTTCCCAAATTTCCTTTGCGCTTTAATAGGACGATATTCTATTAAGTTCTTCGGGATTAAGAGTGCAATAGAGAAGTTGAGTAGCTCGTGAGTTGACGTGTGTGTTCCTCCAATCCTCGTCATTGAATTCATAGATCTTTTTCAATGATCCATCCTCTTTCTTAGCAAGCTTAGGACCAAGAGCAATTACTTTCCAGATTTCAATATCGTAGTCTTGAACAAATATAGCCATTTTCTTTTTCCATGTCATGAAATTGGAACCGTCGAAGAAAGGAGGACGGTTGAGAGCATTTTCTTCGATTTGGCCAAGAAGTGCCATTTGCGGATCTTTTTCTCTTAGGTGGTTAAACCTTTAAAAAGAGACCCTCTCTGATACCAACTGAAGAGATAAATTTACCACTAGAAGGGAGGTTTAATAGTGGTAATGCGGAATAACGAAATTTCTTGCGAATAAATGAAAAATAGTGCGGAATTTAAAGACTCAACGATTTATAAAGGTTCGGCAACTTGCCTACGTCCTCTCTCCGAATTTCTTTTTCTATTGGCTCAAGAACAACCACAATCTTGACTCATCTTCGATCGGTCTGAGTTTACAACCGTTACAACCACTTGTCTTCTATCAGTCCAAGCTCAACCTCTCTCTCAATATAAACTTTTGTTTATCTAGTGTTCTATAGGAACTAGATAATCCTCACTATACGAATATGGGAGTATAATCCTAATAATGGCGGATCAAAGATCCTAATAACACTGGATTAGTGACTCTTGATTCGTTTCTTTTACGCTCAAGTATAAGTGATGCAACACTTATAATCAAATGAAAGAATATAAAGTATAATAGATATTACAAAGAAAATCACTCTTGTATCTTTCCTTCTCACAACTTATAATATAGTAATCAGTAGCAATTTGAGCTCAAGAATGCTTGTATGCTTTTATGCTTGTATGCTTGAATGCTTGAAGTTGTGTGTTTTTGATACCCAAGTCCCATGGGTATTTATAAATGAGAGCCATTCTTCAAATGCTGAAAATTGTATTATTAGCGTGCGCTAAGAATGCCGTCTAGCGTGCGCTATCGATTCTGACTTGGCTTTCCTGAACGGTCACAAGACTGTTCCAACGGTAAAATTGTATGGCAAGCGTGCGCTAGTCATGTACTCGTAGCGTGCGTTATCGTCTGGTCAACAGGTCTTCAATCTTGACTTTGAAAATGTTGGTTTGTCTCCCCAACGTCTCTTTATCCAACGGCTAGATTTGAGCTTAGCGTGCGCTAGCAAACATGCATAGCGTGCGCTAGTATTAATTAATTCCAACTTTTCCAGATTTCACGGATCTTCATTGACTCTTGCCTTCCAACGGTAGAAATTCCAATGGTAAGCTGTTTGACTGTTTTAGCGTGCGCTAATGTTTATATCGTAGCGTGCGCTAAATATTTTCTTCAGTAACGTACATTACCCTGTGTAGCGTACGTAAAGTCCTTTTCATTTTGAGTCCAGTAGCTACTGGACTACTGACCATGATATCTGATAGCGTGCGCAAAGTAATGAGGGATAACGTGCGCTAAGTCCTTGTGTTAGCGTACGTAAATATTTGTTCGTAGCGTGCGCAAGACCGTTTCCATTTTCTTTCCAGACCTTTCTGTCCTCTAACTGAATGATGCGATAGCGTGCGTTAATAATGATTGAGTAGCGTGCGCTAACTGTAGTATTTTAGCGTGCGCTAATGTTGAAGAACTTGCGTGCGCTATCCATCAGGTGACTTCACTGGACTGCAGCTGACTGACTAGGCTGATTCATATAATCCTCGATAGCGTGCGCTACGCTGGTATAGGTAGCGTGCGCTAACATCGTTTTGCTCCTTCAATATAACAACGATCTGAGATTGATTTAATTAAATGTTTTGAATGAAATTATCATCCAAATACATTTTGAGTCAACAATCTCCCCCTTTTTGATGATGTCAAAACATTTAATTTATACCTGCAAAAACATTTTAAATTAGGGGTGGGACCGGTTCGGTTATTACTAATATTTTAAGTACCCTAAACCGGTTTTAATACACAAAAACCGGATCGGGTTTTGTGTAATTTTTTGGGGAACCGGTTTAGGACCCGAACCGGTTTTTAGGTTCGGGTATTCCGGGTTTTTTGGGTAACCGATTACGCTAAAAACCGGTCTGCTAAAACCGAATTCTGTTAAAACCCGAATTCTCAATAATAACCGAATAAGCAACTAGAACCGAAAATATATTCAATAATTTGAACATATGTTTAATGAATTTTTTATTACATAAATAACAATGGTATACACAAAAAAAATCAAAATTTTAACATTAATAATATTAGATTCAGATTTAATAATGTCCAAAAACAATAACAATAATGTCCAAAGTCAAGTCACAAAATAAGATTTAAATGTCCAAATCCAAATGTCCAACAATCCAAATGTCTAAATATTTGCATAAACAGTCCTCGCATATTAAATTACTACAACCTTGCATACTAAGTACTAACAACAATAATAAATTAAACATAAAAAAACTCAGAATCTCAATCTCTATTCCCTTTGCTTGTCTTTGACGACCTTACTTTTCTTCTCCATGAGTTCCTTTTCTTCTTGCTCAAACTCTACAATAATTAATCAAATAATCAATAAACCAACGAGATATTTAGAGTATAAAATGAAGGTGCGACGATGAGTTTTAAATTAATTAAAACAAGTATGAAAAAAATGATGTACCTTGTTCCGTTTTCTCAAACCATTCCATTTCCTCAGGTGTAGGAGCATATTCCAAGTTTGTAACGACATCCGACCTCAACCAACTTTGTAGGCAAATCAATGCCTCAACCGATCTAGGAGTCAAAGAGCTCCTATGAGGATCAATTACTCTTTTTCCCGTGCTAAAACTTGACTCGGATGCAACAGTGCTGACTTGAATTGCTAATATATCTTTAGCCAAATTTTGTAAATTTGGGTACTTAGGACCCACTAGTTTCCACCATGCCAAAATATCAAATTCTTCATTTTGTTCTTCAATAGGATCTAGAATATACCTTTCCACTTCATGAGTAACAACAACTTGATTTCCTCCTTGAAGATCCTTCTCCCACTCTTCAAAGAGTGATGCCTTTCTATTCGGTATACGTCTCTTGTTCGCACTAAAAAACATATCAAAACAATGTTAAACACTTTAAATTAATCAAATATATGCATACTAAAAAATTAGCCTTCACAAGTCACATGAGAAATCATTTCCAGTATGCAGCCTTCCAGTATGCATATCATTTCCAGTATGCAGCCTTCACAAGTCAACTAAGTTAACTAAGTTACCACTCAAATTAGCCTTCACAAGTCAACTAAGTTACCACTCAAATTAGCCTTCACAAGTCAACTAAGTTACCACTCAAATTAGCCTTCCAGTATGCATATCATTTCCAGTATGCAGCCTTCACAAATCATTTTCAAATCAGCCTTCCAGTATGCATATCATTTTCAAACTCAAATTAAGTTACCTGATAAAACCTGATGCCAGTATGATAAAACCTGATAAAACCCCTGCTAATTAAGTTACCAACACTATCTAGTTCAAACTCAAACAATCAACTTCAGTATGATGCAGATACAACCACTCATAATCACTCTAAAATCAGCCATGTAAATGCGCATTAAAAGCATCTAAACGCTACCAAATCAATCAATAATATACACACAAAATGCTTTAAAAATGTACCAAAATAAGCAACAATAAAAACAGTCGTAAACTAAATAGTAAATAATAAAAACAACAATAAAAACAGCCCTAAAAGAATATAAATAATATATTGTACCTGCTAGATGCATTTTGAATTACTTCTTTCTCCAAGTTAGACCTTTGATTTGGAGTACCACTTGTTGAAGCGTAAATGTCGGTGAGTGTGACAATAAACTCTTTCAATTCATCACATTTTTTCTTCGCCAAATCAATATCAAACCCCATCATTTTTTGAAGAAGTAGCATGAAAAATCTTAGCTTCCTTCTAGGGTCTAACACCAAAGCAACGAGTAAGAGTTGATTGATATCTTCTAGCTTATCAAAATATTTTCTATATTTGCTCTTCATGTGAATCGACATATCAAAAATAACTTTTCCGACACCAATATTATCCTTCGCATAAGGGTGGTTGCAAACATTATCGATCTCATATTTGATTCCAACAACCTCAATGAATGATTTGTTGGCACTTGGCTTGTTTGATGAACTAATATTCATAGTTGTTTCATAAAAAACGCGCAAAAACTTCACCAACTCTAAAGCCCTACCCCAATCATCTTCATTTGGAGGTCCCACCCTTTTCTTACCATTTCCCCCAATATCCAAGTCCAACTCATCTTCTTCACCTTCTCCATCTTCTTCATCAAAATACCCCGTATACTTCAAATCCTCCTCCTCTAACAACCTATCAAATGCTTGCCTAAGCTCAAGTGCCGTCTCAAGCATTAGGTAAGTCGAATTCCACCTAGTGGGAACATCCAAAACACACACCTTCTTACTCTCTAATGACTCTTTTTTAACACACTCTTTAAAAGTCTCAAGTCGACTCGGGGAACTCCTAACATATTTTATAGCGTTCCTAATTGATGCAACGGACTTCTCCACACATTTCAAACCCGATTTAACAATAAGATTGACAACATGAGCTAAACACCTAACATGGAGATATTTCCCACCCAACAAAATCTCTTTATCACCATTGTTTAACTTTCTCTTTATGTAGTCTAATGCCACTTTGTTAGAAGTGGCATTGTCTACGGAGATAGTTAAAAGCTTTTTAATTGACCATTCTTGCAAACATTTTTCTAAAATTTTTCCAATTGTTAAGCCTTGGTGATTTGGAATTACACAAAAGTTAAGAACTTTCTTATGCATAATCCATTTATCGTCAATAAAGTGGGCGGTCAATACCATGTAATTTATGTTTTGTATTGAAGTCCACGTGTCGGTTGTTAAACTTACACAACGATCTCTAAGCTCATTTCTCAAACTTTCCTTCATCTCACCGTACATACCCAAAAATATCTTAACCACCGTTTTCCTACAAGGGACATTCCATTTAGGCACCACAATCTTACAAAATCTCCTAAAACCCGGCTTCTCAATTGCACTAAATGGCATTTCATCAATAACAATCATTTCAACCGCCGCTTTAGTGCAATTGTCTTGGGTCCAATGAGTAACCAAAGCATCCACACCTTTAACATCTGTAGCAAAGTGTCTTTGGCCCTTAATCGAGTTCTTGGCACTACCAGGATATTGCGAACAATGAATTTCTAAGTGTTTTTGTAGTGTACTCGTGCCGTTCCTTGATTCAGCATTAAGTGTGGTGAAGCAATACTTACATTGAGCTTTTGTAGTATGCCCAACCTGAATCTCTTTTCCATCTTGATTATTGATCAAAGGTATCTGTTGTGCATTGAAATGGTCCCACACCCAAGACTTATTCGCTCTCGATTTATCTTTCGATTTCCTCTTTCTTGAATTCTTCTTTGGTAGTTGAGTTGTATTTGTAGCACCATCACGTATTTCATTCTTCGTATCGCCGCTACTTATGCTCTTAGTATCATCAGAAATAGAAGCCATTGAAAATCGGAATCTGCATGACATAAACAATTTAAATAAAATGCTTTGGCATCATCAACATTGAACAACATTCAACATTTAAGCAACATTCAACATTTCCGAGTTTAATAAGTATTAATGAGGTTGCGTTTAAATACAAATTAACTCTATTGAGAGCATAAACAAGCGAAATTAAGTGTATGCGGTTTATTTTATTAAACCACTAAAGCGTGACCATAGACATTGTCAACTCAGAATAAGCACAATATTCTCGCAACCGATGTAAACTTGTATGCAGTTTCTTTACACTAATTCCCAAATCAAAGCATAAAGTACAGAAGGAGACATATGTTATACATCATTTAAGCATTCAATCAACACGTTCCGACCAGTAAACATGGATAGATCTGCTATCGCCTATTCTGCCCCGTTTCCTTTAAAAGGGGGGAAATAAAAAAAGAGAAAAAGGCATTACATCCAAATGTGAAGATTCATCTGCACACAGAGATGAAATGATTTTTTCTTTTATATAGATTAGAGCGAGTAAAGATGCATTTCACCCTCTACCATTATATGTAATTGTTCGCCGATGGCTTGACTCAGGCGCGTTGGTATCTAGCGAAAGCGGTCAGAAGAAAGAAAAGAAGGCGCAGGCCTACAGGCATGAGGAGAAACAGATAAAGCTAGAGCTATTTGGCTTTGATTCCAGGAGAGACTAATCCAAAAAGGAAGGTCTAGACGACCAGAAGTGACGGAACGCTTCGCACCTTCCTCTTAACACACCATTAGTGTTTTAAACTAAAATTCTCAAAGAAACAGGAAAATTTACCTTGTGATAGCAGGAGTTTCGGTGAAGAAGAAACGTAGAAGAAGTCGATCCGATCCGTTACTGGAAGAAAGGTAGAAGAACTGAAGAACCCTCTTTTGTTGTTTCTCTGGAGTCTGGAGTGAAAGAAGAATGACGAGAGTCAAAGGGTGTGGGCTGCGGCGTTTCTTTCTTAAACTAGGTTAAAGCTGCCTTTATTTTTTATATCATTAAATATAATTATATTATATATATATTTAAAATCCGGTTCTTAACCGGGTAATGTGTGTTCTGAAATTGATGACCCAAAACCCGGAACCGATTTATTTAAATAGACCCGAATTAAGAACCGGACCCGCTTTTTGTTATAAAACCCGGAACCGAAACCGGTTTTTTCGGTTCGGTTTTTAAAAAAAATCGGTTCCTCGGTTAAAAATCCCACCCCTATTTTAAATGATTCAAATCAAGGTAACTTGTTCGATATATTAGTGCGTTTCAGTTTTTGAAGTATTCTCCCCCTTTTTGACAGAAACAAAAAGGAACTCCCCCTGAATTGTTGCCTTCTTAACAAATATCATGAACCAAAACGAAATCACATAGACAATAATACAGCAAATACCAAATGAAGCGAAATGCAAATATCATTAAAACAAAGTTCAATGCAATACATAGAATTTCAAGACATGAAACATAAAGACCATTCGAATGTTAAGCTTCTACAATCAAACATCAAATTCCTAGATTCTAGGGTGCTGCATCGGAAGAGGAGGATGGGAATGGGAACGACGGATGTGTGAAACGAATGAAATCGGAGATCAGTCCACGAACTTCCCCGACTTCTGAACGAAGAGACCCGACCTCCGTGCGAAGAGACCGAACATCCTCTCGAATTTCCAGCTGAGAGGTCTCGATGCTCCGCATCCGGGTGCAAAGATCGCTTTCTTCTTCCTCCGTGACGGCGTCTCGCATCGGTCGTTTCTCTTTCGTCTTCGGATGGCGAACAAATTCCCTGGTTTGTATCTCCCTAAGCGTATGGGGTCCTCGGTGCGTCACACTTTCGTCCGATGTTGGCATTCGCGTCCCCTTCAGTACTTGATCATCTTCGCGGAGGTACGGAAACAACACCCACCCTATATTGTATGTTTCAACATAATGCATAGCTTTGAGGGTTAGGTCGCTTATTTCGTGTCCCCGAGACACCGGGACGGGTGCCTCACTCGACAAGTCAACGTGAATATGCCGGAAGATCACCGTGAGAATAGAGCCAAAAGGAAGTCCAGATTTCCGAGTCCTCGACATGTAATTCTTTGAACGAAATGAATCCCCTTTCACCTTCATCCAGTTTAGCACAATACCGGTGAAGTTCACCCTATCATCCTTCAACACATGATACACCACATTCTTATCGACGCCTACTAGTTTGTGTTGGGTATTAACTTTTGGCATCAAACATTTGGTTATGGCAGCCAACAACAATCGAATCTGAATGCCGAAATCATTATTCTCAAAAACTTCATCCGTAACTTCGATGACTGTTTTTTAACACAAAAAATCAGCAATCTCTCTTTCGGACACAAGAGAATCTTCAGCAATAAATTTCCCAACGCAATCGAATCCATCCTTCGATAAGCCAAATAGTTCGTGAAGTATTTCCGAGGAAATCTTCACCACAGTTCCATCCACCAGGCTACCAAGCACTAATCCACCATTACCATCACTCTCACCCAAGTGCAAATTTGCATAAAACTCACGGACACAAGCAGGGTATATGATTTCTTTGCATTCCACAAATCGAGCTATCCCTAATGCTTCAAAGAATTCACAAATACTAACCTTAACCCGTTCAAGACTGCTGAAATTAAAGAAATAACAATCGGTAAAATTCTCCTGCGGGAGGATATCGAAGAATACCTTCGATGCGCCGTAGGAAACAAATCGAGTTGCGTCATATTCAGTATCGCGAGGGCGTTTGTAGGCTTTCCCCATGGTTTTTCGTCCCTTGCTAGACACAGTGAATGAATTGGAAGTTTTGAAGATTCGGATTTGCGGCTAGGGTTTTTCTGAAAAGGGGGTTTTCTTGCGTTTGCGTGCGTTAGAAAAGGATGAGAGTGTTACTGGGTCGTACGGACTATATATAGTCAACTGGATTTTTAGTTAGCGTACGCTAGGAACATAAAGTTAGCGTACGTTAGGTAAAAATGAGAAGCTTACTGGACTGTCCAGTAGCTGATCTGAAATACAAAAGGTTTTAATTAGCGTAAGCAAGGGAGAAACGATTAGCGTACGCTATCGAAAGCGGTTTTTAGCGCGCGTTAAGAAGGTGAAGCTAGCGCGCGCTAGCGAATGAAGCAAATCAAGGATATTGATATCTTGAGTAGAAATCTTATTTCAAAAATTGTCTATATGTCCCATACCAAGTTATAAGCGAATAGAATTAAATGATTCTTCGAGAAGAGGTTTTGTAAAAATATCAGCGAGTTGATCCTTCGTCCCGACAAAAATTAAACAAATATCCTTTTTCTGAACATGGTCACGTAGAAAATGATGTCTAATGTCTATATATTTATTTCTACTATGCAACACAGGATTTTTACTCAGAGTTATTGCACTGGTATTATCACATAGAATAGGGGTATTTTCAAAATATATGCCGTAGTCGCGGAGTTGATTTTTAATCCATAACACCTGAGCACAGGCGCTCCCTGCAGCGACATATTCGGCCTCAGCTGTAGACAATGCTACACTGGTTTGCTTTTTACTTCCCCAAGATATTAAGCATGATCCAATAAAATGACAAGTACCACTAGTACTCTTTTTGTCAATTTTACATCCGCCGAAATCGGCGTCACTATATGCAATTAAATTAAAATCTAAGCAAGAAGGATACCATAGACCTAATCCAATAGTTCCTTTCAAGTAACGAAAAATGCGTTTGCAAGCAGTTAAATATGATTCCTTGGGATTATCTTGGAATCGAGCACATAAACATGTAGCAAAAATTATGTCTGGCCTAGATGCAGTCAAATATAACAAAGATCCGATCATACCTCGATATAATTTTTGATCTACGGATTTGCCATTTTCATATTTTTCGAGCTTTAATGATGAAGACATTGGAGTAGATATCACCTTGCTACTTTCCATTTTGAATTTCTTAAGGAGGTCGTTTAAGTACTTCGTTTGATGGATAAAGATTCCATCTTCGCATTGCTTGATTTGAATCCCGAGGAAGAATGTTAATTCTCCCATCATACTCATCTCGAACTCTCCTTTCATAATATTAGAAAAATCTTGGCACAAATATTCATTAGTAGCTCCAAATCCAATGTCATCAACGTAGATTTGGCAAACAAGTATATCATCATTCAATATTTTCACAAACAAGGTATTATCGACTTTGCCTCTTTTATAATCATTTGCAATTAAAAATTGACTTAAACGATCATACCATGCTCGGGGTGCTTGCTTCAACCCGTAGAGTGCCTTGTTGAGCTTGTAGACGTGATCCGGAAATTGATGATCTTCAAAGCCGGGAGGTTGCTTGACGTAGACTTCTTCTTGAATGTAACCATTCAAGAATGCACTTTTCACATCCATTTGAAATAGTTTGATCTTTTTATGGGCGGCAAATGCACATAACAAGCGGATGGCTTCGAGTCGAGCCACGGGAGCAAAACTTTCTTCATAATCAAGACCTTCCTCTTGATTATACCCTTGAGCGACCAAACGAGATTTATTTTGAATTGGATAGCCGTCTTTGTCGCTCTTGATTTTATGCACCCATTTAGTTCCGATAATTGTTTTATCTTTAGGAGCGGGAACTAAATTCCATACATTATTGTGCATGAATTGCACAAGCTCCTCTTGCATTGCCACCACCCAACTTTCATCATCGAGAGCTTCGGATATATTCTTGGGAACTATTTCGGATACAAAAGCACAATGAGCCATAAATCCGGTGGTTCTCCTTCGGGTTTGAACACCGTCTTCAATGTTCCAATCACAAGATCCTTTGGATGGTCTTTGATGTGCCTCCAATCTTTCCGTAAATCAACGATTGTGTTCATTTCGATTTCCGAAATTTTCTTCACTTCGGGTGAGGGATCCGGAAAAGTACCTGCATCATCAAAATATTCTACCTTTCTCGGGGGTGAGATCATATCATTGAATTTAACATGTATAGACTCTTCAACTTTATTCGTTCTAATATTATAAACACGATATGCTTTGTTATTAGTGCAATAACCAAGAAATATTCCGGAGTCGGATTTAGCATCAAACTTGCCCAAGTTATCCTTACCATTGTTTAAAATAAATACGTTGCAACCAAAAGGATGAAAATAAGCTATGTTGGGCTTTTTGCCCTTCCATAATTCATATGGGGTTTTAAGATGAGTTCTACGAACATGAACCCGGTTAATCACATAGCATGCTGTAAAGATTGCTTCGGCCCAAAAATATCGTGGAAGAGAGTATTCATTAAGCATAGTCCTCGACATTTCTTCCAAAGATCGGTTTTTCCTTTCAACAACTCCATTTTGTTGAGGCGTTCTAGGGGCCGAGAAGTTATGATTAATCCCATATTTATCACATAGGAGTTCAAACGGAGTGCAATCAAATTCACCTCCGTGATCGGTGCGAATTGAAATTATGGAGAGATTTTTCTCATTTGATACCAAACGACACCATTTAGAAAACTCGGAAAATGCATCATCCTTATGTGCTAAAAATCTAACCCAAGTAAATCGAGAGAAATCATCAACAATAACCAAAGTGTAAAGTTTGCCATTTAAACTAATATGTCTACATGGTCCAATCAAATCCATATGCACAAGTTCAAGAACTCGGCTAGCGGAAACCTCGAATTTTGGTTTAAAAGATTCTCGAGTGTGTTTCCCTTTTATGCATGATTCACACAAATGCTTTCTATCAAACTTGAGTTTGGGCAATCCACGAACAAGGTCGTGTCTAGATAAAATAGAAATGATAGGTAGAGAAGTATGCCCCAATTTTCGATGCCATAAATATGCATTATCATCCAAAGTAATAAGACATTTTTCATTGAATGAACTTTTATCATTAAGATCAACAATATAGATATTTCCACATCTCAAACCAATGAAAGCAATTTTATTATTTCTAAATGCCGTGCAATGCGTTTGCTCAAATAGAATTTTAAAACCTTCATCGCAAAGTTGCGAAACGCTAAGAAGATTATGATGCAAACCTTCAACAAACAATACTTTGTTGATAGAAGGAGAAGGTTCTTTACCGACTTTGCCGATGCCTTTGATTTTTCCTTTTTGATTATCTCCAAATGTCACATGTCCTTGTTCTTGATATTCGAGGTCTTCAAATAAGTCCTCGGAGCCGCACATGTGCCTTTAGCATCCGCTATCAATGTACCACTTGCTTTTCCTTGGTGCCGGTACCTACAAAAATAGAGTTTCTCGGTTGTTTTGGTACCCAAGCCCGTTTGGGTCCTCCAAAGTTAACTATGCTTATAGCATTCGGAACAATTGTCCCTTTAGGAACCCATATTTGTTTAACTTTAATGGTTCTCAACTTTGAACGAGCATTAGCGTCATGAACTCGTTTGGGAAGATCTTTTGAGTTCTCGGTTTCGGTTTTCTTTATTTTGTCAAGATTGATAAGGGATTGTTCCCGTTTAAAAGGATCGAAACCAAGACCGTGTTTGAGCAAGGGCGATTTTTTGAATAGATAGAAGCCTTTCGAATTTCTCGTTTCCGAGAGTAAATTTGTTCAAAATATATTTTAGCTCCTTCTGAGTTTTTGTCAACTCGATTTTCAAAACATTTTCTTTTTCAAGGCATAATGTATGGTCGATCTCAATAGTTTTGCCTTTGTTTTGAAGGGAGGAATTTTCGAGTTCTAGAGATTTTATTTTTCTCTTTAAAGATATATTTAATTTAACCATCTCGTCATACTCCATGTTCAAGGATTCAAACGCACGTAATAACTCATCGTCATGATGAACTTCTTGTGAATCACAAAAATCGAAAGAGTCATATTCGTCATCATTGAGTTTAGAGCTTACCTCGATATTTCTTTCGGAGTCGAGTGCCATAAATGCGAGATTTACGTCTAGAGATATTTCAATCTCCTCCTCGTCATCACTCCAAGAAGCCAACGCGGTACTCGTCAAGAAGCCAACTGGTTCCTGTTGGTTATGCATCGACTTCACCGACCTCAACACGGCATGTCCAAAAGATCACTTTCCGATGCCTCATATTGATCACTTGGTCGATAGCACAGCAGGTTGCGAAATGATGTCGTTTATGGATGCCTTCGCCGGATATCATCAAATCCCAATGGCGGAGAAAGACATAAAACACACATCTTTCCACACGGAAAAAGACATATACTTTTGGGTCCGAATGCCATTCGGCTTGAAAAACGCAGGGGCAACCTACTAGCGACTAGTCAACAGAATGTTCGCCAATCAGATCGGCAAGACCATGGAGGTCTACATTGACGACATCGTGGTCAAAAGCCTCAAGAAGTAAGATCGCCTCAATGATCTCGCCGAGACGTTCACCATCCTCGAAAGATTCAACATGAGGCTAAACCCCAAGAAATGCAACTTCGGGGTGGGCTCCGGGAAATTCCTGGGGCATATTGTGAGCCAAAGGGGGATCGAGGCGAACCCCACCAAGATACAGGCGATCCTTGACATGCAGGAGCCACGAAACATCAAGCAGGTACAACGCCTTACAGGTTGTCTAGCCGCCCTCAACCGTTTCATATCTCGACTCGGCGATAAAAGCAAGCCTTTCTTCGCGACCATCAAGAACAAGAAGTTCGCATGGACGAAGGAAAGTCAGATAGCATTCGCCAAAATAAAGGAATATCTATCTAACCCCCAGATCCTGGCAAAGCCGATCCCCGGTGAGAAACTATTCCTTTACCTGGCAGCCTCGGAGGTCGCACTAAGTGCCGTTCTGGTGCGAGCGGTGGGACAAGCCCACTTGGCGATCTACTATGTTAGTCAAGCGCTCCACGACGCTGAAACACGCTATACACCATTGGAGAAGATCGCCTACGCCCTTGTCATGAGTGTCCGTAAACTAAGGGCTTATTTCTTCGAACATCAAGTGGAAGTCCTGACAACTCTACCTCTAAGACAAGTTCTGCATCGACCAGACACCAACGGGCAACTCCTCAAGTGGTCGCTGGAGATCGCCCAATACGGTATCACTTACGCCCCTCGCGCGGCGATCAAAGGCCAAGCTCTGGATGACTTCATGGTGGAACTGACGTTCCCTCACAGTCCAACCCAGGTCGGCCGACCTGCCTGGAAGTTATATGTGGATGACTCGGCGACCAATTCGAGAGCAGGGGCAGGGATTGTCCTCATCAGTCCCGACGGACAAAGTTTCACTAATGCTGTGCGTTTCAGCTTTCGTGCGACCAACAATGAAGCCGAATCGGAAGCCTTGGTAGGCGGGCTCGATCTAGCCCTCGCCCTAGATGTTCGTCGCCTCCATATCTTCATGGACTCCCTTTTGGTCGTGAACCAAGTTAAGGGAGAATATGAGGCGCGCGGCGAACAGATGGTCAAATACCAAGAGCTGGTCGCCGAAATATGCACAAAATTTGAAGAAGTACTAATCGAGCAAGTCCCGAGAGAGCACAACTCCCAAGCCGATGCACTTTCCAAACTAGTATCATCGGATGGGGCAGCCGACTTCTCCAATATCCAAATCACAAAGTCAGCAAGGTCGGCGATCGACAGAAGCCTGGTTACCACGGTCTCCATCGCCGAGGAGAACTGGATGACTCCGTTCATCAAATACTTAAAGGACGGAACGGTCCCTGACGACCGTGTTAAAGCTCGCCAACTCCAGCTCCGTGCGACCAGATATACCCTATTGGACGACCAGCTTTACAAGCGAGCCTTCAGCCTTCCCCTCCTCAAGTGTATTACACCGGAGGAAGGTCGGCTCGTTTTAGCCGAGATCCATGACGGAATTTGCGGAAACCATGCGGGCGGGCGAGCTCTTATCCATAAGACAACCAGGTAAGGTTTTTTCTGGCCATCACTTCAGAAGGATGCGATCGCCTATGCCAGATCGTGTCATAGGTGTCAGGTAATGGGCCCCAACATTAAACTATCCCCCGAACAGCTCACCTCCATGTATAGCCCTTGGCCATTTGCGCAATGGGGTATCGAACTTATAGGTCCCTTGCCGACGGCTCCAGGGGGCTGTAAGTTCGCCATCGTAGGGGTCGACTATTTCACCAAATGGGCTGAGGCCGAACCGCTCAACAAGATCGGCCAAGAGCAAGTGATCAAGTTTATATGGAGAAACGTCGTATGCCGATTCAGTGCCCAGCCATCATCTCCGACAACGGAAAGCGGTTCGACGGCTTAGAAGTCATGCGGTGCAGAGAAATGGGGAATCAAAAGATTGTTTTCAGCACCCTATCACCCTCAGACGAACGGACAAGTAGAGGCTGTGAACAAGATCCTCAAACACACAATTAAAGCGCGACTCGAATCCAGGCAAGGGCGATGGGCGAGCGAGCTTCCAGATGTTTTGTGGTCTTATCGAACGACGACCCGTAATTCAGCGGTGATTCCTTCGGAGATCGCCGTCCTCAGCCATCGAACCGAACAGGAGATGACGACCGACAACGATGTGACCCAACAAATCGACCTAGACATGCTCGAAGAACGACGGCTGACCTCAGAAATGAAGAACACAATCCACAAAAGGAGAGCCGAGAAGTTCTTCAATTCAAAGGTCAAAGAAAGAATGTTTCAAGTGGGCGATCTCGTCCTAAAGAAGATTCAAACCCACACAGGCATTTTTGGTCCGAACTGGGAAGGACCTTTTAGGATATCTAAATGGCTGACTAAGGGAGCCTACGAACTCGAACATCCTGACGGTACCCCGGATCAATACCCATGGAACGCCGTGCATCTAAAAAAATACTACCAGTGAAAATTTTGTATTCAATTTCAACTGCCCAATGTACAAGGAATATAATGAGATTTTTTCCTATCCCATCTATTCTGGCGATCGCCCCACCAGGCATATCGCATACCGCCGATGATCGTTGATCATGACGATCCGAGGTAGAATCAATGCAGCCATGGTCCTGGAGGTCGATGGAACCGACAACTTCGCCCATGCAAGGTTCCTTCGGGCTGAGACCGCCCGCCCTTCGTTTAAATACGAGGCCGACGTAGCCAAAGGACCCTCCAAAATGATCAGGGGACACGTTCGCACGTCCTCAAATTACGTCATCTAACATGATGTACTCGGACAAGGCGACGCGTCCCTACCCCATCACAACGTATACCGTCGAGGGTCGTCATTTAACATGCCGACCCGAGGTAGAAAGGTGCTTACAAAGCCGCGGACGTGGAGTCGAATAAACCGACGACGCCCCGTGCAAGGACTCCTCCAGACCAAGATCGCCTACCTTTCGTTTAGATACAAGGCAGGCGCAGCCTAACGGAGGACCCTCATAATAAAGTGAGTCGCGGGATAGGCAATGTCCCTCGCATACAAAGACACGGTTGTGGAGATCGGTCCATCGAACTCCGCGACCGTGCACAATCCCTCAGAGTCGGCAAAACTAAAGATAGCTCGCCTAACAAACTTGTTTTTATACCCTTACTTACGATAAGTAAACAAAAACAAGGGGGCAGGGTGAATAGGGGAGCTAGTCCTAAATTCGATCGAAAGAAAGGAACCGCACCCGATCAGCTTCGCTCAAATACACGCAGGACGATCGACATTGTTCAAACAATATCTACAAGTAAGAATTTCGATTCGAAACATGTCAATACATTCGACATTCAAACAACCAGTCGGACGAACAAGACATCGGATGCAATCATACACATACTTGTTAAAATTGCACGCAAACATTCAAGAGCGACCGTACATAAAAAAAAAAAAGACAGTGCGAAAAAGGAATATTTCATTCATTATCAAAAGGAGTTCGTACAACATGAAGCCCGAAGGCAATATAAAGAGAAAGCAGAAAAATACAAGTTACAAAGGAAAACAAAAATATCTCTCAAGGCCCCGCCGGCTGGTCATCGCCCTCAGGTTGCGGATCGGCTTGGGCCCCTCCATCGGCCTCAGGATGAATGAGTTTGCCAGTATACTAACTCAAGTCGATCCCAAAGTCGATAAGGTCAAGGATCGGCAAAGAGAACTCCGGGTGCAGAGGGTGCTCGAGCGCATAGGCTTTGAAGCTCTCCATCAAGGGACCGATCTCGATCCCTACCTTCTTGGCGGCTCTAACAGCATCGGCGTAGGCCAGATAATAGGCGAACTCGCCGACGAGTGCCACATTGAGATAGGGACCAGTCTCGATCGCCTTCAGCTGCCCTTTCAATTCCACGGTCGTCTTCTCAGCCTCCGCCAGCTCGACCACCTTGGCGGCGTTCTCCCCCTTGGCCTTCTCCAGCTCCTTCTTCGCCGCCTCTAGCTCACCGCTGAGCCGATCCACCATCGCCTTCAGCCCGGCCTCCTCCTCCTGCGAAGCCGCATGCTTCCGGCGGGTTTCCTTCTCCTGATCACGGAACCGGTCGGCGGCCTCCTTGGAGCGGCTCAGCTCCTGCTTCAATCGGTCGACGTCCTGTTTAGCCCTTTTAGCCGTCTCCACATACTCCTTCTCCATAGATTGGATCCGGTTGGCAAACTCAATGTTTTTATTCCGGGCGGCCTCGAGGTCGCTATGGAGACGAGCAGTGGAGGGTCGCCCCTCAAAATCCCTAGCAGCTTGGACGGCCATCGTCGCCGTTTGGAGAGCCAGGGCAATGGTCGCCTGCATGGTATTTCCAGATCGCCGACGAGCGATCGCATCAAGATCGGTCGTCCAAGCCTTGGGCAGAGAGGAGATAGACTGCTGGACGTAAGTAGGGACGTCGAGGGACTTTTGCAGAGCCTTACTCGACAAGAAGTCCAATACCATAGGAGCGACGTCCGGGTCAGCAAGACGGACCCTGCAGCACAAACCAAAGAGACCAATGAGTTAGCCTATACCTTACTCAGAATGCCTAACTCGTAAATTTCGATCCTCTCTTACCTGTTGACCAGCTCGGGATCGCGACCAAAATAAGGCTTGCCCCGAGAGGTTTCCGCCTCAGCGATCGCCACCTTCTTCGTGGGGCCGCCCGATGACCGGGAGCCAGATGCCGAGGGCCTAGGGCCTGATCCCTCCGTCATCGGGATGGCAGAAATAGGAGCCGCAGCAACCGGAGGCTCAAGAATGGACACATCCGCCTCAGTAATCGGCAGGGACTCCTCCGACCTCCGCCTCTTGCGGCGCTGAAGTTGTTCCTCTCCCTGAACTACCGGCTCGGCGACCGGCACCTTAGCAGGCCTCATCATCGGAGCAGGGCGAAACGTCGTCGCAGGAACGCGACCAGTCTTCTTACCCAAGTGAAGTCGACCGATGAGTCCTGGATTCGACATGGCAATCTCGGGTGGTGGCTCGGCAAGTCGGGGAAAATGAACCTCTGTCAAAGAAGAAGTACAAACAAGTTAGACAGCAACTTAAACGCTGCGACCTCCTAGAGACGATCGACAGGCAAGAAAGCACCACTTAAGTTCGTACCCGGAACTCTCAAGTGACGAGGGAAACGAAACAGTCGAGCCCCCAACCGATGAAGTTCATTACCAAGCGAGCGAACGTCAATGAAGGAATCCGGCAAGGCACGAATCCGCTCCCAAACGATCAAGAAATCGAAAGGGAGATCGCCGATCGCTGGAATGAGAGGTCCTGCAAAAAGAAAACAAAATTAGATCAGTCCAAGACAAGCTCAATCAAGGGGAGAGTTAAAATCCTTACTCGGATTCCTCTCCCGAAAAGTGGTGGGGATCTCCAACTCCTCATTCGGCCTGTCACTCGATGCCGATCGCCACGCTCCGCCGACCCAGCACCATTTAGCCAGGTCACCCTTGGTCTTATTCGGCACACCGAGGACCACTCTCCCCATTCGGCCTTGGATATGATTGTTGCCGATCGACCCTTTCTGCGCGGCCAGTTTAAACGGATAATTCATCTCCAGCGCAGTAAGGAGGCGGAACAACCGGTGACCGCCAAACAATGTCAACGTGCAGATGACCTGTAGCCAAGCGTTCGGCGTCAGTTGAAGCGGCACCAAATTCCAGGCGATCAACAAGTAGGATACGGCGAATGGCAGAGGGAATCGCAGGCCGGCCTCCATAATCATCTCGCTGACGGCAACCATATCCTCGGGCGGTTGATCGGCACGTTCATTCTCCGAGGGCACGTGCAAGGAAACGTCAGAGGGGATGTGATATTTGGCCCTCCAACGGCTCAGGTCTTTCTTGGTCGCCGTACTTCGGATCTTTCCGAGAGTCCACGGAGACGGGTCGGCGGCCCGAAAAACCGTCCGCTTCACATGTTCATAAGGATGAGCAGCAGAGTAGGCTTCGAAGTCAAATTCCGGACAGGGTCCGGTGATCCCCTCCATAATCTTGGCAAAGGCCATATAGGCGGGGCCAAAAACACTCTGCCGTTCCCAAGTTAGCCGCTCTAGTTCGTCCTCATCCGCCGGTGAGCCTCCCCTGCTCCGCCGTCGCCGCCGTCTTCGCCACTGCGGCCTCGTTGAAAAGATCCTCAAGTTCTGCGGGTGTAATCCCCGCGCGAATGGCCTCAACGGCCGTTTCCATGTCGACTCCGACGGGAATCTCTTCCCGGTCAGGCGAAGCCGCGGAGGCAGAAGAACTTCCGTCCTCGAAGGTCTTGGATCCTCCCGACATATTATAAAAAGAAGAGGGAGATAGAAGATTGATTTTTCTTACCTAGAGAAAAGAAGAAGATCGGCACAAGAAGCTCCATAAATTTTTGCAGAGTTTCGGCTATGGATGCAAGGACGCGTAAAGAGTGAAAGAGAAGAAGCCCTAGCCCTTTTATAGATGGAAGCGGGGGTCTAAGTGCAAATAGGTAAAATCTCGAGGGCTGGATCGCAACCGTCATAGTGGGGACGCATTAAATGCTGCCCTCGAATCCCGCGGACGCATATTTTCAAGGGCACGCCAGGCGACAAAGTCTGACAAACCGTCGGACTCCCCCAACGGTAGCGCGACGCGTGTCCTTGCGACGTTTCGAGAGCCCGCCTTCATTTTCCGCTACTCCCAGTGCAAAAAGAGATCGTCCAAAGTTGAAAGCAGATCGCCTGACCGTCTAAACATCGGCGATCACCAACAGTGCCACCTCACCCCATGTTTTCAACATCTAGGCGAGCTGGGGGGCAATTGTTGTGCGGCGATTAATACGCCTCGATAGGCGATCGGCATCACGATCAGAAAAGCCGACCATAGAAGACATACTCTGGGCAAACGCCCAGAGTTCGGCACAATACGGCGACCGTCTTTTGGTACCCAGCGATCGTCTTTTGATATCTGGCGATCGTCTTTAATGAGCGAACCAGAGGCGATCGTCTCGTGCCACGTGTGGATCCAACATCCGTCAAAGTCGTCGAAGACCGAATCTTGGACGGTGGCCCACGTGCGGATCTTCAAAGGGCGCCGACAGATATGACCTTTGACCCCAGCCTGTCACCTACCACACCTACCGACAAGGCCGCCGAAAGGTACAAAGTGGGTCCTCCCCAGATAGCTACCCAGGACGCGTGCTGGCCTCCCATTGGCTCGCACAGCTGGCCACCAGCAGCGGCCCCAGACTTTAAGGGAACAGCCCCACGTGACAGGACGATCGGCCACCTTATTATAATATAGAAAACGGCGGTCGCCCGCGATCGCCTGAGGGGTCCCAACTACCTTGTCCCCTATAAATAGAGAACTCACCGCGGGCCAAAAACGCGATTTGTTGTGAATTCGGCAAAATACACACAAAAAGAGAATCAAAGACTCTTCTGGCAACCACTTATACATTCATAGTGATATTCATACACATTTATCATATATCCCAAGCAAGAACTCACAGATTTACCCATCTGGTTCTTCCAGCAATCTACGCGCTCTACAGCCTAGATAACTAGAAGTCTTTACACTCATTGTAATAGATTCTAACATTAATATTTGTACTCGACAGTATATTTATTAATAACATCTCGCGAGAGCATTCAAGCCTGGGATTAACAACCCCGGCAAATCTTGTGTTATCTATTTTCTCACGGAAGTGTTCTCGCATTTGTTTGTTACTCGATCATTCCAGCAATACTATCTCCGGATAATATTTTGGGTAACAACACCATTCTCGTGGCAACGATCAAAGAATTTTCTTGGCTTTGTCGATGCTCGATATAGGCTTTCCGAAAAATGCAAGACCATTGGTTATAGCCGAAAATCGATCCAACATATTTGTGATCGTTTCCTCGTCCTTCATGGAGAAAAGTTCGTAGTCATGGAGTAACATGTTGATTTTGGTCTCCTTGACTTGGGTGGTTCCCTCATGAGTGACTTCGAGAATTTCCCAAATTTCCTTTGCGCTTTCATAGGATGATATCCTATTAATTTCTTCGGGATTAAGAGCGCAATAGATAAGTTGAGTAGCTCGTGAGTTGACGTGTGTGTTCCTCCAATCCTCGTCATTGAATTCGTCGATCTTTTTCAATGATCCATCCTCTTTCTTAGAAAGCTTAGGACCAAGAGCAATTACTTTCCAGATTTCAATATCGTAGGCTTGAACGAATATAGCCATTTTCTTTTTCCATGTCATGAAATTGGAACCGTCGAAGAAAGGAGGACGGTTGAGAGCATTTCCTTCGATTTGGCCAAGAAGTGCCATTTGCGGATCTTTTTATCTTAGGTGGTTAAACCTTTAAAAAGAGACCCTCTCTGATACCAACTGAAGAGATAAATTTACCACTAGAAGGGGGGTTGAATAGTGGTAATGCGGAATAACGAAATTTCTTGCGAATAAATGAAAAATAGTGCGGAATTTAAAGACTCAACGATTTATAGAGGTTCGGCAACTTGCCTACGTCCTCTCTCCGAATTTCTTTTTCTATTGGCTCAAGAACAACCACAATCTTGACTCGTCTTCGATCTGTCCGAGTTCACAACCGTTACAACTGCTTGTCTTCTATTGGTCCAAGCTCAACCTCTCTCTCAATATAAACTTTTGTTTATCTAGTGTTCTATAGGAACTAGATAATCCTCACTATACGAATATGGGAGTATAATCCTAACAATGCCGGATCAAAGATCCTAATAACACCGGATTAGTGACTCTTGATTCGTTTCTTTTACGCTCAAGTGTAAGTGATGCAACACTTACAATCAAATGAAAGAATACAAAGTATAATAGATATTACAAGGAAAATCACTCTTGTATCTTCCCTTCTCACAACTTATAATATAGTAATCAGTAGCAATTTGAGCTCAAGAATGCTTGTATGCTTGTATGCTTGTATGCTTGAATGCTTGAAGTTGTGTGTTTTTGGTACCCAAGTCCCATGGGTATTTATAAGTGAGAGCCATTCTTCAAATGCTGAAAATTGTATTATTAGCGTGCGCTAAGAATGCCGTCTAGCATGCGCTATCGATTCTGACTTGGCTTTCCTGAACGGTCACAAGATTGTTCCAACGGTAAAATTGTATGGCTAGCGTGCGCTAGTCATGTACTCGTAGCGTGCGTTATCTTCTGGTCAACAGGTCTTCAATCTTGACATTGAAAATGTTGGTTTGTATCCCCAACGTCTCTTTATCCAACGGCTAGATTTGAGCTTAGCGTGTGCTAGTATTAATTAATTCCAACTTTTCCAGATTTCACGGATCCTCATTGACTCTTGCCTTCCAATGGTAGAAATTCCAATGGTAAGCTGTTTGACTGTTTTAGCGTGCGCTAATGTTTATATCGTAGCGTGCGCTAAATATTTTCTTCAGTAACGTACGTTACCCTGTGTAGCGTATGTAAAGTCCTTTTCATTTTGAGTCCAGCAGCTACTGGACTACTGACCATGATATCTGATAGCGTGCGCAAAGTAATGAGGGATAACGTGCGCTAAGTCCTTGTGTTAGCGTAGGTAAATATTTGTTCGTAGCGTGCGCAAGACCGTTTCCATTTTCTTTCCAGACCTTTCTGTCCTCTGACTGAATGATGCGATAGCGTGCGTTAATAATGATTGAGTAGCATGCGCTAACTATAGTATTTTAGCGTGCGCTAATGTTGAAGAACTTGCGTGCGCTATCCATCAGGTGACTTCACTGGACTGCAGGTGACTGACTAGGCTGATTCATACAATCCTCGATAGCGTGCGCTACGCTGGTATAGGTAGCGTGCGCTAACATCGTTTTGCTCCTTCAATATAACAACGATCTGAGATTGATTTAATTAAATGTTTTGAATGAAATTATCATCAAAATACATTTTGAGTCAACAGGTCCAAGCCTACAGCCGTAACCTGCTTCTGACAGCAGATATGAGTGAAACGGCGACTCGTTGACAATCGAACGGAGAGTACAAAGGTATACCAACGGATACACAAAGATTTTCTTCTGAGGAGACAATTGTAACATCCATCAGATGACCCCGGCCGTCCAGAGGTCGGAATTAAACGAATATCAACAATAACACCTAATAAGAATAGGAATTTACAAAACGACCACAACCTTCGAAAATCTAGATTCGAGGTTAAAACATCGATCTCAGAAAATGGTAACATATCCAGAAATATTAAAGGAAATTCGTAGGAGTAATGAAACTTTAGATTAGAACGAGATTCACGAGAATCGAGCCTCGATGCGAAAAAGTTACACAATAATTAAAATCTAATAAAAACAACTCCGAAATTCGTCCGGATGGTCATGGAGGCAGAACAAAATAGTTTCAGAATCCCAAAATGATTACAAGCGAGTCGTCCGAAATGAAAATATATTAAAAATAGAAATTACTATAAATAGAAAGTGCGAATATCACATTCTCTCCCCCTAAAAACAAGTTTCGTCCTGAAACTTACAAGGTAAATTACTCGGGGTATCTCGCCTACATATTATCTTCCGTTTTCCATGTCGCTTCCTCTGATCCGTGTCTCGACCACTGCACTTTAACCAAAGGAATGGTTTTGTGCCTAAGCTGCTTAATCCGACGCTTCAAAATCTGAATCGGTCTCTCCTCAAATGTGATGTCGGGACCCAGCTCAATCTCTCCAACATCGATGACATGGCTAGGATTCGGTACATACTTCCTAAGCTAAGAAACATGGAATACGTTATGCACAGGACTCAAGGACGGTGGCAAGCCCAACCGATAAGCAACATCTTCAACTCTCTCTAAAACCTCAAACGGTCCAATATATCTCGAGCTGAGTTTACCCTTCCGGCCAAAATAGTTAACTCCCCGAGTCGACGATACCTTCAGCAAGATATGATCTCCAACCTCAAACTCTAACGGACGGTGAAGCGTGTCGGCATATGACTTTTGTCGACTCTGGGCCGTTAACAATCTATCACGAATCAAGACAATCTTCTGTTTCATTTCGACTACCATATCTGGTTCCGTGTCAATCAATTCGGATGCATCATCCTAACACAACGGTGATCTACACCTCCTTCCATACAATGCCCAAATGGTGCCATTTTGATCGAAGCATGCCAACTATTGTTGTATGTGAACTCGATCAACGGAAAGGGCGACTCCCAATCATCTTTTCAGTCTAAGACACATGCTCTCAACATGTCCTCAAATGTCTGAATCATCCGCTCCGACTATCCATCGGTCTGGGGATGGTAAGATGTACTGAGTCTTAGTTCCGTCCCCAAATCCCGATGCACAGCCTGTCAAAAATGTGATACGAATTAGCCATATCGATCCGAAATAATGCAATCTCACGATTTCTGCAATGAACACCCAGGCTAATATCTCCAGTCCCCACGTATCCTTAATACTCAGAAAATGAGCAGATTTGGTTAGTCGATCGACAATAAGCAAAATCATGTTCATTCTAGTCCGAGTCCTAAGCATACTGGAAATGAAGTCCATAGAAATATCTTCCCACTTCTATTCCGGAATAGAAAGTGGCTGTAATAACCCCGCGGGTCGCTGATGCTCGATCTTAACCTGCTGACAGGTCAAAAACCTCGACAAAAACTTGGTGACGTCCATCTTCAAATTACTCCACCAGTAGTTACTCTTTACATCCTTGTACATTTTGCTTGTACCAGGATGTATAGAATAAGGCGCAGTATGAGCTTCTTTCAAGATTTTCTGTCTCAACTCGACATCACACGGTACACATAATCTTTCTCGAAATCTAAGAATTCCGTCATCCTGAACCATAAAACCAAGAGCTTTCCCCCTCTTCACGTCCTCCCTTAACGGGACTAAAATGGGTCATCATACTGTATCGCCTTGATTTCATCAATCAAAGACGAAGTGATTTCTAACACACATAACTGACCCTAAACTCCCTGAACCCAAAATTCGATATTCTAAGTAATCAAATCCCGCTGGATCCTGCTTTGAGGCGTAAATACCTCTAACATATGTAGCGTCATCGGCTTACAACTCAACGCATCTGCCACTACATTGGCCTTGCCCGGATGATAAAGAATCTTGAGATCGTAATCTTTAATTAACTCCAACCACCTACGCTGTCCCATGTTCAACTCCTTCTGACTGAAGATATACTTCAGACTCTTATGATCCGTGTAAATCTTACACGATGACCTATAGAGATAATGCCTCTAAATTTTCAAAGTGAAAACGACCGCAGCTAACTCCAAATCATGTGTAGGGTAATTTGCTTCATAAGGTTTCAACTGATGGGACGCATAAGTAATGACTCTATCCCTCTGCATCAAAACACATCCGAGTCCGAGGCCCGAAGCATCACTATAAACCATAAAATCCTCGTTCCCCTGAGGCAAAGCTAAAACTGGTGCAGTAGTCAAACGTCTTTTGAACTTATCAAAACTATCCTGCCTACTTGCGTTCCACTCGAGCTTCTGAGTTTTCTGAAGCAATTGAGTGAGTGGTCGAGTGATCTTGGAAAATCCCTCGACAAACCTACGATAATAGCCTGCAAGTCTTAGGAAACTCCTAACTTCTTTCACGTTCTTAGGCGGTTCCCATGCCAACATCGCCTTTATTTTATGCGGATCAACCCGAACTCCCTCTACTGAAATCACATGCCCGAGAAATGTTACTTCCTTGATCCAAAACTCACACTTAGAAAATTTTCCATATAACTACTCAACTCTCAAAATTTCTAACACAATCCGGAGATGTATAGTGTGTTCCTCCTGACTCCGGGAGTAGATAAGAATGTTATCGATAAAGACGACTATGAATTTGTCCAGATACTCGATAAAGACTTTGTTCATCAACTGCATGAACACTGCGGGGGCATTAGTTAGCCCAAAAAGAATAACCACAAACTCGTAATGGCCAGATCTAGTCCGAAGGTAGCTTTCGGTATATCACTATCCCGAATCCTTAACTGGTAGTAACCCGATCATAAATCAATCTTTGAGAAGACCACCGCTCCCTGAAGTTGATCAAACAAGTCGCCAATCCGAGGTAAAAGGTATTTGTTTTTTATGGTCAACTTGTTTAATTCTCGGTAGTCGATGCATAAACGAAGCGACCCATCCTTCTTCTTAACAAAAAGCACAGGCGCACCCCAAGGTGAAGCGCTCGGTCGAATATACCCTTTATCCAGTGATTCCCCCAACTATTTCTTCAATTCCAACATTTCCGATGGTGCCATAAAGTATGGTGCCCGAGAGACTGGTGTCGCATTCAGTTCTAAATCAATAGGAAATTCAACTTCTCGTTGAGGTGGTACTCCCGGTAAGTCATTCGGAAATACATCTGGGTATTCGTTAACAACTGGAATCGACGATATGTCAACTCCACTATCTTCCGCCTTCAAAGTGTAACACCAGTAACCTACACAGCCCTGGTTCAGAAGTTTCATCGCCCTCAAGGCGCTAATCACATCCCTATCTACCTTGTTTACAACTCACAAGAGTATGCTCAGTGCCATCCTCAGCCACTATCGAGATGGTACAAGTCCGATAGTTCATAATAGCACCATTACGATCCAGCCAATCGTCTCCGATGATCAAATCCTCGACCTTTAAGTCTACCACAATGAGGTTCGAGGGACAATCTTGGTTCCCGATCCTCACTGGGCAATCTCTAACTTCCCGATCCCCGACCATACGATCCCCACTAGGCATGCCTACTACGAACGACTCACACTCAAACAAGAAATTAATACCGACATGACATACACAATCCGAAGCAATAAAAGAGTGAGTAGCACCCGAATCAAAAAGCAATGAAACTGGATGATAAATGATCTGAGTGGTACCTGATGCCGCCGGAGTGACTGTCTCCTCCGCGTGTCTCATCTGATATAACCGGGGGTGTACTGAGCCTGAACTCGACACGGCATGGTAGTCCAGCTGAACCCGGCCTCTATATGGACTCGTACCCTGAGGACTCTGTGATACTAGAGCCTTCTGGCCGACACTAGGTTCCCCCATTGCTGTGGTTACCATCGGAGCTCTGACTGACCTGGCGACTGCCTCACAATGAGTCGCACGATGACCACTCCATCACCATGAGAAACATGTAACTGGAGGACATGGACAATTCTTCGCCAAATGCTCACTCTGACTACAATTGAAGCAAATTCTGCCGCCTGGCATCGTGAACTGGATTGAGCGGTTGCCTTGAGATCCTCCCATTTGGTGGAACGGCTTCTTCCCGGATACTGGAGCAGATTGCGATCTCGAAATTGACCACCCTTACTGGCTGAGAAACCGCCAGCAGTCTTTTATTTCTTCGCCTCGGAACCAGACTCCGACTCCGGAACAGCCATCACAATCGCTGGGGCGCGATCCTGGTATTCCTTCAAGGTGGCACACATGAGCGGTGCCATACTCTGCCTGATATGCGGCTTCATACGCATATTGAAGTAGCAAATTTTATCAGCCTCGGTCCTCACCTGTTCTTTCACGAATCCTAACTGCTGGTTATAAGTGACGATAGCCTGAGAGATCGGCACATCCTGAGGTGTAGCAGTAAAGAACTCCACAATCTTACGCTCCCGAACTGGCGGTGGACAGTATTCCGCTTCCATAGCGGTCTTGAACTCCTCCCAAGTTGCTGCACGGTCACTGGGCATCACAGCTTCCCACCACTCTGCGGCTTCTTTATCCAGGAGGTACTGAGCAATAGGCACTCTCCTGTCATCAGGACAAGCTACATCATCGAACGTCCTACACAACTGAAAAGGCCAATTCTCCCAGCCTAGGGAGTCAGTAGAACCAGTGAAGCGAGGGGGTGCATCTTAATCACTTTCTGAAGCCATTTACTAGCTTCATCTTCTGGATTCGGGGTGGATTCTGATGTCCCCCTTGAGCTATCTGAGCTAACTAAGCTACCAACTGCTGGAGTATAGAAGTAGCTCCCGTGTCGGCATTATTGCTCGACGGTTGGTCCTGACTGACTGATAAGTTCTGCTGCCCATCAGACCTCAAGGGTAAGGTATTCGGCACTGAATGTGAGGCCGAATCTGCAGACGACTAAGAAAGCGGAACTTCCTCACTATTAGCACCGCGACCACGGCCTCGGCCGCGTCCCCTAGCAGTTCTACCACGACCTATCAACATACTGAAGAATAAGAAAGCTAAGGGGAAAGGTCAGCAATATTCACAATTTATAACATTGGTACCATATCTCACAATTTCAATTTACGAAAGAGAAGTAATACAAAAACGTAATAGTTTGAGGAGACTTACAGCCACGGGTCGCACGAAAAAATGGTAGCATGATGATATTAGGCTCAACAACTGACTCTCACGACACAACTGACAGACCCAAAATTATCCAACAGCCTAGGAATTCATAATCCGGCTCTGATACCATAAATGTAACACCCGAAATCTCATAAGGGACATTACACGCCGTAGAACCTTCACAAGATCTACCAGGCTAACACATGACACATAATCCACCAAAGAAATCCCATAGGATACATTAATAGTAAAATAGGGCCATCGCCTCGACCAAAACATTTTAGTCCAATACTACTAAAACAGAGAGTGAAATGTAATCAATGCCCACGCAGGGGACTTCAACGACATCATTGACCAATTATACGTTTACTCGACTACTTCTAACAACTAAATAAACATAATAAAGAAAATAACAACCGACTCGAGCCTCATCATCATGCTGGGCCATCCTTTGCATGCGTGTCCCATGCCGGCTCCTCAGCTTGCCCGATATCTGAAATGCGTAAGGCATATTTCTCCATTTAAGGGGTTAGCATTCGAATAGCTAGTGGAAGTACATATTTACATAATATTACACACGAGTACAATCGAACATGAAGGCACATTTGAAATTATTTTAAAAAACAATATTCCGGAATATCACACTTTCATCAAAACATGACTATTAAAGAAATCATAACATCACATCACTCCAACACGATTCCATACTAGGTAATCCGTGGCCGTACCCCTTAGTATCGACCCCCAGAGGCCCCATCGGACCATCCCCAGGTGGGAAACCACTTCCGCAGTCGTACCCCTTAGTATCGACCCCTAGAGATCCCGTCGAACCATCCCCAGGTGGAAGAACAACATCAACATACACACACACGCACACATTTATCACAACTTTGCATCAATGTCGAATTTACAGTCTATATAATACGATGTAAAATAAGTACTTGTCTCGAACCACACGACGTGAAGAAAACGGTGATGAGGAAGGGTTTTGGTCCAACTCCCTTCTAAGGTCCGATCCTAATTCACAATGGCACATCAATACTACGAAGAACGAAAGGAATCATCCTAAACCCTACCCCTTTGGGACAATTTGTCAAACATTACGAGTACATAATGAGTTGAAATTGATTAACGGTGGAATAATGGGATTTCAGTCCACCAAGCAACAAGAAACCCAAGGATTACGAGCATACTATCGAAATCTAACAACAATATAGGTTAAATCGGATTTAAAAATACAAAATACCCACCAAAACCCCCAAAATCGCAAAACTAGGGTTCTAGGTAACCTTACCTTGATTCGAAGATGAACGACGGATGATTTGATGCTAGGGTGATGATATGATGCTTGGATATACCTTCCCAACAGAGTTTGGTGAAAATCGGATGAATCCTAGACTTGGAAATCACTCCTGTCGTGAAGAGAAGAAGAGAAGTGGGGAAATGTCTGAAAATCGACCGCTGCCAGTATATAAACTGACCAATGTTACGACTGTAACATTACATACATACGGCCGTAACTTCTGTATATTATGGTCGTAAGTGGCTCTAAGGAAGAATCTGGACAGCACTGACGAAGCCCACTTACGACCGTATAACCATAAGGTTACGACCGTAACTTGGACCTCATACGCCCGTAAGTTGCTACTGGATCCCATGCAGTAAAACGAAGCTGGGTTACGTCCGTACGATGAAGAGTATACGGCTGTAACTCTCGAACATTACGGCCATAACGGTCCCGGCCTACGGCCGTAACCTGCTTCTGACAGCAGATATGAGTGAAACGACGACTCATCGATAATCGAACGGAGAGTACAAAGGTATACCAACGGATACACAAATATTTTCTTCTGACGAGACAATTGTAACATCCATCTCATGACCCCGGCCGTCCGGAGGTCGGAATTAAACAAATATCAACAATAACACCCAATAAGAATAGGAATTTACAAGACGACCCCAACCTTCGAAAATCTAGATTCGAGGTTGAAACATCGATCTCGGAAAGTGGTAACATATCCAGAAATATTAAAGGAAATTCGTAGGAGTAATGAAACATCATATTAAAATGAGATCCACGAGAATCGAGCGCCAACACGGAAAAGTTACACAATAATTAAAATCTCATAAAAACAACTCCGAAATTCGTCCAGATGGTCATGGAGGCAGAACAAAATGGTTTCAGAATCCCAAAATGATTACAAGTGAGTCGTCCGAAATGAAAATATATTAAAAATAGAAATTACTATAAATAGAAAGTGCGGATATCACACCAACGCGTGTTCTTCGTCTCCGATCCGAGGTAAACTCTTAGAACCCTATTTTGGGGAATATGGGGGTTTTTGATTTTATGTCTGATTTGTTCCGTAATATTGATTAATCCATGATGTATGTGATTAATCCATGTGATATTCTTGTTTTCCCTACGAGTTCATGGTAAATTTCGTGGTATTTGTGAAATCGAGAGGGTTCGATTGTGACCGCCTCTGTCGTTGTTTTTGTACGAATTTATGTGAATCGTAGGTGGGTTTTCGGGTGTATTCCATTTTCGTACTTGTGTAGAATTGGTTGTGATTGTATTCTTCGAATCATTAAGTTCGTGGTCGTCGGTTCCTAGCGATCGTGGTTGATTTTCCTTTCCATTCGTTTCGTCGTCAATTACTCAAGGCAAGTATTCTTGTGAAACCTTTATGCTTAACATGAAATGGTGATGTATAATATGTGTGTGATTTGCTCACTCCATGAGGGGTCGATGGGGCCTCGGGGGAATCTATGATTTTGCTCCTGATTCACGAGCTTATTGGCTAGCCAGTCCGGGAGGGTCCATAGAGGCCTCGGATGGGACCAATGGTTTAGCCCCAGTCCTAGGCGATGCATGTGCGTGATTTGATTATAATTATGGCCAGTCCGGGAGGGTCCATAACGGCCTCGGGTGAGACCAATGGTTTAGCCCCAGTCCTAGGCAAGTTTGAATTGTGATTATTGACTATTGTTTTTCGGAAAAGACATGTCTGGTTTTGGATTTTTAAATGATTTGATGCATGTGCTATGAAATGTGTAAGTGAATGGTTTGTCTTGATTACTTGTACTAGCATAATTGCTAACCTCTTTGGGACCCGTTTTGGGGAAATTCTTGTTATTAATTTCAGGTTGCATTCAGCCAGTCGAGCAGGCACTGGAGCAGTACGAGGGATGCTGGCCGGGGTTGATGACGTGTGCAATGGAGCCCCTTTATTTCCGTTGTCCATTTTGATGTGGTTGTTTTCCAAACTTGTGAACTTACAGATAGTACTCGCGAGTACTTAGACACTTTTGATTTGGGATATGATTTGTATTCTAAATTGTATTCGTGATTTTGGGTAAGGTATGGTTTACCGGTTGTACCTGGTGATTTCATTTAATTATTGTTGTAGTGCTATGTGTTTCTCACTAACAGAGATGGTTAGACGTGTGGTATTATTTATTTAGCCTGGTGGGTTCCCACGTAGCGGCCCATGGTGCTGTAATATACCCTGAATATCTTGGGGGCATTACAGTCGTAACACCTAAGAGCTTACGGCCGTAATGGTATACATCTTACGGTCGTAATCACTAGCTGCAGGACAGCAGAATTGTCCCAACTGCCCCGAAACGGCTCCAAAGGTTAAGGATCGACTCCTAACAATATATCCCAACATTTAGAAACACTGCAAAATTCTTCGACGAGCATAACAACATAACAAACTTGTCGCAACGACTTAGCCCCAACACACAAACACATAACGTTTTAAATTCCAAAAATCAAAGTCGTTTTGCAAAATAAAATTTTTCCAAAATCCTTTCGATCATATCCAAAAATGACGGTAACAGTTTGCAATGTCCGAAGTACTTTAAAACACATCTTTCAGATACTGTCCGAAGGTATCATTTGAAAATATATGACTAACTCGTCAAAGTTCAACCGATTTCAAAATCCATACAAAATCTTTGTTTAACCGCACCATCAAAATATTTTTAAAAATCGATTTTTCTACAAAAATACTCAAGCCCATAAAATCTTTCAGAAAATCGTTATCAAACCTACACGCAATGGACACAATTAAAATTATCCAAAAATAATAGAACTAAAACCCACATGCCCAAACGGCAACAGGATCGCCAAATCAATCAAATATAACTCATGAACACCAAGTTTAAACATACGTCAAAACTATCCATCTGAGTTTCTCGACAACTCTACCATCGTTACATTTTCTGGAACACATCAAGGTTCACAACTTTCACATTATATTGCACCACTCGGTGCCCAGACCATCATTACATTCAGCTCAATACACAAGCGGTGTACCACGAGCATCAAACACGGATTCCATTTCACAACACCATGCAAAAAAATCACGCATCACAATTATCGCACATATATGAAATCATGAAACACAGATACCTCGCATAAAAGAGGAGACTTCCATCCACAGGCCGCACGGAGATGATGGTAGCCCACGATACTAATCTCATCCGACAACACATACGACACGTTGTGACTACGCACAACTCAACTTGTCACCGGCAACTCAAATGACATGACATGATATTACTCGACAAACCACGACTAGACTTGACTCGACAGTCTAGGTTTTCGCAACCTAAGCTCTGATACCATAATTGTAACACCCCCAAAACCGTATGGAAATATTACACACCGTAGATCCTTCCCACTAGGATCTACCAGGCTAAACATCACAAAACGACCAAGTGTTTGCCTGACCGGGGCAAACAATACAATGATACGGATTGTTAAGGTCAATTATAAACGACTACACTGACCGATGAGGCCGTACGACTGACACAAACAGAAAAATACAACTCTTTACAATGAACACCCACGCATGGGTAAGATACAAAATAGCGGAAGTCTGACTATAACTCGGTCGATACAACATAACCCGACCAAACTCTCAACTACTGATTAGTATCATAGCTCCTCACTTCCTTTGCCGATCCTGTGACTACTCCCTTGAACCTGCATGTACCTGGATGCAAAAAAGATATCCACCCCTGATTACTCGGGGGTTAGTAAAACTCCACTGTTTTACTAGTGCAAGTATAATAGTATACGAAATGTATCAAGCAAAAAGCCATCACGAATCAGGTACGACAATCAATTGTCAAAACATTTCTGGGAGGTTTTATTAATCAAAAAGCAAGCGATGAAGTATTTAAAATTAAACTTGGCATCTCGGGAATTTTTAAAGTATAAATTCTTTTGAACCTCGAGTCCCAAATTACAAAACCTCTTTCAAAAATCCTTAAGGCCTCAGCTCGGTTCTTATTTCAAAACACATTAGTTAAGATATCATCACGTGTCCGAGATTTAACATCATAATGTTATCCATTCATTCACTGTTCGTACTCGTCAAGTAATGAATCCCGGAGCCACAACGGACCGTACCCGGTTCCACACATTCACTGTTCGTACACATCATGGAACGAACTCCAGAGGCCACAACGGACCATACCTGGATCCCACACACTGTTCGTACACATCATGTACCGAACTCCAGAAGCCACAACGGACCGTACCTGGACCACACACACTGTTCGTACACATCATGTACCGAACTCCAGAGGCCACAACGATCCGTACCTGGACCGCACACACTATTCGTACACATCATGTACCGAACTCCAGAAGCCATAACGAACCGTACCTGGACCACATACACACATACACTTCCCAACACATATCAAGCAACACAACACATTGACACGTCTTTTGTGTAACTATCGCAAGTGCACGATATCGTATCAAGTAGTAAGTGGACTTTTTGAGTTCGGATTATCAATCCCACGAGGAAGTTAGGTTATAGATTGAATTATACACTATTTAACTATTTGTTATAGAGATTTATAAGATTGAAACACACAATTTAAGAGTTTGGTTTGACAATTGCAAAGAAAATGCAATAATAGTTCTAATATTCAAGGAAATGAAAGATTGCACTAATAATAGATTAATAAAAGATAAAATGAAATAGTTGGGATTACAAAATTAGCTCATCATTAGTTATAGAAGATGTATAGGAGATCATAAGATGAATTTACTTATTATGTTGTGTATATTCGATTTTTCTTAAAAAGACGGTTCCTCTTTCGGATGTCAAAACGCCCCTTATATATTGAATCAATCCACTATATTTCTATGTTGATTGGCTTCAATACATAGCATTAGGTTTTATGAAAATTACTCAAAGAATCATATAAGGTCTAGTGTAATATCCGAGATTTTTATTCTGATTAATTTGAATTTTTTCTTAGACCGGAAATTTCTCGGTTGTCGAGCGTTCATATTATTTTTCTCGACGATTGATTTTGTGTTTATGGCCATATGTGGTGATTTGTTGTATTGTTGTCCGCGAGCGTTTCTTCATGTTCGTTTCCGAGCGATTTCGGAAAATCGGATCGTCGAGTCATGGCGGCTGGGCACCGGCCGGCCAGGTGCGGCAGTGACCGGCCAGGTACACACGAGCAGCCCACACGGACAGGCGCTCGTGCGGCGCTCGTGCGGGACAGGCAGACTGCTGGGCAGTCCCTGGGGGCCGCGCACGAGCAGGGCGCACGAGCAAGGCGCACGGGCCGGCGCTCGTGCGGCACTGGGCAGGAAGTAGCAGGCGCGCACGAGTAGTGCTCATGCGCGGCGGCAGAGGCCAGGCAGTGCCGCGCACGAGCAGGCCACACGACCGGACGCCCGAGCATCATGCTCGTGCGTGTCCGGAAGACTCCCAGATGTGTTCCGGCAGGTTCTTGGCGCACGAGTCACGCACAGCCGGTGCTCGTGCGTGTCTGCTCGTGCGTCGTGCGGGATCTATATAATGACCCGGCAGACGTGTTCTTCACCCATTTTCTTCCCCCAACTCATATCCTCCGTGGCCAAGGAATGGAGAACACGAAGGCATGGTGTATAACTACCAATCCACGTTGTTTTGAAGTTCCTAGCATCGATTAATCATCCTATAATCTTCTTCGATCCATCGAATCAAGGTATGATTTCCTAAAAATCAAGTTTTGGGGATTTTAGTTGATTTCGTCCGATTTGATCGTATTAACTCAGATTACTGATGGATAATCAAAGATTAAGTTGTGTTCTATCATTTTCATCATCTTTGCACGGTTTTATCATTTCCGATTCGTCGTTTATATGAACTTTCGTTTGATGCCTGCAAGGTATCCGGGGAAATGCCGCAGAGAGAAATTTGGTCGTATTGCGATGTTTTTCCTCGTGTGATTTGTTGTTTATTTGATGATAGGATATTAGGTATTCCCTACAAAAAAATCTGGTGTTGAGCCTTTCCGATCGCCGTTTTCATTGGAGTTCCGGATTTCTCCAATCAACCATATTTCAGAAGTATTCGTGAGAGATTACCAAGGCAAGTACCTTGATATACGAATTGTAGTTACATGAAATCATTGTTGTCGAAGTGTATGAATTTATACGGATGTATATATGTGTATATATATATATATGTGTGTGTGTGTGTGTGTGTGTGTGTGTATATATATATATATATATGTATATATATATATATATATTTATATATATTTATATGTTAAATATATGTATGTGTATAGGTATATTGATATATATGCTTATGTCGGTGAATGCCGGGGGACGAATACTAACACTAGTTGACGTACTCAACTTGGATTGAGGGATGAACTATACTTATAGATATAATATAGTAAGTTCATATATATATATATATATATACTCGGTTGAGTTGCAATATAGAGACATATGTGCGGCGTTGGTTGGTTATGCTTGAAGGCTTATTGTGATTGAGTTTTGATTGATAACGTGCGTGATATTGTTTAGCTGTGTTGTTATTGACTGACGGATAATTTGTGTGACTTGGTGTACTGAGTTGATAATTGTTGTAACGTTTGTCTGTGTGCTTGATGTTTGGAACAATGTGGATACTTGTTGTGAGAATCGTCGTATCCGGGAACCTCTGAGGGCGGGGCGTGCACTCCGGCCTGGTGTACGCTGCAATGTGTGGCTCCATACGATTGGTGAACACCGGTATTACCAAATGCGCGTGCAAGGGGCGGCTCTTTTGGGAGTGATCGCCGGCGCGGTGACATGTTCAAGGGGCGACCAACATAGTGGAGTGAACGCTGGTGCACAGGTGTGCAAGGGAGGCGCCTAGCAGACTTATTGGTAATGGATATTTGAGTGATAGCTAAGACCCCGTTACCAAATGATTTTCGTAATTCAAAGTTCTTTCAACTCTTTTCAAACATTGGTATCAGGGTTAATTAACCAAGGATGTTTGACGAAATCTCCAAGGGTTAATTAATCAGGGGTCTTGAGCAGGATTTGTCGACTAAGAGGCGGTGCCTTTGATTGTATTGTGGTGTTATTCTGTGTATTGGGTTGAGGACCCTATGAAATGTTGAGATGATTGATCTCGTGATGATGTTATTTGGATTGGGTTGAGACCCCTGTGAGATGTGATAATGATTTCGTTTGTGACAGTGTTCTATAAATTGGGTCGAGGACCCCGAATAATGTTAACATGTTTTTCGTGTAATTGTTTTCCATATGTTGGGTCAAGGACCCGAGAGCTTTTGAAATTTATTTTCCAAAAGTGTTCTCATTCGATTTTCAAAACCCCAAGACGGCCTGAGTCAATAATAACGTTTTCAAACTATCTTATCAAATTGCTTTTCCTTTTATAAAAGGGGCTTTTCAAGCTAGATCTTTTAACTCATTGGGCTTGCTTAAAGTATCACTGGTGTTATGATCCGTAAAGTGACTATGGCTATGTGATTACCTTTCACCTTGTGTAAACGGATGTTTTGATGTGATGTTTGTTTGAATATGTGGTTTATGTTAAGGCTTCGTGGCGGTTGAGTTTGTGTTGATACTTTTCGTATATCTTGTACATTATGTACTTGCACTAGCAAAATTCCAGTTTGCTAACCCCCGAGTTTTCGGGGGGTGGGTGCCTGTTATGCGCTCAGGTTTTGGCAGCTCAAGAGCAGTCACAGGATTGGCTTGGAAGGAGATGGAGGACAATGATGCTAATCACACCAGAGTCAGAGTCTTTTCTTTTGTTTCATTTTGGTCGGTATTTCTCTGTCGTTCGAGTATTCACCCTTGCATGGGTGTAGTTTTCATTTATTAAATTGAGTTGTCATTCTTTTCTGTGTTCAAGTTTATTATTGTCATTGTAATGTGAATGTCGTTAGTTTCTGAATTGGTTAATGACCTTGTCGGTCTGCTTTGTATGTAATTTTGACCCCGGTCGGTCAATCTTTGAGTAGTCTTTTGGAGTTTAGCCTGGTAGACCTTGTGATAAGGGTCTACGGCGTGTGACATTCCCGGTCGTATTTTGGGGGTGTTACAAATATGGTATCGGAGCTTAGGTTTGCGAAAAACCTAGGCCGTTGGGTCAAGTCCATGTCCGGTGTAAGTCGTGCGCATCAGAGTTGTGATTAATATCGTGGTTCCGACATCATCTTCAAGCAATCCGTGATGGTAAGTCTCCCGATCGTAAGTCCCTTTATATACGTATTTGATTATATTGTACTAATGTGTTTAATATGAACTAGGGATTGGAACTTGTTGGTGATATTATTGTTTTAGGATATAGCATGCGTATATGGTCCGAGTAAAAATGGTTACGTAGTATGCTTCGGAAGTCGAGCATATTTATCGGTTTCTACATTTCATTAGAATAAATCTTTGAATGTTAATTTTATCCGCTGCGTGAGTATTTTGAGATGGCTTTTGGTATCTTGTAAACTGAGTTTTATTTCCAAAAAAATCGATTCCCCAAACCGAGTCTTAATATTTTGGTCTTGCACGTTTTGATGGTATTCTTATGACGGTATTTGATATTTTATAAATGACTTTTGTGAGTATTTGAGAATATTACCGACATCGGCCTTTTTGGCATTTTGAACATTTTTAAAAATGATTTTTAGCCTGGTGGGTTCCGGCACGGGGCCCACGGTGCTGTAATATCAAGAATATTTTAAAGTGGTGCTTTGAAATTTTCTAACATTGTGAAAAGCCATGATTTAATGTCGTCGTGTCAAATGGTCACGTATCTCGGTGGAAAATTCTTCGAATAAATATTTTGGTAGAAGAGGAAAGATTTTCAAAATTGTGGTATTTGGGACTCAACACTTTTGAAATATTTCAAATTAGTTACAATTCAATTTTCAATTTTTCTTTCATACATTACCCGAAAATAATTTTTAGAATCGTTGTATAAACTTCCTCTTTCGAAATAAAAGATAGTATTTACAAGTCTTGGGCGTAACGTGACCAGCCCTCTTTTTCAAAAATTTATTTTCTTTAAGTGCATACATATAATGATCGTCCTCGTCGAAGGACTCGAAATTGACTTCATAAAACTTTGTGCTTTACGATATTACCGTTATTCTTAGAATGCTACCCTATTGGAGAATAGAGCAAGTGACCGGAGAGTGTCCCGAAAAACTATATTTCCTTCCGAAGATTCTAGTACGGGAGAATGAAGATCTCGTACTGTGTCTTAATCGTTGCTGGTTCCAGCAATCGTGACTTCGATCGTTTTTCGTTTCATTGCTTTACGTTTCCATCTCTTGTTGTTCTAAGTTTCGGGATCGTAATGTCTTTTTAGTATGGGGGAGTGTATTACCCGTACTTTTCTTAGTATTTCCGGTATTGTGTGACCTTTCATTGTTTGTAATTCAATTGTGATCCTCTCGACGATTTTAAACTACCATGTTCTACCTAGCCTACCGTCCTCCGAATGAATTTCAGATTTGTTTTGTCAGACTCCATGGATTATTATGGTCTTTCCACATCTGAACTTGATCCTTGCAAAATTTTGCTCGAAACTAATATTCCCACGCGTGAAATTAACATTTCCGAATGTGTTATGAGCTTGGACGCGGTTGGTCGAGCTCGAAACATGGTTTCAGGACGTCTGAGCCGTTTTGTGATTTTCTTAACTCTTGGAGCTTTTGTCTCCAAATTCATACTCCTCCACCTCGACTTATCGTGTTCACATACATTTTTATCGCCTCAACTCACGTACCAGATACTTGCTAGGTTCGTTCATTTTATTTCTAGAACCTCGCATTCGCGCATTGCTCGTGATGGTTTGGGGCTGAGCAAGTAGTTATTTTTCCTTGATTATTTCACCGCTCTCTGTTTTAAGTTTCGGGACGAAACTTATTTTAAGGGGGGTAGAATGTAATATCCGAGATTTTTATTCTGATTAATTTGAATTTTTTCTTAGACCGGAAATTTCTCGGTTGTCGAGCGTTCATATTATTTTTCTCGACGATTGATTTTGTGTTTGTGGCCATATGTGGTGATTTGTTGTATTGTTGCCGCGAGCGTTTCTTCATGTTCGTTTCCGAGCGATTTCGTAAAATCGGTTCGTCGAGTCATGGCGGCTGAGCACCGGCCAGTGCAGCGATGGCCGTCAGTACACACGAGCCCACACGCATAGCGCTCGTGCGGCGCTCGTGCGGATGTGCAGATCACCGCGCCTCGGGCGCGCACGAGCTAAGCGCACGAGCAAGGCGCACGAGCCGGCGCTCGTGCGGCACTGGGCAGGAAGTAGCAGGCGCGCACGAGCAGTGCTCGTGCGGTGTGGCAGAGGCTAGGCAGTGCCGCGCACGAGCAGGCCACACGACCGGACGCCCGAGCATCATGCTCGTGCGTGTCCGGAAGACTCCCAGATGTGTTCCGGCAGGTTCTTGGCGCACGAGTCACGCACGGCCGGTGCTCGTGCGTGTCTGCTCGTGCGTCGTGCGGGATCTATATAATGACCCGGCAGACATGTTCTTCACCCATTTTATACCCCCAACTCATATCCTCCGCGGCCAAGGATTGGAGAACACGAAGGCATGATGTATAACTACTAATCTACGTTGTTTTGAAGTTCCTAGCATCGATTAATCATCCTATAATCTTCTCCGATCCATCGAATCAAGGTATGATTTCCTACAAATCAAGTTTTGGGGATTTTAGTTGATTTCGTCCGATTTGATCGTATTAACTCAGATTACTGATGGATAATCGAAGATTAAGTTGTGTTCTATCATTTTCATCATCTTTCCACGGTTTTATCATTTCCGATTCGTCGTTTATATGAACTTTCATTTGACGCCTTCAAGGTGTCTGGGGAAATGCCGCAGAGAGAAATTTGGTCGTATTGCGATGTTTTTCCTCGTGTGATTTGTTGTTTATTTGATGATAGGATATTAGGGATGAATTCCCTACAAAAAAATCTTGTGTTGAGCCTTTTCGATCGCCGTTTTCATTGGAGTTCCGGATTTCTCCAATCAACCGTATTCTCGGAAGTATTCGTGAGAGATTACCAAGGCAAGTACCTTGATATACGAATTGTAGCTACGTGAAATCATTGTTGTCGAAGTGTATGAATTTATACGGATGTATATATGTATATTTATATATATATATATATATGTGTGTGTGTGTGTGTGTGTGTATGTATGTATATATAGAGGGATATATATATAGATTTATATATATTTATATATTAAATATATGTATGTGTAGACGTATATTGATATATATGCTTATGTCGGTGAATGCCGGGGGACGAATACTAACACTAGTTGACGTACTCAACTTGGATTGAGGGATGAACTATACTTATAGATATAATATAGTAAGTTCATATATATGTACTCGGTTGAGTTGCAATATAGAGACATATGTGCGGCGTTGGTTGGTTATGCCTGAAGGCTTATTGTGATTGAGTTTTGATTAATAACGTGCGTGATATTGTTTAGCTGTGTTGTTATGGACTGACGGATAATTTGTGTGACTTGGTGTACTGAGTTGATAATTGTTGTAACGTTTGTTTGTGTGCTTGATGTTTGGAACAATGTGGATACTTGTTGTGAGAATCGTCGTATCCGGGAACCTCTGAGGGCGGGGCGTGCACTCCGGCCTGGTGTACGCTGCAATGTGCGGCTCCATATGATTGGTGAACACCGGTGTTACCAAATGTGCGTGCAAGGGGCGGCTCTTTTGGGAGTGATCGCCGGCGCGGTGACATGTTCAATGGGCGGCCAACATAGTGGAGTGAACGCCGGTGCACCGGTGTGCAAGGGAGGCGCCTGGCAGGCTTATTGGTAACGGATATTTGAGTGATAGCTAAGACCTCGTTACCAAATGATTTTCGTAATTCAAAGTTCTTTCAACTCTTTTCAAATACTGGTCTCGATATAGACTGTGATTCGTATTTCTGAAAGTTTGTTCAACTTGATTTTCAAACATTGGTATCAGGGTTAATTAACCAAGGATGTTTGACGAAATCTCCAAGGGTTAATTAATTAGGGGTCTTGAGCAGGATTTGTCGACTGAGAGGCGGTGCCTTTGATTGTATTGTGGTGCTATTCTGTGTATTGGGTCGAGGACCCTATGAAATGTTGAGATGATTAATCTCGTGATGATGTTATTTAGATTGGGTTGAGACCCCTGTGAGATGTGATAATGATTTCGTTTGTGACAGTGTTCTATAAATTGGGTCAAGGACCCCGAATAACGTTAACATGTTTTTCGTGTAATTATTTTCCATATGTTGGGTCAAGGACCCGAGAGCTTTTGAAATTTATTTTCCAAAAGTGTTCCCATTCGATTTTCAGTACCCCAAGACGGCCCGAGTCAATAATAACATTTTCAAACTATCTTATCAAATTGCTTTTCCTTTTATAAAAGGGGTTTTTCAAGCTAGATCTTTTAACTCATTGGGCTTGCTTAAAGTATCACTGGTGTTATGATCCGTACAGAGACTATGGCTATGTGATTACCTTTCACCTTGTGTAAACGGATGTTTTGATGTGATGTTTGTTTGAATATGTGGTTTATGTTAAGGCTTCGTGGCGGTTGAGTTTGTGTTGATACTTTTCGTATATCTTGTACATTATGTACTTGCACTAGCAAAATTCCAGTTTGCTAACCCCCGAGTTTTCGGGGGGTGGGTGCCTGTTATGCGCTCAGGTTTTGGCAGCTCGGGAGCAGTCACAGGATTGGCTTAGAAGGAGATGGAGGACAATGATGCTAATCACACCAGAGTCAGAGTCTTTTCTTTTGTTTCATTTTGATCGATATTTCTCTGTCGTTCGAGTATTCACCCTTGCATGGGTGTAGTTTTCATTTATTAAATTGAGTTGTCATTCTTTTCTGTGTTCAAGTTTATTATTGTCATTGTAATGTGAATGTCGTTAGTTTCTGAATTGGTTAATGACCTTGTCGGTCTGCTTTGTATGTAATTTTGACCCCGGTCGATCAATCTTTGAGTAGTCTTTTGGAGTTTAGCCTGGTAGACCTTGTGATAAGGGTCTACGGCGTGTGACATTCCCGGTCGTATTCTGGGGGTGTTACATCTAGAGGTATATTTCTATCCCTTAAAACAACTTAGAGTGGAGATCATTTGATCTAATCAAACATATTTTCTTTCGAAACATATAAAGACCATAAATATCGTCATTTATTGGCCAAATAAATAAAGATTGGTAAAACAATGAAAATCACACACAATAATAAGTAATTCATAATAGATTTTTATACAAACTTAAATAACATGACTAACCTTGTTTATAATCACAACTTAAGTAACTTAGCCCATTAAGGGTTTATTCAACATATTACAAGCTTGAGTGGTCATTAATAGTTGAAAAAGGGGAAGAATTAATTCTAACTCCCTTAGTAGATAAAGGAGAAAGAAGCAATAAACTCCCTCAACAACATAAGCTAAACCAGACTTACACAAATCACTCAAGAACACAAGTGTGTTCTTCACACAAAAAGAAAAGGTATTACAAAATGAGAGAATATAAGATGAATGATGAATAATGATGGATCTAAGGGGTCTATTTATTCACCTAAAGTCATCTAATAGTTCCAAAACTCCAGCATTATTACAATAGATCGGAACAATGCCATCCATCCCCTCAATAATAGACCAAAAGTATAAAAAATTAGACAATGATCAATAATCTGTCAAGAGTTACGGCCGTAACATTGAGGAGTTACGTTCGTAACTAAGATGACTTACAGCCGTAACATTGAGGAGTTATGGCCGTAACATGGCTTCGTAAATTTGCGTTTTTGTGAGTTACGCCCGTACATGCCCGTATGGAGTTTCAGACTTCATTTTCAGCCCAGAATTTCTTAGACTTTGCGTTTTTGCCCCAAATCTTCTTCGGATGATAACTTTTGATATTTAACTCTGATTTTGAATCCGGAAAGACTGCCGAACTCGTCTCGGAAAGCCCTACAACATGAATAAAAATTCAACAAAGAGAATATTTTATACACATGTTATTTCTTGAGTAAATCAGTAATTCAATCCGATTAAGACTAAATTTACATCTTCATCTGATAAATAATAAAATTATTAAAAGCTAATTAATTCTAAGCAAAAACGAGTAGACTAACTCAATTATGGGTGAAATATATCGATACAAATCATGGATAAGTGTATAAAACTGACACTTATCACACCCCCAAACTTGAATTCTTGCTAGTCCCAAGCACGACTCTTTATTAATCACACTACAAAAAAAATGAAATAAGACACAAAATAAGAAAAATAATACACACACAAATTAAGAAAATTAATTATACATATAAAGAGGATAATATATCAAAATGCCATTAATACACAATAACCAGCTTTATACAGTAGATAGCAATGAATCAAGATTCAAAATAAATCTACTAATGATTATGACGTTAAAACATGGTTTTATTTTTGTAATTCCAAAATGCAAGGTTTTCCCCCAAAAAGGTTGATTATTTCTTTCCCACTCGTGATACACACGACTCCTTTTAATGGTTGCTCTCGATCACTCGTTTATTTTTTGACTCAATATGAAGAAGAATTTCATCGGCGTCATCAAATATTGTGATTGTTCACGAAATTGAGTGTATTGAAATTCAGTCGCTAATTAATTCAAATCTGCTCATAAACTACATCCCTTTTAGTGATAGTTTTCACACTGTTATTTGCTAACGTGTAGATCTTTTCACCAACATAATTTCCATTTTTTAGGTGATAGCTTTCACACCGTTATTTGCTAACGTGTAGCTCTTTTCACCAACACAATTTTCATTTTTTTAGGTGATAGCTTTCACACCGTTATTTGCTAACGTGTAGCTCTTTTCACCAACACAATTTCCATTTTTTTAGGTGATAGCTTTCACACCGTTATTTGCTAACGTGTAGCTCTTTTCACCAACACAATTTCCATTTTTTTTAGGTGATAACTTTCACACTGTTATTTGCTAACGTGTAGCTCTTTTCACCAATGACCTTTTTTTTAGGGAATAGAACTTTTGCGCAAAATCATTTATTATTTAAGCATGAAAAATTAAAAACTCCACAAATTAAGTAAATTTCAGTTCTATTTTTCATCAACCGACTGATTCTTCTTTTCTCAAGGTAACGAATGACTCGATTTTAAATGATAACTACAAGGCTTGGAAAGAGAGATTAAGGCTCAAAAATTTTGGAATATACAATTTTTTTACCGGTTAAAATGATTTTTGAAGCTTGTATATAGCTAATTTATTGGTGTTATGGCCAGATCTAGAAATCTCACAAAACAATATATATATATATATATACTAAAAAAAATCAAAGCCAAATAACAAAAATAATCAAAATACACCATAATAATCAAAGCTAAACACACCAAAATAATCAAAACATACCACCCCCAAACTTGAAAAAGAAACTGCGCTCAGTTTAAAAAAAATAAAATAAAATAAAATAAAATAAAATAAAAAGCAAGGGAGAAAAGCAGAATACTCCCTGTTGTGAAAGTTGATGCTTGAGCTAACGCCTTTTTGGATTTGCAAGAGAACAAAAATATATGAGGCAAACAACAAAAGAAAATAAAATATACCCGGAAGTATAACATAATTTTAAAGATGCGCTTCAGGAAAGTCCGAAGAGTCGCCTTACGCTGCCATCAATGTTTTTATAAATAAAAAAAAATTACAGTAATAAAATAACAATACATAAATCGCGAATAGATGCGCGTCAAGAGATCAAGAAGAAACTTCTTAAGGTGCCATCATTTAGTACGATTTTTTACACACGACAGAAAGTAAAAATACAAGAGGTCCGACATGGGTTATCAAAGGGAGAGGAATGAATCCACTTTTCATTTTCTCACAGTAAAATCTTCCATCCAGACAATTTTAGCTAGAGCTGGATCTGGTTGAGGAACAAATTCAATGAGTTTTTGATTAGTTCTTCTGGTGTTGTTGCAACGACTATGATTCGTTTAGCACGCTCGGAAATAAAACCCTTTTCAGTAGAGTAGTTGATGAAAGATAGTAAACTATCAAAGAAACCATTGACATTAAGGAGATCTATTGGTTTTTGATGAACATTTAGCTGGGCTGTGGTAACCACATGAAAAAGTTCCTCAAGAGTGCCAAAACCACCGGGAAGGGTGATAAAGGCGCCAGAATTATTTATCATGTGAGTTATGCGATCTTGCATATTTACAGCTCTAAACTCATCTTCAATAGTTGCCCCGGTGATTTTACTTTCAGCCAGAGATTTTGGAATTATTCCCAACACTCTTACTCCTTCCATATAGGCAGAAGCAGCAACTCGTCCCATTAATCCTAGACTTCCTCCTCCGTAAACTACATGAATGCATTTTTCTCCTAAGGTACGACCCAAGTTGTGGGCTGCTTCAATAAAGCATGCCTCTTTTCCATAACTAGCTCCACCAAAAATGCAGACTGTGCTAAATTTTTTTGTGGAAGATGATGACTGCATTTTTGAAAAGAAATTTATTTGAGAGAAAAAGAGAAAAGTACAAGTTTGAGGGATGAATAAAAGAAACAAGCACAATGTTTATTTATAGAAGAAAAATGAGGTAAATTTTTTTAACAAGTTTGTGATTGCGCTTCAACTACTCAATAGAATAATGAATGCATTTATTGCGTACACCCCTTTTTTTTATTCAGAAAATCTCACCATACAACAAAAATAAAAGATACTCACGTGTATGTACAGTAGTTGTGATTGTGGCTCACACCTTCCTCTGATTTTACGTTCAGAAATGGCCTAAACGCCTTCTATGAGTCGGGGAGAAGCTTCCCATCCAATTTTCTTACAAATTGACAAACAGAGTCTTTTAACGTCAGATTCCCAAGACGTTGTTCATATTCTGGTTTGAATTTATTCCACAAACATCGAATTCCGTAATGTACGAGTCCACTAGGATGCGTGTCAAGAGAAATTTCGATATTATCTAAATTCTCTTTATTCAGACCATCCTTAATGAACTGAATTTTATCTTCTCTGTTTGTAGATGGAATTCCTAAAGATCGACATATTAAATTACAGTTCCATCTAGCACATTATAGCAAACGGCTATTATCTTTGCTCATCGTTTCTTGGCATATGAATTTTTTCCAAGCCCTGGTAAAAATCTAGCAGGTATTTCTATGAATTCACCTGCTATTCTCACTTTGGCTTCAATAATGAATCTAATGTCAAAATGTATGCTTTTATTCATAAACAACCTTATCCTTTCAAGTCTTGTCTTGTAAATTTTTAAAATTACTTTTTTGCTAAGAAAGGGAAATCTCTTTTTAATACTATTCAAAGTTTCTTCCATGATAAAAATAAAATAAAAAAAATATCTAAAAATATCAGTTGTTGTGGGAAACTGAAAAATCCGACTTTAATAGTCACGGAGTACCGTTATCCGCCACTTGACCGGACAAACACAATTGAGTACTAAGTTACAATGTCGAGAAATTGTATCCTATAACAATAGTTCACAATGTAAGATTTCAAATATAACACTTATACTTCCCGGCAACGGCGCCAAAAACTTGACACGTCTTTTGTGTAACTATCGCAAGTGCACGATATCGTATCAAGTAGTAAGTGGATTTTTTGAGTCTGGTTTATCGATCCCACGAGGAAGTTAGGTTATAGATTGAATTATACACTATTTAACTATTTGTTATAGAGATTTATAAGATTGAAACACACAATTTAAGAATTTGGTTTGACAATTGCAAAGAAAATGCAATAATAGTTCTAATATTCAAGGAAATGAAAGATTGCACTAATAATAGATTAATAAAAGATAAAATGAAATAGTTGGGATTACAAACTTAACTCATCATTAGTTATAGAAGATGTATATGAGATCATAAGATGAATTTACTTATTATGTTGTGTAGATTCGATTTTCCTTAAAAAGACGGTTCATCTTTCGAATGTCAAAACGCCCCTTATATATTGAATTAATCCACTATATTTCTATGTTGATTGGCTTCAATACATAGCATTAGGTTTTATGAAAATAACTCAAAGAATCATCTAAGGTCTAGAGGTATATTTCTATCCCCTAGAACAACTTAGAGTGAAGATCATTTGATCTAATCAAACATATTCTCTTTCGAAACATATGAAGACCATAAATATCGTCATTTATTGGCCAAATAAATATAGATTGGTAAAACAATGAAAATCACACACAATAATAAGTAATTCATAATAGATCTTTATACAAACTTAAATAACATGACTAACCTTGTTTATAATCCCAACTTAAGTAACTTAGCCCATTAAGGATTTATTCAACATATTACAAGCTTGAGTGGTCATTAATAATTGAAAAAGGGAAAGAATTGATCCTAACTCCCTTAGTAGATAAAGGAGAAAGAAGCAATAAACTCCCTCAACAACATAAGCTAAACCACACTTACACAAATCACTCAAGAACACAAATGTGTTCTTCACACAAAAAGAAAAAGTATTACAAAATGAGAAAATATAAGATGAATGATGAATAATGATGGATCTAAGGGGTCTATTTATACACCTAAAGTCATCTAATAGTTCCAAAACTCCAGCATTATTATAATAGATCGGATCAATGTCAGTCATCCCCTCAATAATAGACCAAAAGTATAAAAAACTAGACAATGATCAATAATCTGTCAAGAGTTACGGCCGTAACATTGAGGAGTTACGGTTGTAACTAAGATGACTTACGGCCATAACATTGAGGAGTTACGGCCGTAACATGGCTTCGTAAATTTGCATTTTTGTGAGTTACGCCCGTACATGCCCGTATGGAGTTTCAGACTTCGTTTTCAGCCCAGAATTTCTTAGACTTTGTTTTTTTGCCCCAAATCTTCTTCGGATGATAACTTTTGATATTTAACTCTGATTTTGAATCCGGAAAGATTGCCGAACTCGTCTCAGAAAGCCCTACAACATGAATAAAAATTCAGCAAAGAGAATATTTTATACACGTGTTATTTCTTGAGTAAATCAGTAATTCAATCCGATTAAGACTAAATTTACATCTTCATCTGATAAATAATAAAATTATTAAAAGCTAATTAATTATAAGCAAAAACGAGTAGACTAGCTCAATTATGGGTGAAATATATCGATACAAACCATGGATAAGTGTATAAAACTGACACTTATCACACATCACCACGAACAACACACCTTAATACAAATATGTCCGACCATTCAATCATACACAAAAATACATGTCCAATTGTATAATCAATCCAACACAATAAGCATAATCATCACAATACATCAAACCCGAGCAATCAAGCCCAACATGAATCACGCGATTAACATGACCAACACAACTTCACAACGTTAAACAAGCAGGAATATCATTAATATCAACAAACGTTCAAATAATCAATTCACATGAATCATATTTACGAAGGTAAACCAAATCATCGTAAACCAATACGTAAGCTCTATTCACAAGACACAAATCGTATAAGTAAAATACTTACCTCAATGACCGATACCGAATACTCCGAAAAACACGGTTCAATCGGGAAAACTCGAGCCCCTAAGAAGATAACGAACAGAAGAGTTCCGACTCGAGTTCTTCACAAATATTTATTTCCTAAGACATATCTGTTGCTACCCAAAATATTATCCGGAGATAGATATTGCTGGAATGGATAGATAGCAAACAAAGTGCGAGAACACTTCTGTGGGAAAGTAAATAACACAAGATTTGCCGGGGTTGTTAGTCCCGGGCTTGAATGCTCTCGCGAGATATTATTAATACAAATATTTTGGGATACAAGTATTAATATTAGAATCTATTACAGTGAGTGTAAATACTTCTAGTTATCTTAGCTAGTGAGCGTGTAGATTGCCGTAAGAACCAGATATGATACTCTGTGAGTTCTTGTAATAACGTTGATGAGCTGTAACGACTGTGAGAGCTCGGCAGTCCCTCACGGTATGTATTAGCTGCTGTATATTTGAGCTCCTGAGCTTATGAGTCTCTTCGAATCTGCACTGTGGAGACTTCTCACCTCTGCCGACCGTCTTCTGGTAGAGAGGTGCTGAGAGAGAAATCCTGGGGTAGATTCGGGAGAGGAAACCAAGAGTATGAAAGTATGTACGTTTGTATGTATTTCCGTGAATGAAGTTGGAACCTTTCTCTGTTATGAGTCGTACCGAGAGGAACCTTTTTCCAATTGCTGGGGGTTCTCTATTTATAGCACTTAGAGATGCTGGGTGATCGCCTCTGCCGCATTATAATAAGTGGGCGATCGTCTTTAGCACATGGGCTGGTCCCCTTAAAGCTGCGAGGAATTCTTTGGCGGCCAGTGCGGTCCAATGAGAAGTGCACGCGCGTCGAGTCATCACGGGCAGCCCCACCATGTACCTTTCGGCAGGTTTGTCGGTAGGTGATAAGGTGTTGCCAGGTTGTGGTCAACGATCCATGAAATGCAGCGGCTGTCGCGGATCTGCACATGGGCGCTGCTTTGAGATCCAGTCTTTGTGGATTTTGACAGACGAAGGTCTCTGTTTGCGGCACAGGACGGTTGTCTTAGGTCGGGCACCAAAGACGGTCGCTAGATGCTAAAGGCGATCGCCTTGAGAGTCGATCGCTAGATACTCGAAGGTGGGCTGCTATCTCCGCTTTGATATGATCGCCGTAGCTTGATTGGTTGTGGACTCGGTCGCTCGGCCATATAGTCGATCGCCTATTGAGGTGAATAAATCTCGACATAACAATTGCCCCCCAGCTCGCTCCGATGTTGGAAACGTGGGGTGAGGTGGTTCTGCTGGCGATCGCTGAACTATGACGAGTGACTCTGCATTTTACGGAACTGGCGATTATCTTCGAGTGGATTGGTTTGTATTTGGACAACCTGGTCGGTCGCTGAAATGAGCGGGAAACGACAGCGGTTGAGGAAAAGTCTCTGGGACACGTGTCGGGTTCCTGTTGGGGCAGGCCGACGGTCATTTATGACTCCTCATCTGACGCGTCCTTGAAAAGACGCGTATGCGGGTTTCAAGGGAGCATTAGTTGCGACGGTTGCGCTCCAACCACTGAGATTCTCTTTAATTGCACATGAGTCCCTGCCATCTCCTATAAAAAGGCACAGGGTTGCAGTGCTCACTCTTACGCATTTTTATCGGAGAAAAAAGGATAATACTGCTGAAGAATTTTCCTGGAGATCTGACTGCCGATCGTCGATCGATTCGATCCTTGGTAAGAAAACATTCCTTTTCTTCTCTTCTTGATTCGAGAATGTCTGGAACATCTTCTTCGCACGGAGTAGGCACCAGCTCCGCCGCCGGGGTTTCGACTGTCCGGGGAGGATCCTCCGTCGAATTTCACTTGGAGACGGCCGCTGAGGCTATCCGCGCAGGTATCGACCCTGCGGAAGTCGAGGCGCTGTTCAATGAGGCCGACGTGGCTAGGGAGGCGGCGGTTGAGCACCGACGCTCGCAGACAGAGAGAGATCTGGCGGTGAGGGCCTATTGGGAGCGGCATAGTGCCTTTGGCCAGGCCTATGTGGCCTTTGCTGAGATTATGGAGAGGTTGGCCGGTCCGTCTCCAAGATTTGATTACCGGGAGTATTCGATCGCACCCTTACCAGTTTGCTAAACGGTCGCTGTTTTGGGCTGCGCAGCGATCTCTGTGGTCTCTTGGCCAAATCAGGAGTTCGGCGACTAGGAAAGACCTGGTTGTCTGGAGGACGAGGTACCATGTTCCTTCAGATGTGGATCTATTTGCGCCGGCGGAGAATGAGCGAGCCGACCAACCCCCGACGGGTATGGTCACCGTGAACGAGGCGATTATGGAGGCCGGGCTGCGTTTCCCTCTATCTTTCGTTGTCTCCCATTTGCTGGCCGTTTGGAATGTGGCGCCGCTTCAGCTTACGCCGAACGCCTGGCTCCAGATCATATGTGCCCTTATCTTGTTCGGCGATCACCGACTGTACCGCCATCCATCGCCATCGGAGATGAACCATTTGTTCAAGCTGACAGTTCAGAAGGGGTCTGTTGGCGGCTATCATATCCAAGGCCGATCCGGTCGGGTGATTCTAGGAGTTCCGAACAAGGTGCGGGGCGATCCGGCTAAGTGGTTCTGGGTCGCCGGTGCGTGGAAGGCCTCTGCGAGTGATAATCCTATGGGCGAGCTGGAAATCCCTACTAACTTTCAGGAGAGGAATCCGGGTAAGGGTTCAGACTCTCCCTTTGTTCGGATATGTTCTGAACTGATCTAATTTGCTTTTGCTTTTGCAGGTTTCCATATTCCGACGATCGACGAACTTCCTTTCGAATTTCTGGTCGTCTGGGAGCAGATACGAAGTTTTTCGGACGACGACTTAGACGCTTGCCGGATTAATAAAGAGAGTCGTAGGCTGTCTGCTCGGCTATTCCGCTTTCCCCGTCATCTCACGGTCTCAGGTATGAGTTTTTGCGATATCCAATTGTTTGGCGATCGTCCTGCTTGGAGAGTATGTCTGACTGTGGTTTGATTGTCCTTATTGTAGAGATCCGCTTTCCTCGCTTCTTGGAGCCCCCACCGGAGATAGCTATGTCGAACCCTGGAGTTCTGGGCCGCCTTCGCCAGAAGAAGTCATCTCGAGCTCCTCTAGTGGTGTTACCTATTATTCCATAGGTGGATCCTCGCGTAGAGCCGATCGTGGTGGAGGAGGAAGTTCTAGAGGAGGGGCTCCGAACGAAACGCAAACTGCAGAGGTCGGGAAAAGCTCCAGTTTCTGCCCCTGCCAGTGAGGTGCCGATTGTCGCGCCTCCGATCACCGTTGTTCCCTCGGCGGACGAGTCTATGCCCTCTGCGGCGTTCTTATGAGAGATGGCGATCGCCGAGGCTGAGACCCCTCGCGGGAAGCCATACTTCGGTCGCGATCTTGAGAGAGCTGAGAGGTAGACTTTGAGAGGTAGACTTTGTTTGTTGAGTTGAATTTCGTCATTCACGTGGGAGATGTGCTAACTTCTGTTTGCTTGATGCAGGATCCGTAGCACTGATCCATCTTGTCCGCCGATGGTGCGGGATTTTCTGGCGAGCCGATCTCCTCGCCAGGCCTGCGATGTCCCGCTATACGTCAACCGGGCCGTTTCTGCTTTACTGAAGGACTGGATGACCGATTTAGATGCGATCGCTCGTCAGCTATCTGGGAGTACAATGCAGGATGCTTTCGCTCTCTCTCTCTCCAGGCGGCGACGATGGCTGCCCAGGCTGTGCAGGAGTTCGAGGGGCATCCTTCCACTACTTGCCTGCAGGCGAATCTCGAGGCGGCTCGAAAAAAGAACGCCGAGTTCACCGATAGGATTGCGGTAATGGAGAAAGACTCCCTGGACGCAGCTAAACGGGCGATTCATGAACTTGAGCTGGCGAGACGGGATGCCGAGATTGTTCAGGTCACGGTTGACCGATTTTGGGATCGGATGACAGATGCCGTACGATCGCAGATGGCCGCTGAGAAGGAGGCCGATCGGCTGAAGGTGACTGTCGCTCGGCTGACTAGCGAGTTGGTGGCGTCGAGAGGAGAGACGGCTGCAAGGGAGGCCGAGCTCCAGGGCGCGCAACAGGCGATGGCGGAGCTGAAAGGGAAATTAGAGGCGACCGAGACTGATCCCTTTCTCAACTTGGAGTTTGTCAACGAGTTTGCCTATTATATGGCGTTCGCTGACTCGATACGAGCTGCTAAGAAGGAAGGGTTGGAGGTCGGCCCTCTTGCTGAGAACTTCAAGGCGTATGCGTTGGAGCATCCTCTCCATCCTGCTTTCTTCTTGCTGATCTTGGATCTCTCAGACATCGGTGTGGACTTGAGCTGGTATCCAACTCCGGCGACCCTTGTTCATCCTGATGCTCCGGAGGACGGGGAGGTCGCTCCGGAGGCTGGCGGAGGGTCACGGGCCGATCCGGAGGTTGAAGGCGAAGGCCAGGCAGGGGCCTGAGGCTCTTCATTTTTGTTTGTTTTAGCTTTTATTGCTTTGTAATTTTGTAGCTTTTTATTGCAGTACTTAGGCCTTCGGGCGACCGTGTATGTACTTTTGAGACTTCAAGTAATGAAATGAATGTTTGCTTTTCTGAGTCTTTGCATGACTTTGTACAAATGTGTGAGGAGAGATAGTTGCGTGTGTAGCTCCAAGTGAATTGACAAATTCATATAGATAACTTTTATAACTAATTCGATCGCTGCACAATATCTGAAAAATGCCGATCTCCATATGTGATTGAATAGGGACGATCGTCGTATAAATAGCTCCGCACTCCTCTCCCTTTTTTTTTGTTCACTTAGTGAAAGTAAGGGGACGAAAATAAATCGTTGAGTGAGCGGTCTTCAATTTTGTCGAATCCTCGAGGAAGGCTGTCCATCTCGGTCTTGAGGATCCGTGCACGATCGCGGAGTTCGATGGACTGATCTCCATGATCATGTCTTGTGCGCGAGCGACATTCCGTCTGATGGCTAAGTTCTCACGACTCACTTAATTGGTAGGGTCCTCTGAAGGCTGCGCCTCGCCTCGTATTTAAACGAAGGGCGTGCGGTCTTGGTCTGGAAGATTCCTTGTGCAGGGCGTCGTCGGATTAATCAACTCCACTTCTACGGCTTGTTAGCTCTGCTTCCACCTCGGCCCGCCATGAAGATAGCGACCCTCGACGGTGTATGTTGAGACGGGGGGAGGGATGCGTCGCATTGTCCGTGAAGGACCCACCATGTTAAGTGATGGACCTTCGAGGGCGAGCGATCGTATCCACAGATTTGTTTTGGAGGGCTCTCAGACTACGTCGGCCTCGTATTTAAATGAAGGACGGGCGATTGTGGTCCAAGGGGACCTTGCATGGGCACAGAGAATGGTTCCATCGTCCTCCACGACCATGGCGACACTCTTCTACCTCGGATCATCAAGTCAGATGACGATTCTCGACGGTATACGTTGTGCTAGGGGAGACGATCGCTGCCTAGGTTCATCATGTCGATGACGAACTTTAGAGGGCGAGTGAGTCATCCTCTTTTTTGAAGTGTTTTCTCAGGCAGTAGCCTTTGATTCGATGAGGCGGGAAATCGGGGAGAGACTTCCGAAGTTCCCTTCTCTTGATTGAAGCATGTAGATACGGTCACCGAGGTTGATTGAGGGGTCGGCTCATATGAGCTTTCCGACCTGTTCGCATTCGACTCGGGCGACCGTGTTGGGAGATTGGTGGGGCTCCGGCTAAGCCAATAAACTGTCCAACTTGCCCTCCTTGGACAATCTCCAGAGTTGTCTGAGGAGGTCGTGGCATTGGTTGGTGCTGTGGCCGGGACTCTTGTGGTAGGCACAATATTGATTGTGGTCCAGATGACCGTGGTCCCTTATCGCCTTTGGCTTGTTTAGTGGTTCGCGCCCCTTGATGGCGTAGAAAATGTGGGCCGGAGTTCGATTGAACTTGTGGAGGAGATGGGCTTCCATATCCTCGAAGGCCTTGTGGTCGCTGGAAGGCTTGGCGACCGTCTTTTTGGTTTTGGCGATCGCCGTCTTTCGGACAGGAGGAGGCGTTCCCTCGCCAAGGCAGAGGGTGAGTAGCCTTTGCCTGGCTAGAAAGTCGGCAGCCTTAGCTTGGAAGATCGCATAGGTTGGGGGGATGTCCTTCGTGAGATGTCTAAACATGGGTGAATGACCGTAGAATTCCCCCAGGACCGAGTAAAGAGCAAGCTCGTCACTGATGGGCTCGCCGGTGAGGACGATTTCGTCTACTCGGTCGATGTAATCTGTGTTGGTTTCGTCTTCCCCCTGCCTGATTTTCATCATGCGGTTGGGGCCTTCGGGTCTGGTGACCTCGGCGGCGAAGTATGACGTGAAGTCATTCGCCAGCTTTTCAAAGGAGATGATCGATCTCGGAGGTAGAGATATGTACCACCTATGGGCCAGCTCGCCCAATGTTAACGGGAAGATTCGGCATTTGGTTGCATCTGATGCCCCACACCCGGTCATGTAAATACGGAACTTACTTAGGTGAGTCTCGGGGTCCGATCTCCCTTCATATAGAGGTGTTTTGGGAGGAGCGATCTTTGGTTGCACGGGGGCGAGCTCGACGTGGACCGCGAGTGGCTCGGTCGGCCCGATGATCTTTCTTCTGGTGCTTGCCCCAGTGTCCAAGAGTGCTTTCATCTCGTCGAGCTGGCGTTGCATAGCGGCCATCACCGTGGCCTGGCTGCTCGCGGCTAGGCGCTCGGATCGGGAGCCAAGGCGATCAAGTACTGACCCCCTGGCGTTCGGAGTGGGAGCCAAACGGTTAACTTGTGTTTGGCTGGGAGTTGGGTATGCCGAACTCCTGGTGACGGATTCGGATTCCGTCGTCGCGTGGTTGGGGCCAGAATGCCCCGGTCTCCATGATGGGTCGCTTCCCAAGCGACTGAATACGGAACCGTCCGGCCGTGCGAGAGACTTTTCTCGCGAATCGGGGCTTTCTGACGATCGCTCGCCCAGTAGCCCTTTGAATTTATGTTTGCCAACGCGGCGGATGGCCGAGGGAGTCATTGTGGGCGCCGCACATTCTCTCCGTCGCTCCTTCAGGATGGCCATAGCCTCCTCGATATGTTCTGCGGTTTGGAAATGGTCGAGTGAGAGGCTGGGGCCACCCCTCAGGTGCGGGATCGGGAGTCTCGCGTTGCCGCGACTTCCTTCTGCCATCGGTTGGGGCTCGGATTGAGCCGGGATATGGTGTCCGGCGGTTCGGAGAGTGGCTCTCTTCGATGCAGTGGTGGACGTCATGATTCTGAAGGCTTTCTTTGAATTGCAGTGAGTGTCACTTTAAGTATATGCCCCGAGAACAGTGAGTGTTCTCCGGAACGGTAGGAATAAAAATGAAGGTTAAGATCCCCTTCTTCTAGCGCCAATTGTTGCTACCCAAAATATTTTCCAGATATAGATATTGCTGGAATGGATGGATAGCAAACAAAGTGCGAGAACACTTCCGTTGGAAAGTAAATAACACAAGATTTTACGGGGTTGTTAGTCCCGGGCTTGAATGCTCTCGCGAGATATTATTAATACAAATATTCTGGGATACAAGTATTAATGTTAGAATTTATTACAGTGAGTGTAAAGACTTCTAGTTATCTTAGCTAGTGAGCGTGTAGATTACCGGAAGAACCAGATATGATGCTCTGTGAGTTCTTGTAATAACATTGATGAGCTGTAACGACTGTGAGAGCTCGGCAGTCCCTCACGGTGTGTATTAGCTGCTGTATATTTGAGCTCCTGAGCTTATGAGTCTCTTCAAATCTGCACTGTGGAGACTTCTCACCTCTGCCGACCGTCTTCTGGTAGAGAGGTGCTGAGAGAGAAATCCTGGGGTAGATTGGGAGAGAAAACCAAGAGTATGAAAGTATGTACATTTGTATGTATTTCCGTGAATGAAGTTGGAACCTTTCTCTGTTATGAGTCATACCGAGAGGAACCGTTTTCCAATTGCTGGGGGTTTTATAGCACTTAGAGATGCTGGGCGATCGCCTCTGCCGCATTATAATAAGCGGGCGATCATCTTTAGCACATGGGCCGGTCCCCTTAAAGCCTGCAGGAATTGCTGGCAGTCGGCTGTACGGTCCAATGAGAAGTCTGCACGCGTCTGAGTCGCTGTCACGGGCGGCCCCACCTTATACCTTTCGGCGGGTTTGTCGGTAGGTGATAAGGTGGTGCCAGGCTGTGGTCAACGATCCATGAAATGCGGCGGCTGTCGTGGATCTGCACATGGGTGCTGCTTTGAGATCCAGTCTTTGTGGATTTTGATGGACGAAGGTCTCTGTTCGCGGCACAGGACGGTCATCTTAGGTCGGGCACCAAAGACGGTCGCTAGATGCTAAAGGCGATTGGCTTGAGAGTCGATCGCTAGATACTCGAAGGTGGGCAGCTATCTCCGCTTTGATATGATCGCCGTAGCTTGATTGGTTGTGGACTCGGTCGCTCGGCCATATAGTCGATCACCTGTTGAGGTGAATAAATCTCGACATAACAATATTATCAATACATCAACGATCGTACGAGGAATAATAGTCATATAAGGCCCGAATCCCCCTCTAAGACCTTTTATCGGACACCTTCAAGGCGTCGATTAGGAACTCAACAAAACGACGAATCCTTGGCAATCCAACCATGGAACAACAATGAAATTGATAGAATACAACTTAATAATCATTAATCTGTAACTAATCTAAGTTATTACGGGTTAATCGGACAAAACCAAGCAAAACCCCCAATTTTCCAAAACTAAGATTTTAGGAATTCTAACCTTGATTCGGTCGATCAGAGAGGATTATAGGATGATTAATCGATGCTAGAAACTCAAAAATGACGTGGATCAGTAGCTATATACCATGCCTTCATGTTCTCCAAGTCTTGGCCGCGGAGGAGCTGAGTTGGGGGAAGAAAATGGGTGAAGAACAAGTCTTCCCGGTCATTTATATCGAACCCGCATGACACACAAGCAGACACGCATGAGCACCGGTCGTGCGTGACTCGTGCGCCAAGAACCTACCGGAAGCTTCTGGACATGTCTGGGAGTCTTCCGGACATGCATGAGCATGATGCTCGTGCGTCAGGTCATGCGCGCCACTGCCAGGAGCCTGCCGAGACTCACGAGCACCCGCTCGTGCGCGTGCAGTCAGGGCCGCACGAGCGCCGGATCGTGCGCCCTGCTCGTGCGCGGCCGGCAGAGACTGCGCACGAGCGCCGGCCCATGTGGGCTGATCGTGCACACCTGGCAGGTTACTGCCGCACCTGGCCGGCCGGTGCCCAGCCGCCAAGACTCAACGACCCGATTTCCGAAAATGCACGGAACGAACACGACGAAATACTCGCGGACAACGTCATCGATTTGAAATGAAAACAACATATAACAAATCACCACTTATGGACATAAACACAAAATCAGTCGTCGAGAAAAATAATACCAACGCTCGACAACCGAGAAATATCCGGAAAAATCTAAAATAACCGGAACGAAAATCTCTGGTATTACAACTTATAGATAATATTAGGTATGAAATTCAATGTTTGCGTTCACTTCTATGGGTGGTAAACAAGACACGTCTGTTAATGTCGGATGTGGTCCCTATTGCTACATGCTACATGGTCAGAATTACCATTTAATAGGTTCTTTGTTTCCTGAAATTGGAAAGCCTCCAAAGTTTGCCCAACTGTATATCTTTGATACTGATAATGAGATTTGAAACAGAAGAAAAGTTGTCAGTTTTAATACAAATCCTATATTACATAAACAACTTATTGAAATTTTCCCTATTTACTTCCTAAATCTTCTAATTTTTACATACAACAATGGAGAATCGACCTCTTCAAGAAACAATGATATAGACTACCAGATTACCATGGAGATACGCGACATTCTGGATTCAATTAATCAATTGGTTATTAAGTTTCGCATGGCTGGTGAACGTGTGATGTCTTCAAATGATCCAAATTTGAAGCTTAGACTTATTGGTACAAGGCAGCGAGATGGAAGAAACTATAATCTACCAACTGCATCTGAGGTGGCTGCTTTAATTGTTGGATATTTTGACTCGACAATAAACAAGAGGGATATTATTCTCCATAGACAAAATGGCGATCTTAAGAGAATCAGTGAATTGCACCCCTTATATCTCGCATTGCAATAACCTTTGTTTTTCCTGTACGTCGATGATGGCTATCGTACTGATATTTACCATCAAGACATAACCGAATATGATGAAAAAAACAAAGGAGGACGTGTTACAATGACAGAGTGGTCTGCATATCTCTTACACGACAGGCCTAATGAATTCTCCATGATGCTAAATGGAAGACGATTGTTTCAGCAATTTTTAGTAGATGTGTACACAATGGTTGAGGCGGAAAGGATATCATTTTTACGTAACCAGCAAAAGGACATGAGGAGTGAAACGTATTCTAAGTTGGCAAGATTGGCAGAGTCATCAGACTTTGGAGTTAGATTATGTGGTAAAAAGGTGGTGTTGCCGTCATCATTTACCGGAAGTCCAAGGTATATGATGCAGAACTATTTAGACGCCATGACAATTTGCAAGTTTTACGGCTATCCGGACTTATTCATAACCTTTACATGTAACCTGAATTGGCCTGAGATTACACGATTTATGGCCAAGAGAGGTTTGAAATTTGAGGACCATCCGGATGTAATAACACGAGTATTTAAAATTAAGCTTGACAGTCTCATAAAGGAATTAAAAGAGCAACATACCTTTGGACGTGTTAAAGGAGGTAATCACCGTACACATCGTTCTCATTTTATTTACTCCTTCCTTTGTTTAATGTCTTACCTTATTGCTAAATTGCATCCTTTTGTTTTTATTTGGCAGTTGTTTACACCATTGAGTTCCAAAAAAGAGGACTTCTGCATTGCCACATATTACTATGGCTGGAAACTCAAGATAAGATAACCATCACAGCAAAGATAGATGAGTATATATCAGCGGAAATACCCAATAAGGACGAGGATCCTGAATTGTATCAGATTGTGACAGATCACATGATGCATGGCCCGTGCGGTCCTGAAAATCTAAGTTGTCCTTGCACGGTTGATTTCAAATGTACCAAGAATTTTCTTAAACAATTAAACGAAATGACAGTCATTGATGACAGTGATTATGCAATTTATAGAAGAATAAATGACGGCAATACTATCAAGAAAAGTTGAACAGATTTGCATAACACTACTACAAAATACCCATTTAACAGCGGACAATTAACAGCGGTTATGCTAAAACCGCTGTTAAATTTGTGCGGTGGCACGGTTCGTAAATATTATGAAAAATTAACAACGGTTAATACAGAAACCACTGTTAAATTAAGACAGTTAACGACGGTTTTCCTCAAACCGCTGTTAAATTCAGAAAATTAACGGCGGTTGCTTAATAACCGCTGTTAATTTTAGAAAAATTTACGGCGGTTACTTGAAAACCGCCGTTCTTTTTCCTCTTTTAACAGCGGTTATCAATAACCGCTGTTAATATTCCATTTAATTACTGCCCCGTTTCTTTCTTTCTTTCTTTCTTTCTTTCTTTCTTTCTTTCTTCCTTTCTTATTTTTTCCTTTCTTTCCTCCTACGCTTCTGACTCCCCGACTTTTCATAGTCGATCCGCGACCTCCGGCGACCTCTCGACCCCCGCGACCTCTGGCAACCTCGCGACCCCCGCAACCTCCCCGACGTTTCGCAATCGACCGCAAATTATTTGGTAATTATTCTGAACTCTCTTCTTTGTTCCTATTTGGTAATTTTATCTAGTCTTTTAAGGATTGTTGCGTGCTGTTTAATATGTGTGTGTTGTGTGTGTATGTGCATGTATAGGTGTGGCATTGTGTGCGTGCAGTATGTGTGCGTGCAGTGTGTGTATGTGTATTGTGTGTGAGGCTGTATTGTGTTTTGTGTGTGTGGCAGTGTGTGTGTGTGTGTGTATTGTGTGTGGCAGTGTGTGTTGTGTGTATTCCTTGTGTGTGGACTTTTAATTATACCTGGATTGTTTTGGAGAATAATGTTAAAACCTCATTAAAACCACAATAATCACAAACGTGGTATTCAAATGCACATAACGGACAAAATATGTATGTGCGTGTGCACTATGAGTATGTGAGTGTGTAATGCAGTTTTACATGTTATTTTCTTCTTGTTTGTCGTATAATTTATCGATTTAGTTGAGTGTGTGTGTTTAATTATGTGTGTTGCTTTTGACAACACTATTTTGTGGAACACGAATTATTTTGGGATAGATTTGGTTAACTTCTTAAGGATCTTCTTCCTTTGGGATAGATGTTAACTTTCGTCGTAAGGATCTTCTCCCAACAGTTCGTGCAGATAGAGTTAGCAATCTTGACAAAGCCATAAGTTGTCGTAGTATACAGTTAATTCTATTTTGACAACCATCGTTCATGTTTCTATTTTAAACAACAGTTATAGTACAACCATACCTTTGTCATTCTCTCTGTCAAAACAATTTTCAAAAAGTTAGTAATCATATAAAAATGAAATTCTTCCCCTTATATAAAACAATAGAAAATTGATGAACATAGTATGTCTAACAGAAAAGAAGAAATGGATCGAAGTTGGATGAATGCAAGTCGTGCGAGTGCGGAGTATGACAATGGAATTGAGCAATTTCTTAAATTTGCTTGACAACATCGCTTGGAACACGATGAACGATACTTTTGCCCTTGTGTGAAGTGTATGAATGGGAGACGGCATGAGGCTGACACAATTCGTGAACATCTTGTTTGTGAGGGGATAAACACCAATTATACGGTGTGGATATGGCATGGCGAAATAGTAGATGTTCCAACTGGAAACACTCATGTAGATATAGATGGTGATCAATTTGAAGAAATGATTCGTGATGTCGGATAAGAATCATTTCAAAGAGCTCGTGTTTATGATGCGTTGAAAAGTGATTCAGAGACTCCATTGTATCTGGGGTGTGAAAATTTCACACGTCTATCTGCCGTGTTGAAGCTGGTTAATTTGAAGGCAATAAATGGGTGGAGTGACAAAAGTTTCACCGAATTGCTCCAGTTGATGAATGAGATGCTACCAAAAGGCAATACATTGCCTAAGCATACCTATGAGGCGAAGAAGGTTTTGTGTCCGATGGGTATGGAGTATAAAAAAATACACGCTTGTCCCAATGATTGCATACTGTACTGAAAAGAGTTTGAAGAATTGCATAAGTGTCCTAGGTGTGGGGTATCATGATACAAAGTGAAGAATGATGGAGAGAACACACAACAAGGACCTCCCGCGAAGGTGTTATGGTATCTTCCGATTGTTCCAAGGTTCAAGCGATTGTTTGCTAATAGAGATGATGCAAAGAATCTCACATGGCACGCAAATGAGAGAAAATGCGACTAATTCGTCATCCAAATTGATCTTTGCACAATGGAAGAAAATAGATCATTTATTTCCAGATTTCGGGAGTGACGCAAGAAACCTTAGGCTTGGACTTTCCACAGATGGAATGAATCCGTTCGGTAACTTAAGCACCAAGCATAGCTCTTGACCTGTTTTACTTGTGATATATAATCTACCTCATTGGTTATGTATGAAATGGAAGTACGTTATGTTGTCAGTGATGATTTCAGGACCAAAACAACCAGGAAATGACATAGATGTTTATCTAAGTCCGTTGATTGATGACTTGAGAATGATGTGGGATGAAGAGATTTACGTGTTTGATGGTTACCGCCAGCAAAGTTTCAAGTTGCGTGCAATGTTATTTTGTACGATTAATGACTTTCCTGCATATGGAAACTTGAGTGGATATAGTGTGAAGGGACATCATGCATGTTCTATATGTAAAGAAAACACAAGCTACATCCAGTTGAAACATGGAAATAAAACAGTTTACACTCAACATCGGAGGTTTCTCAGTCGCCATCACCCGTATCGTAGATTGCGAAAAGCTTTTAATGGATTCCCAGAAAATGGACTTGCGCCGATGCCCTTAACAGGTGAGCAAGTGTACGATCGTGTGAATATTTGAGTGTGTACGACAACATTGTTTTTGAAAACATGAATTATTTTGGGATAGACGTGGTTAACGTCGTAAGGATGTTCTCCCTTTGGGATAGATGTTAATTTTCGTCTTAAGGATCTTCTCCCAACATATCGTGTATGAAATGTCCGTTCGTTTGTGTTGGTTTTTTTTCTGTGCAGTGTGTGTGTGCAGTGGCAGTGTGTGCTGTGTGTGTGTGTGTGTGTGTGTGTGTGTTTGTGTTTGTGTGTGTTTGTGTATGTGTGTGTGTTTGTGTGTGTGTGTGTGTTTGTGTGCAATGTGTGTGTGTACTGTGTGTATGTGTGTGTGTGTGTGTGTGTGTGTGTATGTGTTTGTGTTTGTGTGCTGTGTACTCTGTGTGTGTGTGTGTGTGCTGTGTGTGTGTGTGTTTGTTTGTGTGCAGTGTGTGTGTATGTGTGTATGTGTGTTTGTGTATGTTTGCGTGCAGTGTATGTGTGTGTGTGCGCTGTGTGTACTGTGTGTGTGTGTTGTTTTTTTTGTGTTGTGTGTGTGCGCAGTGTGTGTGCAGTGTGTGTGTGTGTGTGTGTGTGTGTGTGTGTGTGCTGTGTGTGTGTGTGTGTGTTTGTGTATGTGTGTGTTTGTGTGCTGTGTGTGTATGTGTGTGTGTTTGTGTTTGTGTGCTGTATACCGCGTGTGTGTGTGTGTGTGTTTGTTTGTGTGCAATGTGTGTGTGTACTGTGTGTATGTGTGTGTTTGTGTGCAGTGTGTGTGTGTGTGTTGTGTGTGTTGTGTGTGTTTATGTTTGTGTGTGTATTGTGTGTTTGTGTTTTTTTTTCTGTTTGTGTGTGTATTGTGTGTTTAGCTGTGTGCAGTGTGTATGTGTTTGTGTTTTTTTTCTGTTTGTGCAGTGTGTGTGTGTGTGTGTGTGTGTGTGTGTGTGTGTGTGTGTTTGTTTGTGTGCAATGTGTGTGTGTACTGTGTGTATGTATGTGTTTGTGTGCAGTGTGTGTGTGTATGTGCTGTGTGTACTGTGTGTGTTGTGTGTGTTTATGTTTGTGTTTTTTTTTCTGTTTGTGTGTGTATTGTGTGTTTATGTTGTGTGCAGTGTGTGTGTGTTTTTTTTTTCTGTTTGTGCAGTGTGTGTGTGTGTGTGTGTGTGTTTGTGTCCTGTGTGTGTTTGTGTTTGTGTTTGTGTGATGTGTACTGTGTGTGTGTGCTGTGTGTGTGTATGTTTGTTTGTGTGCGTGTGTGTGGGTACTGTGTGTATGTGTGTGTTTGTGTATGTTTGTGTGCAGTGTGTGTGAAGTGTGTGTGTCTGTGTCTGTGTGTGTGTGTTGTGTGTTTTTTTTTTGTGCATTGTGTGTTTGTGTGCTTGTGTGTAGGGGTGTACATTTCGTTTTTTTTTTCAAACCGGTTCAGGTTGTATAACCGAACCGGTTTTTGATCGTAGTCTAAAAACCGATTTTTTGACCAAACCGGTTCGGGTCGGGTTGGGTTGGGGACTGTAAAAACTCGACCCTATACTAACCGGGTTGGGTCGGTTTGTGACCGGTTCGGGTAGAAAAAACAGGTTAAAACCGGTTTTTTTAAAAAAAAAAAAATTAAAAAAATAATATATTCTTATTAAATAAACCCGTTATACATTAAATATAAACTTTTATTAAATAAACTCATTACAACATCAACTTTTATTCAAACATTTAGAATTTAAAACATAAACTTTTATTAAATAAACTCATTACAACATCAACTATTATTCAAACATTTAGAATTTAAAACATAAACTTTTATTAAATAAACTCATTACAACATCAACTTTTATTCAAACATTTAGAATTTAAAACATAAACTTTTATTAAATAAACTCAAAACAACATCAACTATTATTCAAACATTTAGAATTTAAAACATAAATTTTTATTCATCGAGAGTGATATCTTCTTCGGAGCTAGCCTCGCGCGAAGCTTCATCGAGAGCAATTTCTTCATCGGAGAGTGAGATTGCAAAACCTTCTTCCACCTCGATATCGTGTATTTCTTGTTTAATGTCTAGTTCTCCTTCAAGACTTTGAGTGTGTTGTATACGCTCGGATGCGTCCAAGTGATCCTTCAAGCAAATACACATCTCCAATGATGCCGGTGTGAGTCTTGTTCTTCGTATAGATAATACCCTACCACTAAGATAAAAGGCGGATTCCGAAGCTACCGTAGAAGCTTGGACGGTTAGTAAATCTCGGGCCATAGCGGTTAGAACGGGAAATTGAGTTTCCCTTCCTTTCCACCAAGCCAAAATATCAAAATTTGCGAATTCATGGGGTCCCATAGTCGATAAAAAATCGGTTCCAATATATCTCCCATATTCGCTAGTCGATGATTGATCACCCTCACCCCTAGCCCGTTTAGTGTTTTCTTCTCTTAAACTATTAAATAAGTTAAGCATGGGATCCGCGCTAGTAGAAGTAGAAAATGATGATGAAAACGAACTTGAAGAATCATTTCTTGAACCATACTTTTTAAAATAAACCCCGAATAAGTCTTTGAAATTTTTGTTAAAAATGGCTTTTGCATCTCTTGAATAGAAAATATTTTCGTTATGCAACTCTAAATCAATAGAGATTTTGTCGATAAGTAGTTCCACCCCGCTAATATTCATACATGGGTTCAAGGCAGCGGAACAAGTAATTACCGGTGGCATTTCTTTAAAATATTTTCTTAGTTTTTCTTTCATGGGCGAAATCATTTTTTCATATAAATCACCACTTAATTCGTAGTCGCTTAATTTTGAACACATTAAATAAATTTGATTAAGTACCAAATGATTCGTGGGATAATAAACACCCGATAATAAAGTTGTTGCGTTTTTAAAAACTTTGAGCAATTCGCTTATTTTTCTAACTATATCCCATTGTTCCGACGTAAATGGTGTAACTCTACTCGTCCTATTCGCAAGTTCATCATGAAAAAGTTGTAAAGTATCACGTTGGCGTAAACCACAACAAAACATTTTATAAGTCGAATTCCATCTTGTAGGAACGTCCCAATTAGGGGTTAAAAAAATAGAATTCGTGTCCTTACACAATTTCATATATTGTTTATATCTAGTTTTACTTGAACAAAATATATCTTGTAACATTTTTTTAAAAGCGACTTTTACCAAACTTATTTCGGGTACCACTAATCCGTCTTGAACAACCAAATTTATAATGTGTGCAACACATCGACTATGATAAAAAATACCCTTCGAAGGCGGTTTATATGTTAATATTAATTTTTTTACCGCGTTTGTATTATTAGACGCGTTATCAAATGAGATCGAAAAAACTTTTTCTTGTAAGTTAAAGTTATTTATTACATTTTATAACATATGAAATAAATTTTGACCCGTGTGAGGGTACTCAAAATTTTCAAAAGCAATCGTACGCTTCATCATTAGCCATGTATCGGGATCAATCCAATGTGCGGTAACACAAAGGTATGAACCGGGCAAACCATGAGGTGCCGACCAAACATCGGTTGTTAAGTTTACATTTGTATTTAAGTTTGCAAAACCGTTTACTAGTTCTATTTTAGCCTTTTTCCATAATTTAATACAATCACGTCTAAGAGTAGCACGACTTACTTATTTATATCGCGGTTGAAGAGTATTTTGAATCACCTTAGTCAATCGAGGGTTATCGAAGTGGTTGAACGGCAAACCTTCTTGAATCACGTAGCTTGCAAATTGTTGTCGGCACCGCTCCGCCTCGTATGCAAAAAGACCGCCCTCTCGTGACATCGATGCTTGACCGGCTCGAACGGATTTGAGTCCTTCGCAATACTTGTCGGTATGCATCTTCAACGTCGTGTTGGATTCATGTTTCAAAAACTTACCGCAATGTTTACAATGAGCCTTAAGTTGCCCATCCGACAACCTCACAAGGTTGAAATTACACCAAATTTTTTGGTTTCGAGTTGTTTCTATAACTTCAACAATCTCGAGTGCATTCGTGGAAGCGGAAGAAGATTGAGTTGCCATTTTAATTGAGAGAAACGAGAATTTTGTAATTTTTTTAGTACTTGAAGAGTGTTTGAGTATTGTGACTAAACCAAAACTCAAATAGGGTATTTATAGTTGGTTTAGGGATGGCAAAATGGTAAAAAAAGACACAAAAAACGGTCACATTTTTGAAAAAAATGGAACCTAACGGATACATGCAAAAACCGGTTTGAAACCGGTTTTTTCAACCCGGTTTTAGAAACCGGTTACACTAAAAACCGGTTTGGACCGGTTTCTAACGGAAAAATGCAAAACCGGGTAGAAACCGCCGGTTTTGCGACAACCCGAACCGGTTTTGGTCAAAAACCGGTTTTGACCGGTTTCGGTTTCAGTTTTTTTTTCGGTTTCGGTTTCGGTTTCGGTTTTTTTGCCCACCTCTACTTGTGTGCTTTATGTGTTTGTGTCAGTGTGTGTGTTTTTTAACTGTGTATGTTGTGTGTTGATTTTATTTACTGAAAGCGACTCATATAATTGTGTCTTATTTTGTTTTAGTGTAATAAACTAAATGGAGGTTGGGAGGGTGGTTATTATGTTATGCACTGGATGTCGACTATCGCCCGAGCGCGTATTTTGGATGGTTGGATGGAGGTAGTATATTTTTAACTTGAAGTGGTGATAAAACTGTTTACTCTTTTACATTTAAAGTTTGTTTATTATATGTTTATATGTGCAGATGTTTGATGATGTTGGAGCACTATCTGAAGATGTTTTTAATAAAATTCGAGTTGATTGAGAACTTTATTTCTTGGAGGTTCGAAATCATCTCGCGGCATGATTTTGGTGTTTTTGTGTGAATTATTTGTACGAATTGTACATTTGATATTCGTATGAATTATTTTGGATGAATTGGTGTTTTTTGTATTATCTTTTTCAATGAATTGGTGGTTCAATGAATTTGGTGTTGGTTAGTTCTTTCGGTGTGTTTAGATTCGATGAATTGGTGGTTTATTGATTAGTTTGATCCGAGTCAGGTACTGGATTGTGCAAAATAATGCAAAAATTTGGGGAAAATCTGGAAAATTTTTTAAAACTTCAACAGCGGTTCCTCCGAAACCGCTGTTATTTGTAAAATTAACGGCGGTTCTATAACCGCTGTTAAGTATCAGATTTAAAAGCGGTTACCTATAACCGCTGTTAAATGGCATATTTAACAGTGGTTACCAGAAACCGCCGTAACGCATTTAACAGCGGTTATTATGAACCGCCGTTATTTGATAAATTAAACGGCGGTTTTCAAAACCGCTGTTAAAATTAACAGCGGTACATATAACGGCGGTTCCGGAACCGCCGTTAATTAGCCATTTTAAGCGCTGTTAAAAGCCTGTTTTATAGTAGTGTAATGGTTACGTAGTTCCCTACAACCCAGGATTGCTCAGGCGATACCAGTCACATATAAATGTTGAATGGTGCAACCAGGTTGGGTCCATAAAATATTTATTCAAGTATATAAACAAGGGACCAGATAGAGTTACTGTTGCTGTAGACGATCAAGAGGTCGACGAGATTAAAGATTTATATGATTGTAGATATCTTTCAGCTTGTGAAGCAGCTTGGCGGATTTATGGCTTTAACATTCATTATAGGACTTCATCAGTTGAAAGGTTACCATTTCATTTGCAGGATGAACAGTCCGTCATATTTGACGAAACCGAAAGCATTGATTACGCACTGGACAATTCATCAGTTAACGAGACCAAATTTGTACCATGGATGGAACAAAACAAGACTGATGAATTTACACGACCATTGCTTTATGTAGAGTTCCCTAAATTTTACGTATGGAATAAAAAATAAGAATTTGGACACCGAGACAGAGAGGTTTTAGTCTAGGACGTAAACATCACGTGCCTCATTCTTGGGGTGAACTTTTTTACTTACGTGTATTGCTAAACAAGGTAAGAGGTATGCAGGAATGGGACGACCTCAAGAAATTTACGATGTTCTATATCCCACATATATAGACGCTTTCTATGCGCGATGACTATTTTAGGAAGCCAGTCAATGGGGAATGGGTGATTATTTGCGGTCTTTCTTTGTCATGCTCATCATGACAGATAGTATGTCTCGACCGGAGATCGTATGGGAAAAAACTCGGCATGTTATGGCTGCAAATGTGTTGCATGTTGAGCGCATAAAGCGGAATGACCCAGGTATTTTGTCCAATTTTTTCAGCATTTTAGATAAATATAATATAATTCCATTTAAGTTAAAGTAAGAGTAATCATAATATGGAATGACACATGCATAACATATACCAATAACAGTTCAGACACTTTTTAATTATTTTACAAATCATTTTAAATGCACACTTGCAACTTTGAGACATTCAGAGGAAGAACATTTGTCTCACATATATTGAACATATGCTACTTTGTAACAACAAGAGTTTAAAATCTATAGAAAACATGCCGTATCCGAATCAAGATTACACGATGGAAGGGTATAACATATTGATATATGATGAGACATCATACAACAAAGATGAATTAGGGGTCCAACATGAAAGACTGTACGGTAGCTTGACATACAAACAGAAAGGTATTTACGCCACTGTTATGGACGCTATTGAAAAAAATAAAGGTGGTATGTTCTTTGTGTATGGTTACGGTGGCACTGGAGAGGCATATCTTTATAAGACAATGTCGGCTGCCTTACGTTCAAAAGGTGAAATAGTCTTGAATGTGGCATCAAGTGGTATTGCAGCACTTTTGTTGGAAGGTGGAAGGACATCACATTCTCATTGCAGTCCCAATCAATGTAGTCAAAGATTCAATGAACGGATGATTTCTTTAATTTCAGGAGACGAGAAGTTATACGAATCTTCAGACTCTGTTTGTATGGCTGACGCTGATATAAATTTTGATGACTCGATATACACCACAAATTTCCTTAACGATATAAGGATGTCCGATGTTCCCCACCATAGCTTAAAGTTAAAGATAGGTACTCCTGTAATGTTGATGCGAAACATTGATCAAAAAGCAGGACTATGCAACAGAACTAGGCTTCAAGTATTAAGGATGGGAATCAACACAATTGAAGCTAAGATCATATCCGGTGGCAGGGTTGGTAGCATTTGCGCTATTCCGCGTATGGTCATTAGCCCTGCAGACACAAAGATGCCACTCAAATTGAACCGAAGACAGCTTCCTGTTCAAGTTTGTTTCGCTATGACGATTAACAAAAGTCAAGGCCAAACATTGTCGCAAGTCGGTTTGTTTTTACAAAGGCTCGTATTCTCACACAGACAACTATATGTGGCTGTGTCAAGGTCAAGAGCAAGAAAGGATTGAAGGTTCTTTGTTGCGACAAAGACGACAACTATTCAAACTCCACAACAAACGTCGTTTACAAAGAAGTCTTATTTCGTATTTGAATTCGCATTACCCTTTGTATAGAACTAACTTCTTCATTATTCTTTTTCAATTTTTGTGTTTAAGATATTTTGTGTTTTCATTATTTATTTACGTCCGGTTAAAATTCGTCACGTAAACTGATTCTTGTGTTTAAGATAAATGTATTTGTTCTACTAAAGCGGGTGATTTCAAATAATGAATTGTTCCACTTGAATATATTACTTTTAAAGTAAATTTTAATATCTTACTAAAATTTATGCTTAATATTTTTTTAAAATTAAAAATTTTCGTTGATTACTAAGACAAGACGATATAAAATGAGGTGTGCTTTCACTTAAAATATTTAAAATTATCAATCAAATTACGTCGATAAATGGGACCGGGGGTAATATTTTTGCAATCTAATCACTTTTTTCCTTTTTTTTTTTGAATTGGATTACGCGTAAACTGATTCTTGTTTTTAAGATAAATGCATTTTGTTCTATTAAAGCGGGTGATTTCAAATAATGAATTGTTCCACTTGAATATATTACTTTTAAAGTAAATTTTAATATCTTATTAAAGTTTATGCTTAATATTTTTTAAAATTAAAAAATTTCGTTGATTAATAAGACAAGACGATATAAAATGAGGTGTGCTTTCACTTAAAATATTTAAAATTATCAATCAAATTACGTTGATAAATGGGACTGAGGGTAATATTTTTGCGGGAAAATAATGATTTTCGTCCCTGTAATTTGCACGATTTTTACTTTTAGTCCATACGAAAATTAAAATGTTGTTTTCATCCCTGTAGTTTCTAAAACGTTCTTTTTTAGTCTCTGCCGTTAACCTCCGTTTATTTTTAAAGGAAAAACAATGCTTTTCGTCCCTGTAATTTGCGTGATTTTTGCTTTTAGTCCCTACGAAAATTGAAATATTATTTTGATCCCTGTAATTTCTAAAACGTTCTTTTTTAGTCCCTGCCATTAATTGTATATTCCAAATAGCATAATAGTGCAGTAACAAATTAGACCCGGCATTTTAACACACAACACGAAAACACGACACGAAAACGACACGAATATTTAGTGTTTGGGTTTGCATTTTGAGTCTGCGACGAAAATACTGCACGAAAGTCTGCGATCGAGATTTAGTGCCGGTCTTGTGTTGACACGAGGTACACGAAATAAATAAATAAATAAATAAATATAATATTTTATATTTAATTTAATAAAAATATATATTTAATGTCGTGTACTTTCGTGTTTCGTGTACCAAAAGCCCAAACCCATACACGACACTAAATAAATTCGTGTCACGTCGTCTCGTGTACCTCGCAAATTCGTGTCGTTTCGTGTTGTGTTTTCGTGTCAGACACATAATATAAAATAAATATTAAAATATTATAAATAATAATAATTTTAATATTATAATATTATTTTTATAGGTTTTAGTAGACGAAATGAAACGAATGGCAACAAAAACACGAATGTTTACATGAAATTTCATGAAACATACCCATAATTTTCTTTATGAAATTAATGTTTAATGTGAATTTTCATAAATTTCATGTAAACATTCGTGTTTTCGTTGCCATTCGTTTCATTTCGTCTACTAAAACCTATAAAAATAATATTATAATATTAAAATTATTATTTTTTATAATATTTTAATATTTATTTTATATTATGTGCCCTGACAAAACACGACACGAAACGACGCGAATTTGCGAGGTACGACATGACGGATTTATTTAGTGTGGGTATGAACTTTGAGCTGAAACACGAAAGTACACGACATTAAATATATATTTTTATTAAATTAAATATAAAATATTATATTTATTTATTTATTTATTTCGTGTACCTCGTGTCAACACAAGACCGGCACTAAATCTCGATCGTGTACTTTCGTGTTCGTGTATTTTCGTGTCGTGTACTCAAAATGCAAACCCAAACACTAAATATTCGTGTCGTTTTCGTGTCGTGTGTTAAAATGCCGGGTCTAATTTGTTACTGCACTATTATGCTATTTGGAATATATAATTAATGGCAGGGACTAAAAAAGAACGTTTTAAAAATTATAGGGATCAAAATAACATTTCGATTTTCGTAGGGACTAAAAACAAAAATCACGCAAATTACAAGTGATTGATTGCTCCTTTAAAAATAAACGGAGGTTAACGGCAGGGACTAAAAAAGAACGTTTTAAAAATTACAGGAATAAAAACAATATTTTAATTTTCATAGGACTAAAAGATGAAAATCGTTTTTTCCTATTTTTGCAATCTACTTTTAATTTCTTTTCCTTTTTTATTTTGAATTGGATTACGCTAAAAGCGAAGAAAAGAAGTTGAAGGCGAAATAATTCATTGGCACAGAGGAGAGAATATCAAGAGAAGAAAGAGCTCGCGTTCTCTCTTCATCTCTGCGAACGCCCCCCATTTTCTTATTTTTAATCCACTTCTGAATTATTTTGCTTTGTTTGAGTTTCTGAGGGCAATTTAGGTGGTTGTTTTGGGAATGGGGGAGCAGAGGGGGAACAATAGCCGCTGGAACTGGGAGGTGGTGGGGTTCGAACCTAGAAAATCGTCGGAGCAGCGAGAAGATTATAGGATGGCGACGGTGGCGCCCCCGACGGGAGTGCGGCGCTACTCCATGTCCATATCGTCGCATTCTGAGCTCTCTAAGCACGCCGTTAACTCCAAGCTCGTGCGTTTGAAAGACAAAATCAAGGTGCCTCTTTTTTTCTTCAAGAAATCTGCTTAGCCATGTGCTGCTAAAGAGACTGATTTAGGATTTTTTCTCTTTATGTTCGTGTTTCTGTGGCAGTGATTCTTAGATATCTTAGCTTTGTCGAGTTATTAGTAATGTTTGCCGGGTTACTTGTTTTGGATGAGAAACGCTAGTATGTTCTAGTGTAATGGAACCAGCTGATTTCAGTTGTTTACTCGTTGGTATGTGTGATGGGATTGCTTTGGATGTTTTCGGCAATTGATTATTGTGTGGTTGTACTTGGATGCAAACACGGTGATTGTGTTTTTGATGGGGATTCTTTTTAGGAATTTCTGTTTCCGATTCAGTACATTCATTGGCTTCGGATTTTGGTTAGGGCTGGCAATTTCCGGCACGACACGATAACCCGACACGAACACGCACGAAATTAATGGGTTAGTGTTTGGTCTTATCGTGTTCGTGTCTTTATCGTGTCGACACGATAAGGACACACTAATTTCGTGTCGTGTTCGTGTCGGATTCGTGTCGTGTTCGTGTAACACGATAACTTTCGTGTTCGTGTTCGTGTCGTGTTCGTGTAACCCGATAGTATTTATATATTTTTAGCATTAATTTTATTATCATTTTAAATATTTTAAGTTTATTTTCTAATTTTTTATTTGAATTTATCGATTCATGTCGTATCGTGTCGTTATCGTGTCGTGTCAACACGAAAAATATCGTGTCATATCGTGTTCGTGTCGTGTTCATGTCGTGTCCGTGTTTCAACCTTTCGTGTCGTGTTCGTGTTCGTGTCAGGCATATACTTAACGGTTCGTGTTCGTGTTTGGCCTTATCGTGTTGTGTCGTGTCGTTATCGTGTCGACCCGATAACGACCCGACACGCACGAATTGCCAGCCCTAATTTTGGTTCAGGTTGGAGAAACTATTCAATTTATATGGCAGAATGTCTTAGAGTAATACTTCTTGGTCTGTGGAAGATATCCGGTGGGTGATCATTAATAAACAAATACGAGCTATAACTTGTATAACACTATGTTCCATCCGTCTGTTTGACGGCTGAAGAAACTATGTATTCTATATTTAAACATTTATCCATCAGGTGGCAGAGGATACGAGATAATTGTACAGGTTAGACACCACTCAATTGTGGCTATGGTATATGGAGACATAGTTTTGGATCCATTTGATTATTTAAGGTGGGCTGCTGCTGAAGTCACTGGGGGTTTGGTAATACCATACTGCCATATGGATAATATCTCTGAAGATTACTTGGCTGACATTGCAGAAGGATTTTTTTTTAAGTAGAGGAAGTCTCATTGCACTTCCAGGCATAGGCTATTGACCCATTGAATCATGTTGATATACTTTATGGAATACATTCTGCAGAATAAAGTACTCTAAATTGGGAAACATTCGAGCACTCAGAGGAAATACTCAACTCCCACAGAAAATTGACTATTGTAGACAAATAGGTTCATCACTTTAATGTACCTAGAAAAACTTGATAGAAATTATGAGATTTTGACACTCTCCTAGCTTGTTCCATGTGTTATTGCAAAGATCTTATTTTTTAGATTAGTACGTACTTGCTATTTTATAACTTTTATGTTTTGAAACACATATAATGTGCATAGTGCTCCATATTATTGGTTAATATAAAAATCATGACGTTTGCGCAAGTTATATTATATGAATGATTAATGACGAGTTTTGAAGTTATTTCGATATGAGTGATAAATGGTCGTTCTTATATCTTATCACTTCTATGCATGGGAGAAAGATGTGTTGGTAACTTGGTATTGTGTTCTTATAAGTAGAAAAGAGATGAAATTCATTTATGACAACACTGATCGGAGAAGCTTCTATACCAGGATTCTACATTATTTTATGGGAAATTATTAGTGCGATTCACATGTTAACTAATGTATCATTTTCCCAGTTATTATATCTATATTAAGTTTTCAAGGGTTTTACTCATGTGCTCATCATTTATTTTGGTTGTCGGAGTTCTAAGTCCCTTTCAGTAAACTAATTCGGCCATTTGACATATAGTAAGTTAAGGAATTAGTTAACAATATGATAATGCTGGTAATCACTATCTTTAAGAGGCTTCATTTATTTTCACACCTGCACCGACACTCCCATCATATGCTTGTATATCATTTTCCTTGGTTTAGTGGGTGATATTCGATTAACAACAGCCCACTGGAGTGTACTCTAGTCCATCGTTGATGCATAAGACATTGAGGTTTACATGCGTATCCTAAGAATCCATTAGCCTCCCCATACTTTACGTGTAATTGGTACAATACATTGATTCTGTTTTCACTTTTTTGGGTTATACAAGCATGTCCTTTCTATTCCCAAACTTATCATTCCGAAATAGTCAACTTTGCTTTGTTTGAGCAGCTTATGAAGGAAGATTATGTGCAGTTGAGGCAAGAAGCTATGGATCTTCAAGATTATTCCAGCGCAAAACTTGACCGGGTGACACGATATTTAGGTGTTCTTGCTGATAAGACTCGTAAGCTAGGTAAAATGTACCACTTTTTGGATTAAGAAATTTTATCGAATTTAGACCCAAGAGTAGCTATGGGTTCATATACTGAAAACTTTCTTTAATATTTGTCAGAAGCGTGTCCTTAAATAACTGTTACAATACTTATATGACCTTTTTTCCCCGTAGTTGTTTGCAAGTATTTTTGCAATTGTTTTCTTGCGATCCCAGTTTTTCATTCTTAACTCACGAATTTACCATAATAACATCTTTTCTCTACATGTGGTGATCTGCTTTTGCTGTAACTCTATGTTCCCATTACTTTCCATTTCTCTGTATTTTGTGGCAAATTAAGCTCTATAATAATTTATGTGGTTTAGAGATATCTGCCTTTCTGATATCTCATGAAGTATATTTGTGGATTAATTTGATTGGCTGGGTCAAATAATGCCTACTTTCAGACCAGGCTGCCCTTGAAGCAGAAGCTAGAATTTCTCCGCTGCTCTCCGAAAAGAAAAAATTATTTAATGACTTATTGACAGCGAAAGGTACTTATTTCATTTTGCAAGATTTTTTAAATTTTATTTCTCTCTAGTCTGAGTCAAATACAAAGGCACATGAAAGCTATATTTAGATCATAACATGTATCTGAACCTGGACCAACTAATGACAGGAAATGTAAAGGTGTTTTGTCGTGTGAGGCCACTTTTTGAAGATGAAGGTCCATATGTTGTTGAATTTCCTGATGATTATACGGTCCGCATTAATACTGGGGATGATAGTCTCTCCAATCCAAAGAAAGATTTTGAGTTTGACAGGGTATATGGACCTCATGTTGGACAAGGTGGCACTGCTGTTGTGATTCGTTCTCTTTATATCGGCTTGTCAAACAACTCTACTGACTTATATTCTTCGCTTATGCAGCCACTCTTTTTGCTGATATTCAACCTTTTGTTCAGTCAGCGTTTGATGGAAACAATGTTTCTCTGTTTGCATATGGACAAACCTGCTCTGGAAAGACGCATACAATGGTCTCTCTTGTCTTCTCTCTCGTCCTTCAATATCTCAGAAGTTTGATTTGATGACCACCCTTTTCTTTAGTTGATGAATCCATATTTATTTTGCCATTATATGAATCCTAAATATTTCAGTTACACCTTATACTTACATGAAATCATGCAACTTCCCCCCTCTGCTTTTTGACAACATATGTATTCACTGGACTCAATAAAAGATGGAGAATGAAGATGTGAATGTGTTATAAAATCTTTGATTATTATTTGTTTATTGTCACCTAGTGTCTTCAGATTTGATAATATCTCTTCTTCTTCATGGTAACATATCATCTTCCGGCAGGAAGGATCTAGCCATGATCGTGGTTTATATGCTCGATCTTTTGAGGAGCTTTTTGATTTATCAAACTCCGATGCAACTTCAACTTCTCGATACAGTTTCTCAGTTTCAGTCTTGGAGCTTTACAATGAACAGGTTCCTTTTCTTCAGCAACATAGAATCGTATTATATTATGCTTACTTCAGCTTCAACTTCTTTTTGATGGGTTATTTGCATCCACCACCAAGTTGTTTGAAGTTCTGGTATTCGTTGTTGGTTCCTGGATTCTTGGCGACACCTTCCCTCTAGTACTATTAAATAAGAGATTTCGAAAGAATTGATACTATTGACAGATCAAAACCTCTAGGTTAATACCTATGTGAATAATGCAACATTTTGCAAAGTTAGTTGGGAGTTGTTCATTCTTGTTTCTTTTCCCTTTTTCTTTGAAAAACTAATTGACACTTTGAAATCGTCTTCCATAACACGCTAAATATCTCGATAGGATAAAGTATTATATAATTAGAAAAGGAAAGGGGAGAGCAAAAGTATTTTTGAAATATGGGCTTTTAAATGGATTTACTTTTAAATGAATTTTATTGTTGTGTTAAATGAAACACAACAAGATGCCATTGGCATGGAGGAAAAGCACTTTAGTCCCTTTATATAAGAACAAAGGCGACGTCCAAGAGTGCTCTAATTAGCGGGAAATTAAGTTGATGAGTCATACCATGAAATTATGGGAACGAGTGATTGAGCAACGTCTTAGAGAGTGTGTGGAGATATCAGAAAACCAATTTGGATTTATGCCCGGGATATCGCTGTGGAAGCAATATTTCAGATGAGACAAATGATCGTGATAAGAAGAAAGACTTGCATATGGTTTTTATTGATTTAGAAAAAGCTTATGATAACGTACCAAGGGAGGTACTTTGGTGGGCATTAGCCAAAAAAGGCGTGTCTGAGAAGAAGTATATTGACATCATTAGAGACATGTACGAAGGAGTTAGTACAAGTGTACGTACTACCATGGGAAGGAACGAGGAATTTCCTAGTATGATTGGGGTGCATCAAGGCTCGGCTCTTAGCCCTTTCCTCTTTGCCATAGTCATAGGCGAATTGACAAGGTTAATTCAAGACGATATTCCTTGGTGCATGATGTTTGCAGATGATATAATATTGGTTGGTGAAACGAAGGACGAAGTTGAAAGAAAGTTGGAACTCTAGAGAAATACGCTAGAAACTCGTGGTTTTAGGCTGAGCAGAAGTAAGACTGAATATTTGGAGTGTAGCTTTAGTGGAAATGGAAGTAGAGAGGCGGGTACAATCACCTTTGATGGGAATGTTATACGAGGATCGGAGTTTTTTTGTTATCTTGGGTCTATTCTTCAAAAGGATGGAAAATTAGACGGTGACGTGGCCCATAGGATTAAGGCAGGATGGTTGAAATGGAAGAGCGCAACGAGGTTACTATGTGATAGCGTACCTTACAGATTAAAGGGCAAATTTTATCGAACAACAATGAGGCCTGCACTTTTATATGGCACTGAATGTTGAGCTGTAAAGCATAGTCATGTGCATGCGATGAATGTGGCGGAAATGCATATGCTAAGATGGATGTGTGGCCGTACGAGAAAGGATCAACTTAGAAATGATGTGATTAGGAAAAAAAGTACGAGTGGCCCCTATAGAGGATAAGCTGTTGGAGAATTGGCTAAGATGGTTTGGGCATGTGAGACGGAGGCCGATTGATGCACCGGTGCGGAGGCTTGAAGAATGGGGAGCGCATAGGCTGGTGAGGTGTAGAGGAAGACGTAAACAGATATGGATAAGAGTGATTAGGAATGATATGAGGTTTCTTGGGATTGGAGAAGTTATGGCGTTGATAGGACGATGTTGAGGGAGAGAATTCGGGTGTTTGATTATATTTGAAGACTAACTTTTTTTTTAACGTGCTAAACTTTTCACTTTTCACTTTGCCATAGTCATAGGCGAATTGACAAGGTTAATTCAAGACGATATTCCTTGGTGCATGATGTTTGCAGATGATATAATATTGGTTGGTGAAACGAAGGACGAAGTTGAAAGAAAGTTGGAACTCTAGAGAAATACGCTAGAAACTCGTGGTTTTAGGCTGAGCAGAAGTAAGACTGAATATTTGGAGTGTAGCTTTAGTGGAAATGGAAGTAGAGAGGCGGGTACAATCACCTTTGATGGGAATGTTATACGAGGATCGGAGTTTTTTTGTTATCTTGTGTCTATTCTTCAAAAGGATGGAAAATTAGACGGTGACGTGGCCCATAGGATTAAGGCAGGATGGTTGAAATGGAAGAGCGCAACGAGGTTACTATGTGATAGCGTACCTTACAGATTAAAGGGCAAATTTTATCGAACAACAATGAGGCCTGCACTTTTATATGGCACTGAATGTTGAGCTGTAAAGCATAGTCATGTGCATATGATGAATGTGGCGGAAATGCATATGCTAAGATGGATGTGTGGCCGTACGAGAAAGGATCAACTTAGAAATGATGTGATTAGGAAAAAAAGTACGAGTGGCCCCTATAGAGGATAAGCTGTTGGAGAATTGGCTAAGATGGTTCGGGCATGTGAGACGGAGGCCGATTGATGCACCGGTGCGGAGGCTTGAAGAATGGGGAGCGCATAGGCTGGTGAGGTGTAGAGGAAGACGTAAACAGATATGGATAAGAGTGATTAGGAATGATATGAGGTTTCTTGGGATTGGAGAAGTTATGGCGTTGATAGGACGATGTTGAGGGAGAGAATTCGGGTGTTTGATTATATTTGAAGACTAACTTTTTTTTTAACGTACTAAACTTTTCACTTTTCACTTTTGCCTTTTCATATGACTTTTCTATTGGAGACGACTTGACGTTTTCAGAGAATGATTCATGTTAGCCGACCCCAAAGCATTTTGGGACTAAGGCTCTGATGTTGTTGTTGAAAGCAAGATTTCAACTTTAATTACTGCCCTCATTTACTCTATTAGTATCAGAAGATATTGCATACTAATTAAAGAGATAAAACTTATAAAAAGCATAATTGTTGTTATAAAAATAAATATCATAGTTAAAGATTAAGACACATCGATTAAGATAGTATCAACTAATATTTGTTTTGTATAAATATAAGTATATATTTTTGAAAATATGAAACAAGGTCAGTGGAGAAGAAAATGCGAGATCAAAATCTATGAAGTTCGGTAATATGCAATGGATGTACTAAAAAGTAACTATTTTGAAGTTATAAAAATTGTTTTTATATTTTTCGTGTACAGATAAAAGTAACAGTAGTACTTTTGCTACTGAAAAGAACTGCATATTAACTTTCCTATCTCTCACTTTTGTAAGCAAAATAAAAAAACTTACTCCATACTCTCGGTGTCATTTAAATTAATTGGTATCGCTGATCATTTGTTTTCTAAAAGATTGTGTAATGTTGAAGGTTTTACATTTTCTCTTCAAAAATGTAGGAAATGTGGAATATTGGTCCTCAAATAAAACTTTATTTAAATATCTGACCAAATAATGCAAGAGGTATTTGCCAAAGATCCATACCTCAGGGTAGGTGGAAGACAAAGTCCGGACATTAACGGAGATGTAGGTGGATGCAAATAATTACTCTTTTGGACATATATCATACTGAATATCATTAGTGTCTGATATCGGAATTCATGAATGCTTTTGTAGATAACAGATTTGCTTCTGGAATCTGGAAATGCAGTATCAAAGGTCTGTATTGGGTCATTCGATCGCGGTTTAGAACTTGTGCAGGAAAAAGTTGAGAATCCATTAGAGTTCTCCAGAGTTCTCAAAGCAGCATTCCAGACTCGTGGAACTGACGCCTCAAAGTTTGAAGTTTCCCATCTGTATGGTTGATGCCAGTGTTACTGTATTGTTATCTTTTATCTTACTCTACTTACATGTGTAGTTTTATGGCAGTATGGCATATCTTTTATTATCAGTCTGGTTTTTTATTAACCCTTCTGTTTTTTTTTTTTTTTTTTTTCCCCTTTCTTTTGTGGTCAAATTCACCTGTGAGTTTTGGTTGAGAGGTTTATTGACAGTTCATTATTTCTCCATTATGGAAGAAATTTAGCTATATGGAGGAGTGTATATGAATTCTAGAAGTTTGCAAATCAGGTGTTAAATAAAGGCGTTTTTTCAGATGGGGCTGTCAAGGTGCTAATGAGCAGTGCTTAAAAATAGCAAGAATTATGAAATTAAGGATGTTTGGTAGGCTTCGTCAGCTTCGCATAATCAACTTTGATGGATAAGCCTTTCTACCCGTATTAGGATTTCACCATTACTAGAATGAGAATTTTCCACTCTTTTCAACGGCTAAAAGTTTAGAAGCATAACCATTACTGATCTCCACAGTCAAGATGCTAGGGCTCCATATAAAACTCAAAATTACAAAAATATCCCATGTAATATAGCTTCTACTATATAAGCAGTTTCTCTGCTGACTTAAATCATTTTCTGGTATATGTTAAACTTCTTTACTGTAACAATGCATTTCATGTATCTTTCATAAGCAGACTGCTGCAATGTGTTGGTATACACCCTTCTTGTTCTGCTTTCTTTTTGAAGAGGCATTACATCCTCTATCTTCTGAATATATCTAATTAATCTATTTATTTTTCTTTGACTTATTATTTTTAGGATTGTCATGATACACATATACTATAAGAACTTGATCACTGGTGAGAACATATATAGTAAGCTTTCTCTAGTTGATGTGGCTGGAAGCGAGAGTAAAAGTGTAGAGGAGGAAACTGGTGAACGTGCAACAGATTTGTTGCATGTCTTGAAGTCACTCTCAGCGTAAGTGAAAGTCCCGACTTTTGTTCTTTCAGCATTAGTGCAATTCTTTATCTTCATCATAGATATCTTACACTGTTTGCTATGAAGTTGATGATAGTTATGAATTTAATGATATTATTCTGGTTGCTTTTTAGTTGTTAAACAGCGTTCTAAACCATTTCGATTTGTTATGAATTATGCTGCAAATGTTTTTTATTGGTTTGTTTTGTGTAGTTTTTTTTTTAAATTTTATACTACAACAGGAACCCATATTAATAGTCTGCTTTTTTTGTTCATTGGACTAATGCTGATGTTTCTCCTGTTCACGTCTTTGTATGTCTTTTTGTGATATTGTGTTTTCTTCCCCGCGTTCGAAAGGTGAGACAGAGTCCACTCGTCTCATTTTGATGTGCGATACTGATAATGCTAATGAATGTGCTATTTGGACTTTCTATGTGACGGTTCTTTTGTTACCAGTTAAAGTGAAAGTAAATGTTCTTGTTACGATGAGTGACATCTGTAGATTTTTGGTTCTACTTTGGCGGTAATATTTAACTTATTTTTGCTACTTTTTCCCTTTGTTCTAATTCATCACTGTCAATGTTTTATGTGCAGACTCGGTGATGTTTTGGCATCTGTAACCTCTGAGAAGGATAATGTTCCATACGAAAACTCATTGCTAACAAAAGTTCTTGAAGATTCACTAGGTACACAAGCCCATTTTTTTTGGGTTCCTTTTGATTTTTTCATATAGTTTTTCCCTGTGATTTATGTTATGATTTTCTTAGTTATTCACTATAAGAGTGTGTCTCTAGGAGTCAAATATCTTGTCCTGGTATTCAATTCTTCATTAGTTTGAGAGGGTGCAGATTTGCAGTGTCATATTTGGTGTTGAAATTTGTGCAAAGACTTGGACAAGTGTCTGACTTTTCCTGATTCAGTACCGTTAATTACAGGTTTGTTCTTTATTGAAGCCTAGATAACGTATAGATAAATGGAATATACCAATTTCAACAAAGAAAGATGAAAAATAATTTTTGGATTATGGAAATCAACAACAACAACATCAGAGCCTTAGTCTCGAAATGCTTTGGGGTCGGCTAACATGAATCATTCTCTGAAAACGTCAAGTCGTCTCCAATAGAAAAGTCATATGATGGAAAGGAATTTTTAATTTGCAAGGAGATGGTTACTTGTTTTATTTTGGGCATGTGATGTGTTGAAGACAATTTCAACATAGAAGACTATTTGATGTTTGTGTATAATGTAGTTGAGCCAGTCTAATCGCAATAATTTTGTACAACGATGTAACTTGGTCATGAGAATATGCAGACTCTTCCTCTGATTGCCTTTCTGAAGACTCAGTCAGTCAGGTGAGTTTAGAAGAGAAAGTATCCCCGAATCAAGAAAGTGGGAGAAACAAAAGAGTGGGAGTGGGAGTACCAGAGTGAATGCTAACATGTAAAATGTAATCTGCTTGGCTGTTTGGCTCCTTATGAAAGTGAAAGCTTGTGTGGGAGAAGTTAAACTTAAGGACATCTCAAGTTTTTTCAACCTGCCTGTAAATGATTTCGTGTAATGTTGTAATTGAAATCCGCGAATATTATCTTTGTTGTCATTGAGAGTGAGCAAACTTTTCTTACAATCGAACTTATGCATCACCTTCCTTACACCCCCCACCCCGAGAAAATATGAAAAGAATTTTATGTTTTTTCTTTCAATGCATTGAAATAATCAGCTACGTTATTGCTAAGTAGCACTAACCTTTCACCTTATAGGATGGTGCTGTGCATAACGTCTTCAATACACTTATCTGAGCTCTTTTTACCTTGCAACTAAATGATCACATGAACGCTTGACTTATAAGTCCAGACATATGCATACATGACCATCTTTGTTTTTTCACTTCCTCTGGAAAATTTTCCCGTTTATGTCTAAATTTATATGGAACTGTTATCACCACCAGTTTTTAAGGCTCTCTTGTCTTCTTAGACTATGCATTTCATTCTTATGCAGGTGGAAGTTCCAAAACATTGGTCATTGTTAACATCTGCCCTAGTATGCCAAGCATGTCTGAGACACTATCATCCCTTAATTTTTCTGCTAGAGCCCGAAATGCAATGTTGAGCCTCGGGAATCGAGATACAATCAAGAAATGGAAAGATGTTGTAAGTTTGCCTAATTTTTAATTGTATTGATACGTAAATTGTTGACATTTTTAATCCCACCATACATAAGTTATACTATTAACTAAGGCGAGGGAAAATACTATGTCAATATGAGCATGCTTTATATGCTTCACGTACCCGTGAGACCACTACCTTGCTTTTTGTTATGAATCAGAGCAGGACACATACAATCAATGTTTTTCGAAAGTGCGAGGCGAGTTTGAGGCGTTTTGGCCGGATGAGGCGAGGCGTAAGCCTCAATTAAAAAGACAACACTATTTGTCACAAACATGGCCTCTTCGCCGTTAGTAAGTCTCCTGCCGTTTTATAATTCCAGGAATTATCCTCTCCAACCTCCATCACAACCTCATCAAGAAGTTCACACAACATTTTCGCATCTTTAACTGCATCAAATGCATCGACAGATTTCAAGATAACACTGCCATGTGGGTTGTTAACAATAAAATTTATTAATTGTCTCCCTCATCTACCTTTCCACCCACTCGATAAAATCGATACCCCTGTTTGAGACCACATTTTTTCGACTTCATCGACAGTAGCTTGTGTGGTCTTTACCTCTTCGTCCAATATCCACGTGCTAATTTCATAACCTGTAGGTGGTTTAAAACCACGACCAAAGTTCCCAAGGGACGACACATTAATAAACGATGGACTACTCATGAGTCACGACGTTAAAAGGAATGCCATTCTTAAAACACATCTACCGATATCCAACTTCACTTGATTAATAGCTTCCTTTTCATTTCCCGGTTTTGAGTTATGTGTATAACCATCACCATCACCATCACCATCCAAATCCACAACAAACCTAGCCATTGGATCTCTAATTCCCTGTGTAACACCACCAGTACTTGAAGCTCCTAAAGATGGTTTCTGAGATTGATAGTAGGCTCCACTTTCAATTATCTCTTCTTTATTTCTCTGTGTACCCATTTTAGTTTTTTCAAAATTTTGGAATACGCTACGATTTCCTCTTTCACTTCATCCGACACTTTAACACAAGGGGCTACGCCTTTCTGATTGCCCGTAAGGTGATTTTTCATTCTAATTATCCCCGCCCCTATAATCGATTTTTTACAAAAGTTGCAACTTACATACTTGTACGGCTTCCCATCCATTCCTTCCAGCACTTCAGTACAATAGCCCCAAGTAGGATCCTTTCGAGTAGCCATAAAGCTGATATTGAAAACAGAAAACAAAGAGAAGCTACAAATTAAAAACAGAAAACAGAAAACACTTTAGTAATCATTACAATTAAAAACAATTTTCAGTAAATTATGATAAACTGAAAAAATAAAACAGAAGAGATAAAATAATAAACACTACAAATTTAATAAAAAAAATAGTCACTCAAAGCGGATAAACTGTTTTTTTTTTTTTAAAAAACAAAGAGAAACTGAAAAAAAGTAAAATCCAAGTCATGGTTGTTACGGCGGTAAGTCGAGTCGAGTCGACGGAGGTCCGGCATGGCGAGTCGTAGACTAGTCGACTAATTATAAATATATATATAATTATATATATGAAATTGTTATGTAAATATGTAATGACAATTGACAAATACCACATTGCAAAATAGAATAACAATAATCATCCAATTTTAAGTTGCAAGTTTCAAACAAAAGAAAAGTAGAATCCAATAGAGTGCAAAATAAAAAAAAAACACAATCATGATCAAACATATTCATCAAGCTCCAAGTCACATGTGTCGCGATCACTAGTTTCGTGAGTAGAAGTAGTTGGTGGCCTATGTCCATAATCATCATCCACACCCTCATCATCATTTAAAATGATAGGATCCGTTTCCATCTCATTATCGGATGATGCATCAATTTGAGAAGAACCACTGCCATGACGCCTACTGTAGGTAAGCCTAGCAACATCCCCACCACCACCTCTACTAGGATTCCGACGTCCATCAATGCCTTCCGATGCCTCCAAAGCTCTATCTACAGCAAGCCAATCCACATCACCGGGAACGACTTCTCCATTCACCCACTCATTATCCCATTGGAAATCATCTAGAAGCAATAGATCGAAATTTGTACCATCTTCACGTCTCTTTTGGAACCTTGTTGCAATTTTTCGATTGTATTGAACATGCACCAAATCATTCAAACGTTGATGCTCCAATCTGTTCCTTTTCTTGGTGTGAATCTAGATACATATATAACATAAATAACAATGAATCAATGACATGTAACTTATAAACTGAAAAATACACTTCTGATTATATAGAAGAAAATAATAAAGCTACTTACAAACTCAAAAGTACTCCAATTACGTTCACAACCGGATGAAGAACAACAAAGTCCAACAACTCTCAAACATTGCAAGCTCAATGGTATTGCCACCAAAAGCACCCCACCAATCAACTATAACGAAAACAGATAATGTATATACTAATAAGCATTTCTACTGTGATGGTACAAGTACAACAAGTTATAAATTTAATTTATAAACATTAACTTAATTTACTTACGTGGATTCTTAGTTTTCCTTTGACAAATCAATAATTGCTTTCCGAAAGAATTCCTTGAATTTTCGTATTGATCGGCTTGGTCACTAATCTTTTCCACCACACTTGTATCACGAACCATCCTTTCAAGAACATCATTAAACTTCATTCGCAATCGTGCGGAGTATGCATAATCATCTTCTCTGATATCAAAGAATCTTCCCGGATTAAGAAACAAAGCCGCGCTATACAAATCTACTTCCATTTGAGAGTCCCATCGTTTCTCAATAATGCTTAACACTTTGCTTGAAAGTCTTGGTTTTTTTTCAAGTGCACTTTTGATTTTAGCCTTGGCATATTCCATTGACGCACAAATCTCCGCCATAGCCGGTTTTTCATCTCCGTCAACAATCCTCAAGACAACCAACAATGGTTGTGATGCTCTAATGCAATCCTCAACACTATTCCAAAACCTTGTTGAGAGGACAACATCATGCACTTTCCCTCCCATAGCAGTTTTAGCAAGTTAGAATTGAACCACTCTTCACCACCAAACAATTTCCTGAAAGCATCCCTATACACACATCTTGATATTATACTTTCAATTCACAAATGAATGAATTTAAAAATTAAAGAAGACCTAAGTGAGGGACTTACCTATTTTTGTACAAACTCTGTAATGTAAGAAATGCCGTAGCAAATCTTGTAGCTCCCGTTTTCACAATGTCTCTTCCCATAGTCTTCTCCCTCACGGCATATAGGAGTCGACCATGCCTATAAATAAATGTTGTTATTCCTCTACCGTGTGTGATGGTAGCATCGAACTCCTTCAACTTTGTAATATCCTCTAGCATAAGGTCTAAGCAATGTGCAGCACAAGGAGTCCAATAAAGTGTACGTATCCGTTCACACAATAATCCTCCCGCCGCCTTAAAGTTAGCACCATTATCTGTCACAACCTAAAATTAATGCAACAAGTGAGAACATTTCTTAAGTTCAATGAAGATTGAAGACAAACAATACAAAATAAGTATGTAGCTACCTCAACAACAATGTCTCTCCCAATCGAATCATTTTGTTCCTCGAATAGATCAGCCAACATCCGTGCATCTTGTACCTTACTTGACACATCAACTGACTTTAGGAAAAAGGTACCCTCCGGGCTGTTAACAAGGAAATTGATTAAGTGTCTATTCCTTTTATCGGTCCATCCATCAGACATAAGTGTACAACCATACTGCTTCCAGGCTTTTTCATGTTTCTCTCTCAACTTGTCTGTCTCTTTCTTTGCTTTTTCAAGTAACGGCAGCCGCAATTCATGATACGTGGGCGGCTTCAAACCCGGTCCAAATTGTCCAATAGACTCGACCATGATCTCATAGCTCCTGGAGTTAGCGGCATTGAATGGTATCCCACATTCATAGAAGAAGTTTGCTATGTGCATCTTCACCCTCTCTTTTTCTTCTTCGGTCTTTGTAGAATTTTCAAGAGTAGTTTGAGATGGACCCTTACTATGTCTTTCCTCAATGACTTCTTCGGGAGTTTTTGAATCATAGAAGCAATTGTCTTTGTTGGTTTTGATTGTGGTACTATGAAAGACATCTTCTTTCTTTTATTTGTTGTCCTGGAACTTGACAAAGTATTAGAACCACTGTTGAGGACTCATGTGGATGTGTTGGATTTTCATGAACTTCGTCATCTTCATTATTATTATCATCATCATCTAGATCGTCATCAAGTGGCACGAGACTTCTTCGCATTCTTGAATATAGTCTTTCATTTCTTTTATGATTGCGGTGTAGTTTTCGTACACATTGCTACATCCGAAATCCGCCCGCAAGATGTTGTTTCAACCTTCTTACCCCGAATGCATGACCTTACTACAAAGAATGCATTGAACCACATCTTTATTTGTTAAATCCGCCAAAATCCATATTTCCACCCAACATCCCGGATTTAGCCTTAGTTTTGGATCCTTAGCCGGATCATAAGCTTCATTTGATTACGCCATCTACAATTTGAAAAACATTCGAACATAATCAATATATATAATTATATTTATATGTAATATGTATACTACTGTATGTACTATATATTAATATATAATTATATATATATATACTGATTATATATAAAGTAATATATATACTGGCTGTATTATATATATATATATCCAGTATATCCAATATATATTAGATACTGCTATTTTATATATATCTATATAAAATATATATACAGTATATTAGTGTAATAGTGTGTCAGTACTCAGTATATTAGTGTATGCGTGTATATATATATATATATATATATATAATATCAATAGAAATAGGAAGAAGAAGAAAACGTACCTGTTTATTAGCGGCGGCAAATCGGCGTACGGCGGCGGGCGGCGATCGACTCAGGCGATGGGACCGAAGTGGGTTTCTTCAGTCGGCTCTTCAATTAGGGTTGTGTGAGTTACGTTTTTTTCTTCTGCCTGCGATTTATAAAAAAAAAAAAAAAATTGCGGGTCCAAGTCGGACCCGAGTCGTCGCCCAGTCGACCCAAGTCGTCGACCAGGCGACCCAGTCGACCCAAGTCGGGCGACTTTTTTACATACGGCGAGTCGGAGTGGCGCGGCGACCACCCTCCATCGCCTGGTCGACTAGTCGCCGACTAGTCGCGACTAGTCGAGCGCCGTAACAACAGTGATCCAAGTATAAAGAAAGAGGGAAGAAGCTTACCGTGAGGCGGTCACCGAGATTCGCCGATAGTCCGATGTGAGTCGCTGAGGGTCGCTGAGTCGCTAAAAGTTTTCTTTCGTTGCTGGACTCGGTGGAGGGTTAGGTTTTATTAAACTGGGTCGTAAACAGGGCTGAGGATCGGTTTTATTAAACTGACCCGTATTATTTTAAAAAAAGGAACGACGCTGTTCGCTGAAAGTTCAACCCTCGAGCGCCTCTTGCGCCTCAAACGCAACGCTTCAAAGCATGCACGTGCGGAGTGCCTCGGTCACGCAAGGCATTCACCTCAAATTTAAGCATATTTGCAACGCCCCGAGGCGTTTTTTCCGCGCCTCGCCTCGAGGCGCACCTCGAGTTGTACGCCTCAGGCATTTTTTGAAACATTGCCTGTAGTTCATTAAGATAGCGGAACTTTTATCAGTTTATGACTCTGTTTACTGTCTCGCTATCTGCATTGGTTATCGGTGATTATTTCATGATGCGTGTCTGTTGGTAAATTAATGTCAAGATAAAGGTGTGTGGTGATGGTCCCTCTTCTAAATTTTAGCTTCAACTTTTCTTGTAGGCCAATGATGCACGTAAAGAATTGCTTGAAAAGGAAAAGGAAGTCAGCGATTTGAAGTTAGAAAGTATGGGACTAAAACAAGATTTAAAGCATGCTAATGACCAATGTGTTTTACTCTTCAATGAAGTTCAGAAAGCCTGGAAAGTTTCTTTCACATTGCAGTCAGATTTAAAGGTTTGCAATATTTGCACTGTTCTATGTTCCAGTTATTTGCTTGTTATGTTAATCTGCTTCACTCTGTTGATTTGCTAAATACAAATTCATAGCATGGTTTCACATTGTGAGTTGGTTATTTAAGGTAAATGGCTGTCAACTAAGTTTTACGGTTTTACCTTGCCAAGTTAAAGGGTTCGTCTTGATTAGATGACCGATATCTCAGAAGAAAGATGTGATATTCTGCTGAAAATAACACCTGATCATTATGTATCATATTTTATGACTAGAAGTACGCTGATGGAGATATACCTCTTTTCTTGTTAAAAAAATTGGCCTTATAACTGGTCTACAAATCAAACACGCACACCAAGGGGACTTGATTCCTGACCTCTCACCTCCTTAAGAAAGGAGGTACATACCACTTGAACTAAGCTCTTGTGATACTTGTGGGGACTGGGGACTAAGAGAAGAAGCCTATTACTGAGATACATACCAATGGAACATCTAATTAATCTTAAAACTAAGCACATAGCAAGCGATCATGATAGTTCAGAAAACCCCTTATAAACTACTTCTATTAAGAAAGGCAATGCTCAGCAAAATTGTACCTTTGTTTTGCATATTTTGTTTAACAGAGTATTTAGATTACCTTATACTAGTCATACCTCCTTACCCCTTCAGCAAGGTAATCTCCTAATTTGTAGTAGTATAAAGTGCTTTTTGCATTAGTAGATTGAAATTCCTTGTGTACGCAAAAGTAAAGGAAGCAACCCATACCTATGTATTGGTCGATTTACTAAAGGTTTTCCGTCCATTTGTATGAACTCTGCTGATTTTCTGGATTTTTATTTTTCACATTCAACTTCATAAGTTTGTTATGTTTAATTCTCTAACAGTCAACATATCTTGTTTGTAGAGACATCACGACGTCTTCATGTTCATTATTATTATTACTTTATTTTTACGACACTGGAGGCTAGGGACACAATAATTAATTGACCCCCAATTCAATCTGTAATATAAACTTTTTCTTAGTCCGTGTGAAATATAGTCAGAACTCCGAAGGATATCAGCTGTTCTTGTTTCTGGATTTGTAGAGCCATATAATGTCTGAATTCTGATTCTTGAATCTGACAGCACCCTGATTGAAGTACTTCTTTTAGGTACTGTTAATTAACAATCTAAAAGTTGTTGTCATGTTCTTTTCCAGGCAGAGAATATAATGCTCTCGGATAAGCATAAGGCAGAGAAGGAACAAAATATGCAACTGCAGCATCAAATTGCTCAATTGTTACAGTTGGAGAAAGAACTTAAATTGCAGATAGAAAAACGAGATTCAACAATTCAACTGTTACAGGTTGGCCCAAGAACCTATATTAATTTCTTTTATGGAATCTTTACCCAAAATTCAGCTGTCTCCAGTTCATTAAATTTCTTAGTTTGTTTTGCATCACTTCTGTATCAAGTGAAGCCTGCAATCTTTTAGAGGTGATGACTAGGTGATGACTCACTACGTTTCGTGTTTATTGAAAAAAAAAATGGAGTTGAAACATCAGTTATTTTTGTTTTCTAAGGAGTATTCTTAAATCTCAACTCCTTAATCTTATTTACACTTAAGAGCATCTATTCATTCTCATTACGTACCTTCTCCATGCTTCAGCTCTATATACTTTATTGACGAGTTATGGTGTTAGTGCTATAAAATTAGATGCTAGCTTGAAAAGAATATGGTTTCAACTTGTGTGTTGAGCAGTTCCTCAACTTTCTTATAGAATGTTTCCAAGAAATAGTCTCCTTAGCTAAAAATCTAGTATTCATTGTCATAAAAGAACACAATTTGTGTAGTTTTCTATAGATTTTGTTGATATGTCACTTCTGAGTTGTTCCACATTCATTAAGTAGGAGAGAGCTCACTTTATAAGCCTAGTAAGCTATTCCTCTTATCACCAATTGGTTTTAGGATGAATTTTTACTCGGGTGGCTAATGGCCTCCCTCACGATTGAGTATGCTTCATGTGTGGGACCGTTTAACAAAGTTTTTTTTCTACTTTAGGTTTTATGAGCTGGAGGGTATGGGTAGCAGAAAAGTTGTAATCATGAAATAGATGAATGAGCTCCACTTAACGGTGTAGGTCGCCTTTACTCTTGGTGGTTTCACTCTCTGTTAATCTATAATCATCTTTCTTTTGTCCTCTGTCCTCTTTCTTCAGCAAGTTAAATCTAGAGAATGATAAAGCACTTAGACCCTGTTCTTTTCGACTGGATGAATCTGAACTGAACTGAACTTAATAGACTTGAATTGAAGTGAATTGAACTTATTGGATCTGAACTGAACTGAATAAATTAACAATTTTTAATAATAATTAATAAGATTAATAAAAAAATAACAATAATCATCACAATTAAAAATAATACTCTATATTAAATAGTAAATATATATATATATATATATATATACATAGTAAATGGTAATACCATAAAATTTATGATTCCCAATATCAAGATCTTTTCCCAAACTCTGTGAAAAAAAAGAATCTTTCTTCCAAAACATACCCAAGTGGAAACATAAATTTGCAAATTCTATTACATCACAAATTTGCAAATGAGTAGTGCCCGTCCCAATATCGTATTAGTAAAATATTAACGATGTCCCTAATATCTATAAGAGTTAAAATAATAATAGAAATAACAAAAGTAATAAAAAACATAGTAGCAATGTTAATAAATGATAATAATAATAAATAATAATAATAAAAATGATAATAGTAATAAATAGCATTGATAATATTAAAATCACAATAATAACATACAATAATAATATTAATGATAATAATCACAATATCAAGAATAAAAATTCTATAATAATTATTATTATCAACATTTTAATAAAAAAAATGATAAAAAATAACGAAAAGGTTAATTAGATGAATAAAGCTGAACTGAATTGAACTTAATGGACCTGAAATTGAACTTAAATAAAAAGAACTCCGGAAGAATAGGGCCTTAGTCCCAAGCTTTTGCGGGTCCAATTTTGAACATAAATGCAGACATTCTTCATTGTAATATTTATCAGTCTTTTTCGATTGCTCTCGGTTTCGCGCTACATAGCGCGCTTTTGCGCCAAAAAATTTGGAAACGCCACATAGTGCATGGCCAGTTACTTTCGCACCTGTTTTGTGCACGTCATCTGCTTATGTGGCAATGAAAACACGCAATTGCCCGTGCGATTTGCGCTATCGTGCGAAAGGCGTGCGCTATTAGGGTTAAATTTAGCTAACCGTAATCAATTAAATCTTTCATTTAAGTTACAACAGCACATGACAGAAGACTTTTGAGCGACGAAACACACAACTTAAACTGGCCAACAAAATCTTCTCTGAAGCAGGGGTTTTTTCATTGGGCGAAAAGAATTTGCCTCTTTCTGTCTATCTCTCACACGAGTCAAGCGGGCATGGGATTTTTTTCATCGGGGCTGTCTTTTTTGTTTTCATGTTGCATCTCTCTCTATCTCTCACACGAACAGAATTCTAGGTTTAGCTTATTTGAAATTATTTCATGGCTATTTGCCTTAGTTATTTATCTATTGTTCTTATATGAGAATATATATTTTTTTTTTACTTAAAAAAATATCATGTTCAAATTACCCACGCTATGCGCTACACTATTTCGCACTACCCAATTCCGTACAAAAATGCTACGTGCCTGGCAATGCAACTGAAAACACTGATATTTATATACGCACACATGTATAACACACACATATTTATATATATATATATATATATATATATATAATATAATATATTATATATATATATATTTGTCTTAGTTTATTGCAATCACATTGCTTCCTCCCCATCAGGTAGGACTTAAAGAATTTTACTACACTGTCTAGTAAATAATTGATCTTTATATTCAAGGAAACTTGGGGCGCGGATCTGGTGCTTAAGCCCGCCATACTTAAACCGTGCTTAAGTATTATGAGTACAATAGTACTCATGTACTCGACCATATGAGTATAATAGTACTCATATAATCTGAGTATTATTTTACTCATGTAAAATGAGTACTTGCACCTAATTTTTTTTAAATAAATGTGAGTACTATTGTACTCATGTGCTCGATCAACTGAGTACAGTAGTATTCATATAGCTATATGAGTACATTAGTACTCTTTGGCCGAACAATATGAGTATTGCAGTACATTTAAGCATGGCTTAAGCACGGAAGGACTTGAGCATGAGATCCGTCCCCGGAAAATTGAGGTGTGACATGCTATAGTGGAATATGTTATGTTGGTTTCAAATACACACGTTATGTGTTGACGCTGAAAAGATTTTGTGGCACAAATGCAGAAGTTGCTCTAGCTTTATAAGTTTTTTTCTTCTTTTTTCTTTTTCTTTTTTAAGATTCTGAATTTACGAGCAGTATACAAAATTAAGAAAGCTTTTCAAGACCAGCCTTACCAAGAGAGAACTTTACGACTAGATGTGTGATCCTCGTCACTCTTGATCCTCTCTGTAGGCCAAACTGAAGAGTGTTGAGTCACAATTAAATGAAGCTCTTCTTTCCAATGAGATTAGATCAACAAATGGTCCTGGACCACAGACTGGAGAACATTCAAACAACAAAGCCACAGGTGATGATGTGGACTCTACTGCAGTTACTCAGAGACTTGAGGACGAACTCAAGAAACGGGATGCACTCATTGAGGTACTTAATTGTATAAACTGACAATGTGTTTTTTATTGGTAGATATTTTTCGTTTAACCTCCCTTAAGGTTGGGAATTTTGCTTCCTGAGGTACTGAGGCAGAACTCAGAGATGTTACGATTTGTCTTTGCCTGCTTTTAAAAATATGTAATGCTAGAAGACTAAGCTTTTTTTTTTTTTTTTCTTCTTTACTTCGTTTTGGCAGAGATTACATGAAGAGAATGAGAAGTTGTTTGACAGATTGACTGAGAAAGCTTCCTTAACCGGATCACCTCAGGTTTCTTGATATTTTCTAGCATGACCTGAGAGTTATTTAGTTTTGTGTAGGTTGTTTCATTTTTCTCTGATCTTTTGCTAAGCTTTTACATTAAGCATTACGTTATCTTTTCTCTCAGGTGTCAAACCCATCCCCCTGGGGACCACCTAGTCAGTCTCGTGACTTGGGAAGGTGGTATTCCATTCTGATTTCAAAGACTGAAATTTGATTTTGATTTTTACTTTTACTTTTTTTTTTATGTCCCCTCAATTTAAGGTTCTTAACAGACCTTTCCATGTTCCTTCTCCTTCCCTCTTCCTTTATATTTAAATTTTCCTTACAGGAATGATAATATGATTCCGAAGGGACGTCCTGCTGATGTTTCCTCACCTTTAGCCTCTTTTAAGACGGAGAACAGTGTTGCATTGATCAAATTTGGTACTGATATTGTCAAGACTACCCCAGCTGGTGAATATCTTACTTCTGCCCTGAATGATTTTGATCTGGAACAATATGACAGTCTTGCTGCAATATCAGATGGAGCAAACAAGCTTTTGATGCTGGTAAGTGTAACTGAAAATATATTCTTGAATCCAACTGCAGAACTCAAGAGTTTCAAATTTGGAAGTTTTATTTTGTTGCTATTTGGTATCCCCTTTATTAATTTGGTTGCAAATTGTTTTTTATTGTGCTAGCTATCTGCTTGAGGCTTTTACCCGGTTGTCTAATTGGATGCAGAAGGGTAAATATAGCTTAGATTTATGTTTCTTGCTGCTTTGCTTAACATTTGTTGCAAGCATTTATGCAGGACCACGGGATTGCCATTAGTGTATCATTATTATCGTCGTCGTCATTATCATCACCATCATCATCTGCACATTAATTCCAACTATGTTGGGGTTATTAGTGTCAAATACAACAACAACTGACCCTTAATCCCAACATGATTTGGGGTCGGCTAACATGAATCATTATTTGAAACCATCAACCACCAAGAAAATTAAAGAAAAGCAAAATAAAATAAAAAAGAAATAATTAAATGAAAATACGAAGTGTAAAGAAAAATCAAATTGTCTTACGAGAAAAAATCATCCAAATAATGAGATAGTAGAAGATTAATGAAAAACTTTGAAAAGACATAAAATAAAATAGAATAAAAAAGGAAATAAATAAAGAAAAAAAAATCAAACTTCATCATCCACCCGTATGTATTATCCTTCCACACTATCCTCTCTATCGCAATATTTTTTTCCAACCCAAGAAACCTCATTAAATCAGTTAACACAAAGTAGTTAACACTATAAAATCATGCAAAACACGAAGTAGCGAAGTTTTACGCCAGATGCCCTTCCTGTCGCAACCTTCATATGAAAGAGAATGAGATAAAATTCCAATAACCGCTATCACAATAGGTTCTTTCACTTGCATTGAAAGTATCATGAGACGATGAGACGGGATTGGCATTAAGTGTAACGAACAAAATTCTTCATTCCTTTCTGGTTAGCCTTTATTGGTCTCACCTACTTGGCAAGTTCAATATACAATTAAGTAGTTTATGAACAATACTGGACATAGAGAAATGTGGTTTCAAATCATGCATTTATGACAGTGCTTGACATGCATTCTAATTCTAAATAATCTGCTAACAGAAGTATTTGTCCACTGTGACACTTCCTGCATTAATAGAACTTGTTGATCCCTTTCCTCGACGTTTTATGTTATTTCTGATTCTGAATTAGTCCTTGTAAGATTATCTTATGTGAAGATGGTTATGGCTGATATCTATGCTGGTAGTATTTGGGATTCCGTGTCCCACACTCTAGGTAGTCTACTTGCAGCCTTCTTGTGGGCATGGTTACATGTCTCAACTTCTAAAATTCTGAATAAAATGAATCATCATTTTCTGCTTAATATGTTACTTTTTTTTTTGGATTTTGCTCATTTATTCAGTTTTCTTTTCGTTTTTGTTCCTCCACCCCCCTGAACATTGCCTACCGGCAATGTTGTAGGTTCTAGCTGCAGTAATTAAGGCAGGTGCTTCAAGAGAGCATGAAATACTTGCAGAAATAAGAGATGCTGTTTTTGCCTTTATTCGTAAAATGGAGCCGAAAAGGGTGATGGATACTATGCTTGTTTCTCGTGTTAGGATTCTCTACATAAGATCCCTGCTTGCTCGTTCACCAGAGCTACAATCGGTTAAGGTGCAAATAAGTTGTTTTCCTTTCATTGTGCCAAGTACTTGGTTGTATATACACAATTCTATATGTCGCTGAAGCAGTTCATTTTCATCTAACCGAAAATTGAAATTTACATTTGAATGAAATGATTTCTTTATTACAAGGTTCCTCCTGTTGAGCGCTTTCTAGAAAAGCCTAATAATGGACGTAGTAGAAGCTCTAGCTGTGGTAGCAGCCCTGGCAAATCTCCAGTGCGGTATGATAGCACAAGGAATATGTTGATTGAGGAACAGATTCAAGGGTTCAAAGTAAATATCAAACCGGAAAAGAAGTCAAAGTTGTCATCTGTAGTTTTGAAGATACGTGGAATTGATCAGGTAACCTGTTGATGCTTTTTCTTCTTGTTTTCTTCTATTGTTACTAAAGTCATACATTCTCATTTCAGCCTATTTTGTCACGTTTTCATTCACTTGTAGACAAGTGATACTCTCCCAAAGAGCTTAAGCTTTAGTTGAGGCATTAGGCTAGAATACAACTTAAGACCCATGTTGATCTATGTTGCCTTACTACTCTGAAACACATCATCATCATCATCATGTCCACCTTAATCTAACTATTTTGTGGTTGGTGGCATGAAGATTATAGTGTCAATTAATGGTCAAAATGAGTTAACACTATATAAAATCTTGCAAAAAGCAAAGTAGCAATGAGATGAAATTCCAAAACCATCACTAGTTTTTCCAATTGCATGGAAAATATCATGAGACAGTGATGAGTTGAGATAATTGCTGTAGTCATGTCCCATTACAGGATTGATATTGTAAGATCAACATGTAGATTGCGTAAGATCAACAATATTGTTACTATTTAGTTGTTTAAGTATTAACTCTTGCAACCATTTTTTCTTCTAGTTGTTGGTGCTATTACTCTTGTTAATGTGGGAGAAATTGTCTAGTGAGTTCCTATACTCTCCCTTGGTTTACACTTATAATGACAGTTGTTATAAGAGGAGTTTATCACTCTTGATTGCATGATCAATAATATATTTTATCCTTTTCGAGCGACATTGCCCAACAATGTGATCACCAATATGATTTTTTTTATTTTTTTGTTTCCGCAGTTTTTTTTACTTCTTTTAACTGCTCTGAGTAGGTGGTTTGTTTTCTCGTTGGCCTTTCTGCAATTCCTATAATTAACGCATAATGTGAGTTTGCTGCAACTGCAACACTTCAAATCTTCCAATGTTGTCCATATTTACTGTCCGACTTTTATCAATCAGAAGTTCCATATGCAATTTTTGGGGCCATTTAAATCAAGTATATATAAAGAGAAGTCACTAGTCACTTTTGAATTTTGTTTCCTTTTTACTTTGGTTCATGAACATGATTATACATTTTAGTTACTTCGAAGAGTGATTTTTTTCTCTTCTTGATGTCCTAGCTATCTTTAACACACACACACACACACACACACTTATATGGAAAATTTATACTTGAAAACACACCAGAACCTCAAGTACTTCATTTGACATTTGACATTAAAATATACAGGATACGTGGAGTAAGCATATAACAGGTGGAAAACTCAGGGAAATAACCGAGGAAGCCAAAAGTTTTGCAATTGGGAATAAGGCTCTCGCAGCTCTTTTTGTTCACACTCCAGCTGGCGAGCTCCAGCGTCAAATCAGAAATTGGCTTGCGGAGAACTTTGATTTCCTTTCTGTTGCTGACGATACAGTAGCTGGATCAACGGGTCAGTTGGAGCTTCTCTCTACTGCAATAATGGATGGTTGGATGGCTGGTTTAGGTGCTGCCCAACCTCCTAATACTGATGCTCTCGGCCAGCTTTTATCTGAATATTCCCGACGTGTTTATAGTTCTCAACTGCAACACTTAAAGGTATGTCCTTACAGTCACGTCGTGTTCTTTATTCCCTGTGCACGTGCAGCAATGCATGGTACAAGAAATACTAGTGGGTAGGTATCCTGTGCCTATTTCTGTATTATACTTTGGCACTTTGCCCTCGTCTTGTTCGTAAGTTATATCCTGTACCCAAGTCCGTGTTGCTATATGAACCTGGACTAAAAACTAATGAACACATAAGAAACGAATAATGAATATAAAGATGATAAAATATAGAATATCAACTTCATATTTATGTTTTTGTGAATATATATTTTTTGTTTGCAACAGTTGTTATTCATTATTTATCATTTTCATTTTTATTATTTATTCATCATCAACTGCACCTTAATCCCAACTATGTTAGGGTCGGTGGCATGAAAATTATAGTACCAATTAATTGTCGAAAATTAGTTAACACTACAATTCATAGTTTTGAATAGCGAATAGCGCCAAATAGCGACAAGGTCCCCGATGGCTATAGCGCATAGCGATGCCAATAGCGAGGGCTATTTGAAAATACAGCGCTAGAAGTATATAAATACATAATATATGACATATATTAAAAATAATTCAGACTTCATGCATAAATTGAAAAATAAAACAAATATAAGTTCAAAACACAAAACAATAGTGCTTCGAATACTACAAAAACAATAATATAAAAATCATTATTCATCTTATTCTTCATCAAGATCAAGATTATCTTCTTCATTTGGAAGTGCATAACCCTTGATGTCATTCTCTTCTTCACTTTCTTCATCAAAGTTGAACTCCTCATCCTCTTCCTCCTCTTAATCAATAAGGGTGAGTGTAGAAACTGCTGAAACTTTCTTTTTTCCTTTGGACTTAGATGTTTCCGCCTTAGAGCTCGTAGCCTTTGAAGACTGAGATGATGTAGGGGCTGCCTTCGACACCCCTTTGGATTTTCTGAACGTATATGGAGCTTCTTCAGCCCCGGCAGCATCGACAACAACTTGCCAAGTCAAATCCACCCCATCATGAACCAAGTCAGACCCTTCATCCTCCAACCTCCCAACCAACCATTCATTGCCATCATCTACTTCAGTCAGTATGATAGGATCAACTGTGTCTCGCATGTCATATCTACGCCTCAAAGCTCTGTTGTACTTGATGAACACCAAATCATTTAATCGTTTTTGTGCCAGCCTATACCTTTTTTTGGAATGAAGTTGCAAAAGTTTAAAATTTAAATAAATTTGTCATGAATTGAGGCACGCAACGGGGCAAACTTTGTAGTAATAGAAAATAAACAACAAAAAATTAAAATCATTTACATGTTCAAACACACTCCAGTTGCGCTCACAACCGGAAGAGCTACAAGTGAGACTGAGTATCTTCTCGGCGAGTCTTTGCAACTTTGGTGTCGAAGATCCATACGAGTTCCACCACCAACATAATTATATTGTTATTTTAATATATTCATATTGAATTTATTCCATAATCATATTCTAATATTTTCAGTTTAAAGTTTAAACATAACAATTAACATTATACCTGGTGATACGACATTCCTCATTTTGACTGCGACTTCAATCCCAAAAAGCCCTTCACCTTGCTTGTATTTTGACCAATGTTTTAAAAGGCGCGAGGCGAGTTTGAGGCGTTTTGGCGAGGCGAGGCGAGGCGTAAGCCTCGAGGCGCATTGAGGCGTAAGCCTCGATTAAAATTAGAAAAATCATAAAAAAAAACTCATAAGAGTATTATAATATTGATATGCATTAGTAAAAGAGCAAAAAGTATAAATTAGATTACTATAATATGAGGTGTAAGCCTCAATTTTATTTTATTTCTTTAGTAAAGATTTAAAACTATATCAACATTAGGTTACTTTTTTTTCACTAAATTAAATTGCATTCTCTACCAAAATTTCCACTAAATTTTAATATTTAATCACTATGTATTAATTTGAGAAGATTTAATAAAAAATAATTTCATATATTTTTATGTTTTTTAAAGAAAAGAAAACTACTCATAAATTTAATATATCCAATTGTAACTCTATATTTATGAAGTCTAATAATACTTGATATAAGTAGGGATAGTTAGGTCTTTAACCACTTCTAGGGGTGAGCTCGGTTCGGTCTGGTACGGTTTCTAGCTAAAACCGATACCGAACCGTATCTTATCGGTATCTAGCATTTGAGTACCGAAATGATTCGGTTTTAAATCGGCTCGGTGTGATCGGTTTCGGTGTCGGTTCGGTAGTGGTTCGGTGTCAATGGGCTGATTAAATGGGCCACTTAAGTTGGGCTTGCACCAGGCCCAAATTGAACTACTTGGGCTAAATCAGACAATTGTAAGTTCAAATAGAAGGATTTATACATAATTAATCCACTTCAAAGCTTGAATAAAAATAAAATCTACTTCAATAACATAATAATAACTAAGGATTCAAAAAGTCCAATATCAGATTAAACAAAAGTCTTGAATTTCCTCCTTAGCACAGATCCATCAATTCATAACAACCTGCACAAAGAAAAAACAAAGTCTGCAGAATAGTCATCTGTTTTATCGGTTCGGTTCGGTTTTAAAGTCGGGATCCATATCTAAAACCGAAACCGAACCGCATAATTCGGTTTTCAAAATTTTAAGAACCGTACCATACCAATATCTTATTGGTTCGATTTTTCGGTTTCGGTTTTTTCGGTTTTTTCGGTATTATCGATTTTTGTCGGTTTTTCTGCTCACCCCTAACCACTTCTAATAAAACCCCCTCTCTTTGACTTATTTCACATCTCATCCCTATTCTCACCACAGACCCGCAGCTCTCACGCAGACTCCCAGGTGAGTTTTTTTTTTTTTTTTCTTTCTCAAGAAAAGGCGAACGCCTCACAGTTTTGAGGCGTTAAAACGCGCCTCAAACGCGCCTCAAGTGCGCCTCACAAAATCGAGGCGTGAGCCTCAGCAAAGGTGGAAGAGGCGCCGCCTCGGAGGCGCTTTTCCGCTGCCTCGCCTCAAGGCGCGCCTCGAGGCGTGCGCCTCGAGCGCCTTTTAAAACATTGATTTCGACAACTCCTTATGAATTATAGTCTCCGTCTCAGGATTGTAGGAGCAAGATCGGTCGGTATCGCCGTTTGGAGATAGAGTTATAAAACTCTTTCGCATTGCAGAAGCGATTTAAATGATGGTGCAGAAAATAAATCGACACAAGATTTATAGAGGTTCGGCCAAACGTGCCTACGTCCTCTCGGTATCTTTTTCTATAGGCTAAAGATAAATCTCTGCACCTCTCTTCTATCGGTCGAGGGATAACCGTTACAAGATCGTCTTCGATTGGTCCGAGTAAACCGTTCTCTCACCTGTCTTTATGTCGGTCCAAGTTAAACCGTTTTCCTTTCGTATAGGACAAGGAATCAACCACTCTAGCTTTCTATGGGTACTAGATAAACCTCACTTAGATATCGATTGCGATTCTAACAATGCCGGATCCTTGATCCTAATAACACCGAATCCAATCGTATCTTTTCTTTTTCCCTCTCGTGTATGATTTTGCGTATAACACTCAATTACTATCAATTCAAGCTCAAGTACAACAACTAGGATGTTTACAATGATATAACAAGTATATATGTTTTGCTCAAGGTTGTTGTATGGTTTGATACCAAGTGGTTTGGTATTAATAGCCATTTTTATCCAACTAGCTGTTAGCTCCTTTTGACTTGCTAGCGTGCGCTAGCCTTTCTTCATAGCGTGCGCTATGGTCTGTTACGTACGTTATAGCTTTCATGTAGCGTACGCTATCGTCTCCCAGTTTCAGTCCAGTAGCTTCGTTTCTTCCTTTATGTACGTTATGCCTCCGTATTACGTACGTTTACTTCATTGCTTAGCGTACGTTAACCATGCTTCGTAGCGTGTGTTAACTCATATATCCGTTGCCTTTATTTTGTCAAACTATACCAGATTCTTTCCAACGTTCATCTGATTTGAAATCTCATTACGTACATTAACCTGAATGTGTTACGTACATTAAATTGCTCCAATAACGTGCGTTAATTATCAGTTGTAGCGTGCGTTAATTATCAGTTGTAGCGTGCGCTACCTTCATCAGGTAAGACGTCTGTTCGGTGCCTAAAACGAAGGCCCAGGGGAAGCGGTAAAACGAAAATTAATTCGATCCGAATCATACGAGGATTGATCGAGCTACGTATATACGAATATCAAAACGAATAACAAGAGATATAGAATCTCACCCTTGTAGTCCGTTGATTAGATGGATAACCTTCTCTTGAGCTATTCCCCAAGCTTTGCTAGATCTCTACGAATCTATTCCGCTTCAAGCCCTTGAACGATCCAACGCCGAAAGCACCGCGTCTCTACTTGCCACGCGCCGGAAAAACGAACGGACTTGCTATTTTCCAAGGACACGGCTAGAGCTAGGTGATGAAGCTTTTGATTGAGATTATAACACTTTAAGTGTATAACTCACCATCTCTCATTTATGTCTTGATGTTTTCTCCAAGAAAAAACCAAGAACTTGTGATGAAGATGAAGAAGACATGGAGAAGCCTTTCTCTCTCTTTCTACACTTTATCTCACGGTTGAAACCAATGAATTGTCTTTGAGAGATTGAAGTCTTCTTATCTATATTCTCCTTCCACATGTTACAACTCATTCACATGAGAAAAATGCCCCACAAGTCCTTTTCCTTGCATTATCATCCAATAAAAAAATGGAAAGAAAAGACAATGGGAAGATAGGTGGAAGGGGGGGCGGCCATGATGAAAATCGAATGAGTTTGGTTTGTTTCGGACTCCCGTGAGTCCAAACAGATAAACTCTGATTCCGTTCCGATGTATTTATATCGATTAATTAATCCAATTAATTAATCATATCAAATACATAATAACATAATTAATTTCTCTAAGAAATAATTATATTCATGAATTAAATTAATCACCCAGTAATTTATTTAATTCATTAGGCCGTAAATCAATTTATTCAATAAATCGATTTAGACATCCAATGTCCAATAAATTAGATATCCAATATTTAATATTCATAATGAGAGAATAAGCTCGATTCATTCCGTCGTCAATCCTATTGCGCGACTCGGTAGGTCCGTCTCAGTCAGCAATGGGAGGAACCAAAGAGTAGTAGCACCACCTAGCCAGCCTGGCGGCCTACACTGTATCCCAACTGAGAACGAATGATGGGATCATTCAAGAACCATTATGTCGTGAATATCAATATACGTATAAACCCTTCTTTCACATGTCCCGATCAAGTTATAGGAAACCCTATCTGTACTTGACGCTATGCATGCGTTAATGCAAACCGAGATCATCGAGCTCTCGTGTATCTAATACAACTAGCTCCAATGCTTTGGCCAAAGACTTATGATCTCATCTGCCAATAACCGCATAGGACATATAACCCGCTCATTAACGGGAGAAAGAATTCTATCTTAGTATTCAGTAGGACCTGCTACTTGCCCATCAAGACGCACGTCGAGGTTGACCCCCACCTCCCAGTTTACAGGGTCGAACTACTCTAATGAAAATCTTGACGTCACAAGCACATCCCTACTAAATCTTCAAGTCGAAGGTTCACGAATACCTATCACAACCTTTCGATTCCGTCATTGACTGTCTCGGAGTGAAATCCGTGTGACGAAGAGGGTGATTCGGTTCGAGTATACTAATCCAATTAGCATACCTATAACGTGTGCTCCCACTAACCATTAGTGTTCGACAGGCACTCTCCTTGTCAAAGAGCACGTCATACAAGTCTTCACATAAACTTAACGCTCAGTGAAGTTTCATCGACTTGCGAACGATTAAGTATTTGAGCTATAAACCTTTCCAGTGCCGACCTCCTTATCCAATAAGGAGTGAAACGTTTTGCTCTCAAATACACGGACTAGTTTCTATATATATATTTACGAGTTCGGAATGCCAGTAACTACCAGTAAATAAAGAAACATACATTGCCTTATATTAATGATTTACATAATTACAAGTACAATGCCCTCACTCAACATCCTTTGAGTGGCATTCGAGGGCATACTCCCAACAATCTCCCACTTGCACTCAATGCCACACACTATGGTATCTAATACCCATGTTCTCCAGATTACGCTCCAAGCTAATCTGAGAATGTGGATTGGTCAGTGGATCAGCGACGTAGTCGGCTGACTCTACTCTATGCAGCACAATGTATCTCTTTGCGAACAAATGCTCTTACGAGATGATACTCTCTCTCAATATGTTTGGTACTGTTGTGAAACCTCGGCTCCTAGGCCTGTGCTACCGCTCTGGCAGCGCAACACAAGGTGTCACGTGAAGTTTACCCAGTAACTTCTAAATTCTTCCTTTGGAGGCCTCCGAGGCAGCTTTATACTCAGCCTAACAGGTAGAATTAGCAGTCGCGCTATACTTGGCACTATGCCATGATACTGCTCCTCCATTAAGAGTAAATGTAGCCAGAAGTAGACATAGAATCGTCTTTCTGTCCTTGGAAGTCCAATACAGTGAATCCCATCACATTCAGTTCTCCACCACCATATATAAAAACCAGATCTCTAGTCCTTCTAAAGTACTTGAGAACGTTCTTTATGGCGGTCTAATGTTCCCGAACTGTGTTAGCCCGAAAACTACTTACCACGCTCCCAGCATGTGCAATGTCAGGTCTCGTACACAATAAAGCATATATAAGGCTACCCACTGCCGAATCATATGGTATATAACTCATTTCCTTTCATTGTTCCTCACTATGAGGACACATCTTCAAGGTGAGTTTTATTCCATGTCGCATCGGAAGGAACCCTCTCTAACATCTAATCTATATAGAGGGCTTGGGAAAAACTTATCATTTTCTTCGATCTATCCCAGTAGAGTCGGATCCCAAGAATATAGGTTTCTTCTCCCAAGTCTTTCATGGAGAAATTACTCGAAAGCCAAGCTTTCACAGAACTGAGTATTCCCACATCATTTCCTATTAGTAGAATGTCATCTACATATAGTACTAAGAATGTGATCTTGCTCCCACTAACCCTCTTGTATACACAAGGTTCCTCTTCATTGTGCACAAAGTCAAACTCTTTGACTGTCTCGTCAAAATGAAGGTCCCAACTACATGAACACTGCTACAGTCCATTTCATGGAGTCTACATCCACCATTGCTAGGTCATTGGTCGCGGATCGGTCTCTTGTTTATCACTTGGAACCTCGAGGAAACCCAGTTCCTCCAAGTGCATAAAACTATACCTCTCAGGTAATTGAGACACCCTACTTGACCTACGAGGTGGTTGTACTTGTGTTATAGAAGGTTCGGTTCCATTTTTCTTGCACATGTGTCTCCTTAGGAGTTTCATTGTATTCTTCCAAAGAAATACTTCTACCTGTCCCGCCTTCCTGGATGAACTCATCTTCCAAGAAGTGTGCTTCTAAAGCAACAACGATCTTTCGATCTTCGGGCATGTAGAATAAATAACCCATCGTCCCAGACGGGAATCCAATGAAACGTCCCTTCGCGGACCTAGCTTCCAACTTTTCCACCTTAGTCTTCTTAACATAGGCGGGACCAATGTTACCTGGTTCGCGGTACGCTGCGGTTCGCGGAACACGTATCGGGACGTGGTACGCTATATGTATCGGTACGCGGTACGCTGGGGGTAGGCTTAGTCGGGACGCTTTTTTGGGATGCGGTACGCGAATTCATTCTTTTCAATACGCCAGTATTAAATTTATAAGATAATTAATTTTCACATATATTTTTGATTATTTTTAAAGAATATAATTTTATAATCAATTATTAAAGTATATAACATTATAATATCTATCTGTATCATCGAGTAGTAAAAAGTAAAAACAAGACATAATAACAGAAGTTTATTAAATTGAAAAAGAATCACAAATACGTAAATTAGTCATAGCACAAAGAAAAACATAACTCAATCTACTTTTAACGTAAATTATATCTTTTCTTTTCCTTTCGCTCCAAAACTGGAAATTGAAGTTTGCCGAATCCGTAATCCACCAGGAGCTTGTGGGGTCTTCCCAAGGTCACGCATGCCTCATAAGCGGATGAAGAACTTGAACCATGTGAAACAGCTTACTTCATCTTCTTTCTCTAAAGTTTCGATTGTTCTTGATATTCATCTTCAAGTGATTTCCAACGCAAATCTTCTAACCTTACACTTGAATCATCAACATAAGATTCCTCGGATCAATATCCCATTTTCTGTGTGGCCCATCTTTGTAACTTTCGGTGAAAGCGAGACAAAAGGCGCAAATTTGAATGAATAAAAACCAACTTATCACTGCATGCAGAATTCAATCTATTCCTCTTCACACTATGAATATATGAATAAGTACTCAATTTCGCTCGGCGGAAGAGCTAGTGATTGGTTGTGATAATACCTTTTGTGCAACTTCGGCCAACTCTGAGTTTACGCACCATAAGTGGACCACCATTCAATGGCGTCCATAGTTCTTGCATCTGTTTGAGCCGCAACCATAGCATAAAGGCCTTTGCGCATGTGGAAACGAGCAAAGCGCTCTCGAAATAATTTTGCCTCCTCGGCGCTCTCGGAAATTCTTTCAAAGGATTCCATCACTCCTTGTATCACTTCTTTGTCCTCATTTGGTGCTTTCCTTCTTGTCCCTCCTGGTGCTGGAGCACTAAGATACCTCAGATCATAAAATCTTGGAGTAAGGGCAAACCCGAGACAATGAAGAGGAATAGACATTTTCTCCCACCGTTGCATAATAATGTCTTCCATCTGATCATAGTCAGCCTCATGGACATTTCCTTTCATAATGTCTTTGATTTCACCCACCATATTATCCATCTTTTCATAAATCTCACCCATTTTGGGACCATCACCATCACAAAATTTAATCAGTAAAAAAATAGGTTTAGTGATGGATAAGACATTTTCCACATTATCCCAAAAACTATCAGAAGATATAGTATCTGTAATTGAGTTTCCCATAGTTCTTGCATGTTCATCCCCCTGTTTAATCCAATCTTTCCAAGATTTAAGAATAACCGTAGTAGCTAAAGCTTCTCTACAATCAAGAAGTCTCTTCAGCAAAATATAATGTGATCCAAATCGAGTTTTTGCGACTTTCAAAAGCTCCAACTTTGAATGACTTTTAAACATATACAGTGCATGGTTGTGGTTTATGAAGTACTTAGACTATATTTTTTCCTATTCTATATGTACTATTTAACCACTCAAATCGCTTTGCAAAATCTTTCATGACAAGATTCAAGGAATGTACTGCACATGGTGACCAAAAAATATGCTTGTGTACCTTTTCTATCTCCTTCCCGGCAAATTTGCAGTTTGCAGCATTATCAGTCACAACCTGAATAACTTTCGAGTCTCCAACTTCCTCAATGGCACTCAACAAAAACTCAGCAATTGCTTTCCCTGTTTTCTCGATGCCTGAAAAATCTTTACCATACAAGAAAGTGGCACCACGACTATTCACAGCAAGAACATTGATCAGAGGCTCACGTTTTACATTAGACCATCCATCTGAAACTATTGACACCCCCTGTGTATACCAAGTGTCCTCAATCGGAACAAGTTCTTTCTCAATATTTCTTTTGCACTCATCTAATGTCCTTCCTTTCTCATATGATGGTGCTTTATAACCTTGAGGAGCTCTATTAATTGCTGTTACCATCTCATGAAATTGGGGATTCCTCAACACGTTAAAAGGTATTCCATTGGCACACAGTCCCCTGATTATTTTGACATCAACATCATGTCTTTCCATCAATTTAAACGAATCTTCAATTTTTCCTGCAACTGACGGTTTATTGATCTTCATCAATGTAGAGTTCTTTAATGATGACGAGACCCAGGTTTTTCAGACTTGAACTCTTTTTCTAACCTCTTCATATGTGGCTCTGTCGCTCATTAATGCGTAACAACGTTGTATTCTGCTTTTTTTCCGTGACAACACCAAAAAAATGATAATGCATGCGGGTATATGAACTAGTGAACTTGTTCTTGCAGTACTTACATGACCATGTTTTTGAGCCTCCTGGATTTTTCCCATGACCAGAACCCGTAATTATTACGTGTTCTAGCAAAGGTTTTTTTGTTGAATCGATTTCCACTGCCTCTTCAATATTTTTTCTCACAAATTTTGATGATTGACTGTGGTTTATTTGTGTTTCTGGAACAATTTCTTCGGCTTCACTTGAACTACCATCCGAACATTCAACACTAACTTGCTGAGATGAGATTTGTTGCTCTCTTGCTCGTTTGCCAAACGCCATAATTTAGATGAAGATGTTCTTTTTTGAACGTAGATGATAATATGTTTTATTTTTGAATCAATACCAATTAGAACTAGATATATAGTGTACAAGTTAAAAGAATCCTAATCAATATATGATTATGTCTTTTAGATTAACAAGGAAAGAGATAAAGTTTAGAAAAGATATAGATTTTTAATGATTTGAAAGTCAAACACTAAAAAGTTAGGTAATTTATTTGAGATAAATACCAATAATTATTGATATTAGTTTCCATTAATATGTTATTTAGTATTATTTGTACGATTTTTTTTAATATTTTACAATGAGTACACAAGAAACAAAGAAGGAAAAAACGAAAAGTAAAAATCTTGTAAAAAAAAGGAAGAAAAAAGGAAAAAACGAAAAGTAAAAATCTTGTAAAAAAAAGGAAGAAAAAGTTAAAAAGGAAAGAGAAAGTGGGATAATCATTACACAAATATGGAGTAAAAAATACTCCTAATAGGAGTCTCCTATGACTTCACATGTCTGCCGCCTATTACCAAATAAATAATAAAAGTGACCAAAGGGCATAATTGAATTTTCCACCCCTCCTTCCTTATTTCCTTTACTTTTCTCTCCTTCTTCACCCGTTCCTTTCATGGCGTCTCTGCAATTTTAACTTGCATCTCCTTCAATATCCAAGCAATTTTCATGAAAAAAATCAGACCCCGTACAAGATCTACGCAGCTCGACAGCGCCGTGGGTAAAACCGACGCCACCATACCTCTGTCCCTGTTTCGCGTCTGCCTTGACATCATGCCACTGCCATAAAGCTGCGGGTCCGCCGGATATGGGGCACCAGTTCGCGAACGCACCGCGTTTGGGTACCTGCGATCTGGTTCGTGGGACGAGGGGGGGGGGAGAGCGAATTAGGTAACATTGGGCGGGACATCCCCAAATCCTAATATGATTAAGACTTGGTTTCCTGCCCTCCCACATCTCATGTGGAGTTTTTGGAACGGGTTTGGAAGGACATCTGTTCAAGATATAAGCGGCAGTCAAGAGTGCATACCCCCACAGGTAAATCGGTAAGTCAGTATAGCCCAGCATGGAACGGACCATGTTCAACAAGGTCCGGTTCCTTCTTTCTGACACACCATTTAACTGAGGAGTACTTGGAGGTGTTAGTTGTGAAACTATTCCATGTTCCTTAAGGAACTCGTCAAACTCCGTAATCATATTCTCGCCACCTCGGTCCGATCGAAGTGCTTTGATATGATTACCAGTTTGTTTCTCGACTAGGGCCTTGAATTCTTGGAATTTCTCAAAGGTCTCGGATTTATGTTTCATTAAGTATACATAACCATACCTAGTATGATCATCTGTAAACATAATGAAATATTGATGTCCGTCACGTGCTGCTTCCAAAGCACCACATACATCGATATGGATTAATCCCAGTTTATCAGCGGCTCTTTCAAAAGTCCCTGTGAAGGGGGACTTAGTCATTTTGCCTTTAAGGCAAGATTCACAAGTAGGAAAGGGATCCGATCCCAATGGACCCATAAGTCCATCTTTTTCCATCTTGTAAACCTTGGTCTGACCAACATGACCAAGTCTGAGATGCCATTTCAAAACTTGATTGGTTTCATCCCTACCACGTTTTCTAGTCATAGTATTCACAACTACTTTGTTGCTGAGATTTAGATGATACAATCTATTTAACAATGTGGCAGTACCCACTAGTTTATTTCTGAAATAAATTTTGCAGGAACAATCACCAATGAAAAATGAAAAGCCTTTTCGGTCCATGACCGGAATGGATACAATGTTTTTGTGCCCCTTGGGCAAAACAAGTACATCTTCTAAAGTCAAAACAAAGCTGGATTCTAAACTCAAAAGAAGTGATCCTACGTCGGTCGCCTCGACACTATGCCCGCTTCCGACTGTGATCATAACTTCTCCAGCTCCAAGCTTCCTATTTTGTTCCAGATCCTGATTCACGGTACAAATATGAGAACTAGCACCAGAATCCAGTGTCCAGGAAGTAGAAAATACAGTAGCAGAACAATTTGTTTCCAAAACTAAAACTTCTGTACCTGAAGCGCCATGAAGAATCGGACAGTCTCTTGCCCAGTGGCCCAGCTCACCGCACTTGAGACAAGCGTCCTTCTTCTTGCTCGGGACCTTGCCCTTACCCTTAAGGTCCTTAACTTGTGGTGCAGTCTGCTTCTTGGTCTTTTTCTTCTTATTCTTGGACTTCCGAGATACAGAAGAAATCACAAGGGCAGACTCCTTCATCCGCAGAGTCTTCATCTGAGATTGAGCGGTCACAAGTTTGTTCATTAGCCCAGCTAAGTTACATGCAATCTCATTGCAGTTGAAGTTCATAACAAACTGTGAGAAGGATAAGGTCGGTTTGGAGAGAAGTATCCATTTTAAAATCAAGAGCCTCCAATCTCTCGATCATGGATATCATTTTGAGGACGTGGTCCCCAACCTTCTCATCTTTCTTCATCCTAGCACCGAACAGTTGCTTGGATATCTCATATCTAGCAGTTCGACTGTGCTCACCATAAAATTCGGTTAAGTGAGATAGAATCTGCCTAGCAGAAGTCATTTTCTCATGAGCTCTCTGAAACTCATTAGACATGGAAGCCATCATATAAGCACTGACTTTCACGTCATCCTTAACCCACTTTTCGTGGTTTTCAATCTCTTCCTGATTGGCTCTGGTCCGCACAGGAGGCGCCGGAATGTCCATCTCCAAGACGTATCCCAGTGCCTCTATACTGAGGATGATCATCAGATTGCGGAGCCAATCCACAAAGTTAGGTCGTATTAAGGTGTTCTTTTCGAGTAGAATTGCAAGTGGGTTCATTGTCATATTGAGAGTTATGTCTGCATTAAGTATGATAGATTAATTAGTGACTCGTTTAATTATGTTCTGAGTATAGAATTAAGGTCTTTTCTATTCTTGTTACCCAGCTCCCACTATATTTATCGGAACAACACACTCCCATGTGAAATCCGGAAGTATCGTCGCTCTACTTCATAGTGGTGATCGAGTTCTTTATAAATCTTAATAGAGGGCAACCGAACAGGTTTCTAGTCTATTAATTTTCATAAAGTCGTGTCCAACACCAACCCATCTAATGGATGATGCGATCTTCTTTTTCCCCTTGTTCACTCCCCTCAACATATACGATTTCTATGGTTCGCGAACAAGTTAAGTTTATACCATCGACGCAAATCAGTTTCACAATTGAATCTTATCCGACAACCTATCAGGTTTCTAGGGATAAAATTTGCTCCAACCGAAGGCACCCAATGCTTTCCCGGTAATTTATCCGTCCTCCCCGAACGACTACCCCGATAACTCGGAAGCATAGTACATCCGGTTTGGATTTCAATTTCCCGAAAGCTCGATAGAGGGAAGGTAAACCTTGAAACCTTATAAACTTAACAATCTGTCGTGGGAGAATTTTCGCGATTAACGTTACACTTTGCACATTAATCAGTTAAGCGCGTTTGTGGCATTCATACAATATGAAACAACCATTCACAACCTAGTTGCTACCAACATGTGGTACATGGACCGTTCCTAGAAAACAAAAACTTCGTAATCTAATTTCAAGTCTTCGTCTTGAATCTTCTTCTCGAAACGGATCTTCCTCCGATCTTCGTCATTACATATACATTTTACATTGAAATTGCATCCTAGATACAAATATTTTTAGTAAAATAAATAGGCTCAAAACGACCTTTACAACCCAATCGAATAAAACGAACGATTCAAAACTAAGTCCACGAACCACATCTCCATTCAAAAGAATTCATCCAATAAATACTAAATAAATGAAAAACGTAGAGATACATTGATCCAATCAACAGTACGAACCGATCCAATCGATTCACACAATCGGTAATATGATAATGTTCAAAATAATTCGGTCGACCACAATTATTCCAATTAATCGAATTTCCCTTATAAAATGAAATACCATAAATTATTTTAATAATATTAAATCCAATTTAACATGTGGGAGATTAATTTTCAAGAATACACGAAAAAATCGAGCCGGGTGAAGGCACACTCGCCGAAGTCGCTGCCCACTGCCGGCCGGACACGGCGTGTCGCCGGACACACGGTCGGGTCGTCTTGGCGATGTCCTAGACATTCTGCCCGGACACGGCCGTGTCGCCCGACACGGCCGAGTCACTTCGAAGCCTTCGGCCGGACACGCTGTGTCGCTCGACACGGTCGGGTGCTGCCAGTGGCGGCTGGCCAGACACGGACACGAAGTCACCCAGGACACGGTCGAGTCACTCTCGGCCAGAATGCACCTTTTGACCAAAAAGTCGTCTGACGACGATTCGGGGCTAGATTTTCGATCGGATATCCAATATCAATATTTTCCGACTTTCATATCTTCAATATAAATCATATTTCCCAGAAATTTAAGATTTATATTTAAACATAAATTTACGAAAAATACAATTATTACGAACGAAAAATATATACCACGATTATGACTAAAATGATTCCAAATCATTCACCATCTAATCGAGCATTCCAAATGCCAATATCGTATATACGATCGCAAGACCTACGCTCCGATACCACTGTTAGGATTCGGTGCCTAAAACGAAGGCCCAGCGGAAGCGGTAAAACGAAAATTAATTCGATCTGAATTCCTACGAGGATCAATCGAGCTACGTATATACGAATATCAAAACGAATAACAAGAGATATAGAAACTCACCCTTGTAGTCCGTTGATTAGATGGATAACCTTCTCTTGAGCTATTCCCCAAGCTTTGCTAGATCTCTACGAATCTATTCCGCTTCAAGCCCTTGAACGATCCAACGCCGAAAGCACCGCGTCTCTACTTGCCACGCGCCGGAAAAACGAACGGACTTGCTATCCTCCAAGGACACGGCTAGAGCTAGGTGATGAAGCTTTTGATTGAGATTATAACACTTTAAGTGTATAACTCACAATCTCTCATTTATGTCTTGATATTTTCTCCAAGAAAAAACCAAGAACTTGTGATGAAGATGAAGAAGACATGGAGAAGCCTTTCTCTCTCTCTCTCTACACTTTATCTCACGGTTGAAACCAATGAATTGTCTTTGAGAGATTGAAGTCTTCTTATCTATATTCTCCTCCCACATGTTACAACTCATTCACATGAGAAAAATGCCCCACAAGTCCTTTTCCTTGCATTATCATCCAATAAAAAAATGGAAAGAAAAGACAATGGGAAGGTAGGTGGAAGGGGGGGCGGCCATGATGAAAATCGAATGAGTTTGGTTCGTTTTGGACTCCCGTGAGTCCAAACAGATAAACTCTGATTCTGTTCCGATGTATTTATATCGATTAATTAATCCAATTAATTAATCATATCAAATACATAATAACATAATTAATTTATCCAAGAAATAATTATATTCATGAATTAAATTAATCACCCAGTAATTTATTTAATTCATTAGGCCGTAAATCAATTTATTCAATAAATCGATTTAGACATCCAATGTCCTAAATTTAATTAGACATCCAATGTCCAATAAATTAGATATCCAATATCTAATATTCATAATGAGAGAATAAGCTCGATTTATTCCGTCATCAATCCTATTGCGCGACTCGGTAGGTCCGTCTCAGTCAGCAATGGGAGGTACCAAAGAGTAGTAGCACCACCTAGCCAGCCTGGCGGCCTACACTGTACCCCAACTGAGAACGAATGATAGGATCATTCAAGAACCATTATGTCGTGAATATCAGTATACGTATAAACCCTTCTTTCACATATCCCGATCAAGTTATAGGGTCACGGTCAGTCAAACCCTATCTGTACTTGATGCTATGCATGCGTTACTGCAAACCGAGATCATCGAGCTCTCGTGTATCTAATACAACTAGCTCCAATGCTTTGGCCAAAGACTTATGATCTCATCTGCCAATAACCGCATAGGACATATAACCCGCTCACTAACGGGAGAAAGAATTCTATCTTGGTATTCAGTAGGACCTGCTACTTGCCCATCAAGACGCACGTCGAGGTTGACCCCCAACTCCCGGTTTACAGGGTCGAACTACTCTAATGAAAATCTTGACGTCACAAGCACATCCCTACTAAATCCTCAAGTCGAAGGTTCATGAATACCTATCACAACCTTTCGATTCCGTCATTGACGGTCTCGGAGTGAAATCCGTGTGACGAATCGAGGGTGAGTCGGTTCGAGTATACTAATCCAATTAGCATACCTATAACGTGTGTTCCCACTAACCATTAGTGTTCGACACGCACTCTCCTTGTCAAAGAACACATCATACAAGTCTTCACATAAACTTAACGCCCAGTCAAGTTTCATTGACTTGCGAACGATTAAGTATTTGAGCTATAAACCTTTCCAGTGCCGACTTCCTTATCCAATAAGGAGTGGAACGTTTTGCTCTCAAATACACAGACTAGTTTCTATATGTATATTTACGAGTTAGGAATGCCTTATATTAATGATTTATATAATTATAAATACAAATGGCATTCGAGGGCATACTCCCAACAGTTTACAATGATATAACAAGTATATATGTTTTGCTCAAGGTTGTTGTATGGTTTGATACCAAGTGGTTTGGTATTAATAGCCATTTTTATCCAACTAGCCGTTAGCTCCTTTTGACTTGCTAGCGTGCGCTAGCCTTTCTTCATAGCGTGCACTATGGTCTGTTACGTACGTTATAGCTTTCATGTAGCGTACGTTATCGTCTCCCAGTTTCAGTCCAGTAGCTTCGTTTCTTTCTTTACGTACGTTATGCCTCCGTATTACGTGCGTTTACTTCATTGCTTAGCGTACGTTAACCATGCTTCGTAGCGTGTGTTAACTCATATATCCGTTGCCTTCATTTTATCAAACTATCCATTTGATATGATGACTTTGACCAGATTCTTTCCAACGTTCATCTGATTTGAAATCTCATTACGTACGTTAACCTGAATGTGTTACGTACGTTAAATTGCTTCGATAGCATGTGTTAATCATCAGTTGTAGCGTGCGCTATCTTCATCAGGTAAGACGTCTGTTCTGCAGGTAGGTCCTTGTTACGTACGTTAACTTGAGTATGTTACGTAAGTTATCTTCGTTCGATTGCGTGCGCTATACAATGTATATAGAGTGCGTTATCCATGCAGTTTGGGCTGCTTTTTGCGTCTTCGACTCCTTCGTTGCTTTGCTTCGTTTCTTTGTTGTTTTGCTTTGCTTAGCAACTTAATCATCAAAACTCTATTAATGAATGTATGGAATAAAATATTCCAACAATCTCCCCCTTTTTGATGATTACAAAACAACACCCTTTGGATGGATAAAATCTGCAAAAATAAAATATATGTATATTTGTACGAATAAAAGTTTTCGGCTTTGATCGTTTCGTTAGTTTTCACCCTTCTTTTCTTTTTCTGTCATTTTCAACTTTTCCCTCCCCTTTTTGTTTTTCCCGATCTATATTTTTCGATTTCTTTGTATTTTTCTTTTCTCCCTCTTTTTGCATTTTTATTTTTCTCGTCATTCTTCCATGACGCTTTTTATCTCATTCATCGCTTTTCTCCCCCTTTTTGTCATCAGCAAAAAGTGTAAATAATAAAAACGAATTAAAATACCAATTGATGTATAAAAATATGCATGATACGGGTATAACTCCCCCTGACTAAAATATCCGTAAAAAATTATAAACTCCCCCTGAGTAAAATATTTAACGAAAAAATTAATTTTTGGGGATCCAACCGAGAGTTGGTTTTTGTTTTGAAATATGGTGATGTTAGGAATAACAGTTCCCTTTGGAATCCAAATCTTTTTGATTTTAACCGTTCGTTGTGGGCTTTTGCAATTTGAAATATGGTGCCCAATTTTCAAATATTTTTCACAATGGGGTATTTTGGAATTTATGGATTCGTTTTTAGAATTTTGTTTGAATCCTATCCCCTGTTTGTTCAACGTAAACTTTTGCACCGTCGAATTTCTCGTTTCCACATGAGAATTTCTTCGTTAAATTTTTAAGCTCGGTTTGAACTTTCAAGAGATCATCCTTTAAAATATTTTTATTTTTAATGCATTTTGAATGATCGGTCTCGATGAATTTCCCTTTTTCAAGAATTTTGGAATTTTCAATTTCCAATGATTTATATTTAGATTTAAGGGATTTAATCTCGGATAAAGCATTTTGATAATCTATATGCAATAATTTAAATGCTTCAAAAAGTTCGTCGTAAGAATTACATACTTGGCTTTCGACGTCGCTATCGTCGAATGAACTTCGGGCCATGAGAGCGAGGTTATTTTGATTCATGAAATCTTCGTCCTCGTCTTCGTCACTCCATGTTGCAATTAGAACCTCCTTCTTGGGTTTTGCTCGGCAATTCTTCGCAAAGTGGCCTGGTTTACCACATAATCGACAATTGTTGTCGAATTTATTAGATTCGCCCTTTTGGATGTCCTGCTTTCTCCGGTTTAATAAGTGTTGGAACTTATTAATATTTTTGGCATAATATGCCATTCTTCGTCGCTTTCGTCCACCGGGATTTCTTCTCTTTTTGACATCTTAGCCATTGTTTTAAAAGGCGTGAGGCGTGTTTGAGGCGTTTTCAGAAAATGAGGCGAGGCGTACCAACGCGTAAGCCTCAGTTTTTATTAAAAAAATATTTATATATAATAGAAGCTTCATCATTAACAAAGGAACATAGCCAAAATAGTAATGTTTTGAATTACTTGGCAATTAAAAACGCATAAAATAGAGTTTATCATGTAAAAAAAGATTACAATATCACGATGAATTTAAAATGTGATCATCGGTATCCAGTGGTTTGAGAAATGGATTAAAACCACTAGTATCCCTACCACCATCATCGTCGTCATCATCGTCATCATCATCATCATATAACTCGACCATGTCATATTCCTACATGATCAATTAAACAATCTATGAAGAAAGTCAAGAAAAAAAAGTAAAAAAAAATAAAGGACAAAAAATAATCCAAAAAAAAAAAAGCAAAATAGGATATACTGCTGCTAAAAAACAAAATAAACAAAATAAAGCAAAATCGGATGTAATACAGGGAAGAAAAATAAACAAAATTAATAAAAAAAACTGCCGCCTAAGATTTCACAAAAAAAAAAAGGTTGCCTAAAAATAGATAAAGCAAACGGGGGAAGCAAAATAAACAAAATAAAGCAAAAAAAAAAACTGCTGCTAAAAAAAACAGAGCAAAAAAAGGAGGTCGTCGGAAACGTACGGGGTAAGCCGGAGTCACTGGAATTCGGAGCCTCGGAGGTCGCTGGAGGTCGGAGTCGCCAGTCGTTGGAAGTCGGAGATGAAGGCATGAAGCTGAAAGGAATTAGGACTGAAAGTCGCGATGGATGTCTTTTCTCTATTTTTTGCCTGGTCCGTCTCTTTATATTTTTTCATTTATTAAAAAAAAAAAAAGAAAAGGCAAAACGCCTCAAACGCCTTACGCGTACGCCTTGGAGGCGTGCGCCTTTCAAACGCCTCAACCGGAGAAGGCGTCCGCCTTCTTTTTTAGTCCTTGAAAGAGCGCCCCAGGACGTTTTCCCGGCGCCTCGCCTCGAGGCGGCGCCTCAAGGCGCGCCTCGTCCCGCCTTTTAAAACATTGATCTTAGCCTTCATGGCTATTGATTTTTCTTTCGGCTTCGGTTTAACATTCCGAGATTTTAGAACAATCTCGTAATCTTTAGATTCCATTATAGTCGTCACCATACCGTCTCATTCTCGAGGTAGTGATCGTAGAATCTTCTTAACTTTCTCACTACTCGAAAGTGGTTTTCCAAAACACGCCAATCCATTTGTGATGACCGAAAATCGGTCGAGCATGATCATGGTGGATTCATCGTCCTTCATTTGAAATAGTTCGTACGCTTGAAGGAGCATGTTTATCTTTGTCTCTTTGACTTGAGACGTTCCCTCATGTGTGACTTCAAGCTAGACCTGACAATTCATTCGTGTCGTGTATTTTCGTGTCATGTACTTTCGTGTTTCGTGTACCAAAAGTCCAAACAGATACATGACACGAAATGAATTCGGTTTGGATTTCAATTTCCCGAAAGCTCGATAGAGGGAAGGAAAACCTTGAAACCTTATAAACTTAACAATCTATCGTGGGAGAATTTTCGCGATTAACGTTACACTTTGCACATTAATCAGTTAAGCGCGTTTGTGGCATTCATACAATATGAAACAACCATTCACAACCTAGTGAAACCAATGAATTGTCTTTGAGAGATTGAAGTCTTCTTATCTATATTCTCCTCCCACATGTTACAACTCATTCACATGAGAAAAATGCCCCACAAGTCCTTTTCCTTGCATTATCATCCAATAAAAAAATGGAAAGAAAAGACAATGGGAAGGTAGGTGGAAGGGGGGGCAGCCATGATGAAAATCGAATGAGTTTGGTTCGTTTTGGACTCCCGTGAGTCCAAACAGATAAACTCTGATTCTGTTCCGATGTATTTATATCGATTAATTAATCCAATTAATTAATCATATCAAATACATAATAACATAATTAATTTCTCCAAGAAATAATTATATTCATGAATTATATTAATCACCCAGTAATTTATTTAATTCATTAGGCCGTAAATCAATTTATTCAATAAATCGATTTAGACATCCAATGTCCAATAAATTAAATATCCAATATCTAATATTCATAATGAGAGAATAAACTCGATTTATTCCGTCATCAATCCTATTGCGCGACTCGGTAGGTCCGTCTCAGTCAGCAATGGGAGGAACCAAAGAGTAGTAGCACCACCTAGCCAGCCTGGCGGCCTACACTGTACCCCAACTGAGAACGAATGATGGGATCATTCAAGAACCATTATGTCGTGAATATCAGTATACGTATAAACCCTTCTTTCACATGTCCCGATCAAGTTATAGGGTCACGGTCAGTCAAACCCTATCTGTACTTGATGCTATGCATGCGTTAATGCAAACCGAGATCATCGAGCTCTCGTGTATCTAATACAACTAGCTCCAATGCTTTGGCCAAAGACTTATGATCTCATCTGCCAATAACCGCATAGGACATATAACCCGCTCACTAACGGGAGAAAGAATTCTATCTTGGTATTCAGTAGGACCTGCTACTTGCCCATCAAGACGCACGTCGAGGTTGACCCCCAACTCCCGGTTTACAGGGTCGAACTACTCTAATGAAAATCTTGACGTCACAAGCACATCCCTACTAAATCCTCAAGTCGAAGGTTCATGAATACCTATCACAACCTTTCGATTCCGTCATTGACTGTCTCGGAGTGAAATCCGTGTGACGAATCGAGGGTGAGTCGGTTCGAGTATACTAATCCAATCAGCATACCTATAACGTGTGCTCCCACTAACCATTAGTGTTCGACACGCACTCTCCTTGTCAAAGAACACATCATACAAGTCTTCACATAAACTTAACGCCCAGTCAAGTTTCATTGACTTGCGAACGATTAAGTATTTGAGCTATAAACCTTTCCAGTGCCGACCTCCTTATCCAATAAGGAGTGGAACGTTTTGCTCTCAAATACACAGACTAGTTTCTATATGTATATTTACGAGTTAGGAATGCCTTATATTAATGATTTATATAATTATAAATACAATGCCCTCACTCAACATCCTGTGAATGGCATTCGAGGGCATACTCCCAACAGTTTACAATGATATAACAAGTATATATGTTTTGCTCAAGGTTGTTGTATGGTTTGATACCAAGTGGTTTGGTATTAATAGCCATTTTTATCCAACTAGCTGTTAGCTCCTTTTGACTTGCTAGCGTGCGCTAGCCTTTCTTCATAGCGTGCGCTATGGTCTGTTACGTACGTTATAGCTTTCATGTAGCGTACGTTATCGTCTCCCAGTTTCAGTCCAGTAGCTTCGTTTCTTCCTTTACGTACGTTATGCCTCCGTATTACGTGCGTTTACTTCATTGCTTAGCGTACGTTAACCATGCTTCGTAGCGTGTGTTAACTCATATATCCGTTGCCTTCATTTTATCAAACTATCCATTTGATATGATGACTTTGACCAGATTCTTTCCAACGTTCATCTGATTTGAAATCTCATTACGTACGTTAACCTGAATGTGTTACGTACGTTAAATTGCTTCGATAGCGTGCGTTAATCATCAGTTGTAGCGTGCGCTATCTTCATCAGGTAAGACGTCTGTTCTGCAGGTAGGTCCTTGTTACGTACGTTAACTTGAGTATGTTACGTAAGTTATCTTCGTTCGATTGCGTGCGCTATACAATGTATATAGAGTGCGTTATCCATGCAGTTTGGGCTGCTTTTTGCGTCTTCGACTCCTTCGTTGCTTTGCTTCGTTTCTTTGTTGTTTTGCTTTGCTTAGCAACTTAATCATCAAAACTCTATTAATGAATGTATGGAATAAAATATTCCAACAATCTCCCCCTTTTTGATGATTACAAAACAACACCCTTTGGATGGATAAAATCTGCAAAAATAAAATATATGTATATTTGTACGAATAAAAGTTTTCGGCTTTGATCGTTTCGTTAGTTTTCACCCTTCTTTTCTTTTTCTGTCATTTTCAACTTTTCCCTCCCCTTTTTGTTTTTCCTGGGATCTATATTTTTCGATTTCTTTGTATTTTTCTTTTCTCCCTCTTTTTGCATTTTTATTTTTCTCGTCATTCTTCCATGACGCTTTTTATCTCATTCATCGCTTTTCTCCCCCTTTTTGTCATCAGCAAAAAGTGTAAATAATAAAAACGAATTAAAATACCAATTGATGTATAAAAATATGCATGATACGGGTATAACTCCCCCTGACTAAAATATCCGTAAAAAATTATAAACTCCCCCTGAGTAAAATATTTAACGAAAAAATTAATTTTTGGGGATCCAACCGAGAGTTGGTTTTTGTTTTGAAATATGGTGATGTTAGGAATAACAGTTCCCTTTGGAATCCAAATCTTTTTGATTTTAACCGTTCGTTGTGGGCTTTTGCAATTTGAAATATGGTGCCCAATTTTCAAATATTTTTCACAATGGGGTATTTTGGAATTTATGGATTCGTTTTTAGAATTTTGTTTGAATCCTATCCCCTGTTTGTTCAACGTAAACTTTTGCACCGTCGAATTTCTCGTTTCCACATGAGAATTTCTTCGTTAAATTTTTAAGCTCGGTTTGAACTTTCAAGAGATCATCCTTTAAAATATTTTTATTTTTAATGCATTTTGAATGATCGGTCTCGATGAATTTCCCTTTTTCAAGAATTTTGGAATTTTCAATTTCCAATGATTTATATTTAGATTTAAGGGATTTAATCTCGGATAAAGCATTTTGATAATCTATATGCAATAATTTAAATGCTTCAAAAAGTTCGTCGTAAGAATTACATACTTGGCTTTCGACGTCGCTATCGTCGAATGAACTTTGGGCCATGAGAGCGAGGTTATTTTGATTCATGAAATCTTCGTCCTCGTCTTCGTCACTCCATGTTGCAATTAGAACCTCCTTCTTGGGTTTTGCTCGGCAATTCTTCGCAAAGTGGCCTGGTTTACCACATAATCGACAATTGTTGTCGAATTTATTAGATTCGCCCTTTTGGATGTCCTGCTTTCTCCGGTTTAATAAGTGTTGGAACTTATTAATATTTTTGGCATAATATGCCGATTCTTCGTCGCTTTCGTCCACCGGGATTTCTTCTCTTTTTGACATCTTAGCCAATGTTTTAAAAGGCGTGAGGCGTGTTTGAGGCGTTTTCAGAAAATGAGGCGAGGCGTACCAAGGCGTAAGCCTCAGTTTTTATTAAAAAAATATTTATATATAATAGAAGCTTCATCATTAACAAAGGAACATAGCCAAAATAGTAATGTTTTGAATTGCTTGGCAATTAAAAACGCATAAAATAGAGTTTATCATGTAAAAAAAAGATTACAATATCACGATGAATTTAAAATGTGATCATCGGTATCCAGTGGTTTGAAAAATGGATTAAAACCACTAGTATCCCTACCACCATCATCGTCGTCATCATCATCATCATCATCATCATATAACTCGACCATGTCATATTCCTACATGATCAATTAAACAATCTATGAAGAAAGTCAAGAAAAAAAAGTAAAAAAAAATAAAGGACAAAAAATAATCCAAAAAAAAAAAAGCAAAATAGGATATACCGCTAAAAAACAAAATAAACAAAATAAAGCAAAATCGGATGTAATACGGGAAGAAAAATAAACAAAATTAATAAAAAAAAGCGCCTAAGATTTCACAAAAAAAAAAGGTTGCCTAAAAATAGATAAAGCAAACGGGGAAGCAAAATAAACAAAATAAAGCAAAAAAAAAGCTGCCGCTAAAAAACAGAGCAAAAAGGAGGTCGTCGGAAACGTGCGGGGTAAGCCGAGTCACCGGAATTCGGAGCCTCGGAGGTCGCCGGAGGTCGGAGTCACCGTCTGACCGAGGTCGGAGTCGCATCGTTGGAAGTCGGAGATGAAGGCATGAAGTTGAAAGGAATTAGACCGAAAGTCGCGATGGAGGTCTTTTCTCTATTTTTTGCCTGGTCCGTCTCTTTATATTTTTCATTTATTAAAAAAAAAAGAAAAGGCAAAACGCCTCAAACGCCTTACGCGTACGCCTTGGAGGCGTGCGCCTTTCAAACGCCTCAACCGGAGAAGGCGTCCGCCTTCTTTTTTAGTCCTTGAAAGAGCCCCTCGGGACGTTTTCCCGGCGCCTCGCCTCGAGGCGGCGCCTCAAGGCGCGCCTCGTCCCGCCTTTTAAAACATTGATCTTAGCCTTCATGGCTATTGATTTTTCTTTCGGCTTCGGTTTAACATTCCGAGATTTTAGAACAATCTCGTAATCTTTAGATTCCATTATAGCCGTCACCATACCGTCCCATTCTCGAGGTAGTGATCGTAGAATCTTCTTAACTTTCTCACTACTCGAAAGTGGTTTTCCAAAACACGCCAATCCATTTGTGATGACCGAAAATCGGTCGAGCATGATCATGGTGGATTCATCGTCCTTCATTTGAAATAGTTCGTACGCTTGAAGGAGCATGTTTATCTTTGTCTCTTTGACTTGAGACGTTCCCTCATGTGTGACTTCAAGCTAGACCTGACAATTCATTCGTGTCGTGTATTTTCGTGTCATGTACTTTCGTGTTTCGTGTACCAAAAGTCCAAACAGATACACGACACGAAATGAATTCGTGTCGTGTCGTGTCGTGCACCTCGAAATTCGTGTCGTTTCGTGTCGTGTTTTCGTGTCAGGCACATAATATAAAATAAATATTAAAATATAAAAAAAAATATTTTAATATTATAATATTATTTTTATAGGTTTTAGTAAACGAAATGAAACGAATGGCAACGAAAACACGAATGTTTACACGAAATTTATGAAAGTTCACATTATATTTTCAAATTTTAAAGTTTAGTATAAACAGAATTCACAAAATATATATTTTTATTAAATTAAATATAAAATATTATATATATATATATATTTATTTATTTATTTATTTCGTGTACCTCGTGTCGTGTCGTGTACCCAAAGGGTAAACACAAAACCGACACTAAATCTCGGTCGTGTACTTTCGTGTTCGTGTATTTTCGTGTCATATTCTTCAAAAGATTTAAGCGTACCGTCAGATTTGAGAGGAATTTTCGGACCAAGACATATCACTTTCCAAAGCTCGATGTCATACGCTCGGATGAATATTGACATCTTTTTCTTCCACGTCATTAAATTTGATCTGTCAAAGAATGGCGGTCGGTTAAGAGCGACAGAGGCAAGTTGAAACGCCATTTGGATCTTCTCCTCGGATGTTAAGCCGCTTATTGGAGGTACCGCTCCGATACCAATTGTAGGAGCAAGATCGGTCGGTATCGCCGTTTGGAGATAGAGTTATAAAACTCTTTCGCGTTGCGGAAGCGATTTAAATGATGGTGCAGAAAATAAATCGACACAAGATTTATAGAGGTTCGGCCAAACGTGCCTACGTCATCTCTCGGTATCTTTTTTATAGGCTAAAGATAAACCTCTGCACCTCTCTTCTATCGGTCGAGGGATAACCGTTACAAGCTTGTCTTCGATTGGTCCGAGTAAACCGTTCTCTCACCTGTCTTTATGTCGGTCCAAGTTAAACCGTTTTCCTTTCGTATAGGATAAGGAATCAACCACTCTAGCTTTCTATGGGTACTAGATAAACCTCACTTAGATATCGATTATCGTTAGCTCCTTTTGACTTGCTAGCGTGCGATAGCCTTTTTTCATAGCGTGCACTATGGTTTGTTACGTACGTTATAGCTTTCATGTAGTGTACGTTATCGTCTCCCAGTTTCAGTCCAGTAGCTTCGTTTCTTCCTTTACGTACGTTATGCCTCCGTATTACGTACGTGAACTTCATTGCTTAGCGTACGTTAACCATACTTCGTAGCGTGCGTTAACTCATATATCTGTTGCCTTCATTTTGTCAAACTATCCGTTTGATATGCTGACTTTGACCAGATTCTTTCCAACGTTCATCTGATTTGAAATCTCATTACGTACGTTAACCTGAATGTCTTACGTACGTTAAATTGCTTCGATAGCGTGCGCTATCTTCATCAGGTATGACGTCTGTTGTGCAGGTAGGTCCTTGTTACGTACGTTAACTTGAGTATGTTACGTACGTTATCTTCGTTCGATTGCGTGCGCTATACAATGTATATAGCGTGCGTTATCCATGCAGTTTGGGCTACTTTTTGCGTCTTCGACTCCTTCGTTGCTTTGCTTCGTTTCTTTGTTGTTTTGCTTTGTTTAGCAACTTAATCATCAAAACTCTATTAATGAATGTATGGCATAAAATATTCCAACAAGGATCACTAGTCAGCCTGCTAATGGTTTTGTACAGCCTCCTCATCATGTTCTATCTCAGGATTGGAATAAAAGAAATGGGGATTCAAGAAATAACCGGCCGCATGCAATTCTTGTTGGAGCTGGAACTGCCACCTATTGTCTATGATTCCAAACACATCTTTATACCTTTCTTCATTAGTATCAAATGCTTTTGGTATTTTCTCCTTAGCCCTATCCATTGCCTCGTATATATATCCCATGGCAGGCCTCTTCTCCCCATCCACCAATCGAAGCACCTCCAATAGTGGGCCACCAATTTTCATAGCATAAACGATTGAATTCCAAAATGAAGGCATCATCATGACTCTCAGTGCTTGCTTACTACCTAGTTCCTTTGCAAACTTGCTTTTACTCCAATTTTGTGAAGTAAACATCATTCTCAAATTTGACTTTTGCTGCTGAAAGCTTCTCATAGTCAAGAAAGCAGTGGCAAACCTAGTCTTGGCAGGCCTGACGAGGTCTTTTTGGCCTGTGAATTCTCTCTTCATGTTCAGCAACAAAGTGCGATTGTAAATATATCCACCAACATTGATTGCCCGCTCGAGTGTTCTCTTCAAATCTGGCATTTTGAATATGTCCTCGAACATCAAATCCACACAGTGTGCCGCACATGGGGCCAATACAAGTTTGGATATTTCTCCATCAATTCTTCCATGTAAGAACAAGGAGAGCATCTAGTAATTAATAAACCATTTTAATTAAAAAACATACAATATGCTGTGAACAAGAGCAGTCTAGAAATAAACATGAAAAATATTGTTAGTTAGTATGTTAGATTTTCTTACCGGCATAAACATTATTTGATGCACCATTAATAACCACTTGAACAACATTATTCACCCAAATTTTATGAACAAACTTGTCTAGTAGTTCAAACATTTTCTCTCCCGTGTGAGAGTAACTGGATGCATCAACGGATTCAATAAACATGTTGCCTTTGGGGGTATTCACCAAGAAATTGACAAGTGACCTCCCTCTTTTGTCTCTCCAACCATCAGCCATTACAGTACAACCATTCTTCGCCATCTCCTCTTCATTTCGTTTCATAAGCATCTTTGTTTGTTTGATCTCCTCCTTCAATAAAGGCTCCCTCACCTCATGGTAACTAGGTGGTTTCATCCCAGGACCATATTGTCCAATTGCTTCAAACATTGGCTTGAAGCTATCATAATTGACCGCATTGAATGCGATTCCTGCATCGTACATCCACATCGCAAATTTTTGTACTGCATCAGCCCTCAATTTTTTCTGAACTTCATTATACCCCGGTGCTTTACCGCCTTGATTCCTGTCTTCTAACTTAAAGAATGCATTCAAGGGACCTAATTGCCGTGGTTTTTTGGGCTGCAACTTTGACGAGGCAGAAGAAACAGTTGTAGTACGCTTTCCATGAGCTGAATCCCCACTTGGATCAATATCATCTCCGTGCTCTTCTTCGTTGTCATAAACCTCATCAAAATGAGGAGTGGTATCCACAAGAGTTTTTTGAGCAAACCTTTCTTCAAAGTGATCTTTCATTTCTTGCTTCACACATTCTGGAACTTTTGAACAATTCTTTACGTTTTTATAACCTCCAGCAAGATGTTGTTTACTTTATGCCTTGTTATACCACCCTTTGTAACTGATTTGCAATAGTTGCATATTATTCCATCAGTAACCTTGTTAGGATTTATCATCCTTCCATAGTTCCATCTGATATCTCTTCTCTTTTCATCTTGTGAATTTTCCATCTTTAGAAATCTGAAAATTTAATGAAAAAAAAAAAAAAGTTCTGCCTCAGTGAGGATTCTCAGTGAAATATGAAAAATTTCTGAATTCAAGTTCCAATCAACAACAAATCGCAACTATCAAAGAACTGAAATGTGAAAGAGAGAGAGAGAGAGAGAGAGAGAGAGAGAGAGAGAGAGAGAGAGAGAGAGAGAGAGAGAGAGGCTGGCCTCCGGCGAAGTGAGCTGAGCGCCGCCGACGTGAATAGATGCGCGAGGTGAAGCTGGTGGCGCCTTCAATATGGAGAATTCTGAGACTGAGCGGGATTTTTCTTGGCGCCTTTTTCTTCCCGGGAGCGCAGCGGAATTTAGGGATTGTGTCTATAGTCGATTACCAGATAGAGGTGAGGGGCTAGCGTTTTATTTATTTTAAAGAAATGTCTAACAAACAAAAACGTGTTATGAAAAACAGAAACGTTGCGCGAAAAAAAAAAAGAACGCAAATAAAACTCTGGGTAGCAATTAAAACAAATAGCGCCGCTATTAGGCGCTATGGAAAGTAGCGCTATAGCGCATAAACCGTTGATAGCGGGTGCTATCCGAAAGGCCATAGCAGGTAGCGCCTAATAGCGAGGAGGCGGTGCTTCGCGTCGCTAAGCGTTATAGCGCTCGCTATAGCCGCTATTCACAACTATGCTACGATTCATGCAAAAGAAAAAGTGGCAAAGTTTTACGCCGGATGCTCTTCGTGTCGCAACCTTCATATGAAGGAGAATTGAGATGAAATTCCAAAACCATCAAAATCACAGGCTTCTACAGCTACATAGAAAATATCATGAGATGGTGATGAGTCGAGATAATTGCTACTGTTATGTCACATTACGTGATTCATCATCAACATCAACAACACCTTAATCCCAACTATGTTGGGGTCGGTGGCATGAAGATTATAGTGTCGTTTAATTGTCTAAAATTAGTTAACACCATAACTCATGCAAATAACAAAGTGGCAAAGTTTTACGCCGGATGCCCTTCCTGTCGCAACCTTCATATGAAGGAGAAATAGAACGAAATTCCAAAACCGTCAACATCATAGTTTTTTCCATTTATATGGAAAATATCATGAGACGGCGATGAGTTTGAGATAATTGCTATTGTCATGTCACATTATGTGATTGATATTATAAAATCATCACGTACATCATGGAACATGACTCAATTTTTTTTATTCGTTCTTGTGTATTTATTAATTATCGGAATGAGTCCATGTTGCTACATGGACCTGGGTACATGATATGGGTATTGTGTATTGTCTGTCAAGTTTACATGATAATTTTTTAGGACAAAATTCAACGTAATGTTTACTAAATTGCATGGCAAATGTACTTGTGCTATTATGTGTGTACTAATATGCCAATTTACATTGGTCCATCAGGATATTGCAGGTACTTTGGCGACTGAAGTGGCCGAAGAGACTGCACAAGTAGCTAAGCTACGTTCAGCACTTGAATCTGTTGATCACAAGAGAAGGAAGGTTAGGATTATAGTGCGAAAACAGTTTGTTTTTTCTTCTGATTCTTACCTCTTCTGTTCTGTCTTCCACAGTTTCAGTTTCTCTGTTAAAATATTCCTTTAACCATTATATTAAATTGTTTCTAATCCTAGGTATGGGTCGAAACTTGAGACCATTGTTGCATTTTAAAACCTTTTAAACTCCTAAAAGTGTTTTCTATTATTGGAAGCAGTCCAGAGTAAAGCCCATTCATGTTAATTTAAATATTTAATCAGCTTTTATGTATATTTAACGAGTTTAATGTCCAGTCTATGCCTCCTATAATTCGACCGTAGAAACCTTTTCTAAACCACCCATCTGGCTATGTATGTTTATGCTTCTTTATAAGTTAAGGCTTTAATGTTGTCAAAACATTGACGAATCTAACTCGCAGTTCTTTCATGACAGAATTGAAGTACTGATTTTTCAAAGCTCATCGTGTAGCTACTACACATTATTGTGATGTTTTATTTGTAGCAGACTAGACATTGCAGTGAATCAAAATCAAGATATGGATATGTATCATTGGATGCATGCTCAAAAAAGCATACAGATCTATATTCTAACTCTCCGTGGCTCCATCCCACAAAGATAGGCTTGTTTGTTTCTTCACACAGTTTCACAAAACATCAATTAATATTATTGGGAAAGTAATATTTTTCTTTTTCAAATATACCCCTATGTTAAATAATGATAATCTGTGTTTACTAATAAAAATGGACATTAATTAAGGGTATGATAAGACGAATAAATAAATGGATATCAATAGAAAGTGGCCTATATCTTGGGACGGACAAAAGGAAAACCAAGCCTATCCTTGTGAGATGGAGGGAGTATATGAATTTACTGTCTCTAAGCTGCTAAGCCACTGCTAATTTTTTTGCTTTGATCAGATTTTGCAACAAATGAAGAGTGATATGGCGATGTTGAGTATGGAAGATGGTATGGAAGATGGCGTCACACCAATTAAAAATCCTTCTACTGCTGCTGAGGATGCAAGATTGGCATCATTAATTTCGCTTGACAGCATATTGAAACAAGTCAAGGTTTTGTGTCTCTCGATTTATCCTCTTTGCTATTGCCATTACGCTGATAGTTGGTTAATCAGGAAACATGAGAATCGAACCGTATTTTGGTTGGCTTTAACAGGATATAATGAGGCAAGCCTCCGTTAATGCTGTGAATAAGAGTAAGAAAAGGCAAATGCTTGCCTCTCTAGATGGACTTTGGGAACAACTGCCTTCTTTGCTTGTCGTAGACCATCCATGTGCTCAGAGACATATTTCGGAAGCTCGACATGCAGTAGAGGTATACGGATAATTTCGTGCAAGTACGTGAAACTGGGTTTCCAATTTGTCCGTCTCCTTATGGCGTCTTTAGTTGTTGGCGTGGGATATAGTTTCCAAACTGAAATGAATCATCTTAACTACTATTGGCAAGTAGAATGGAAGATGCTTATCTTTAAATGTTGAGAAGCAGAGAAGTGAAAAGTACTTTTTTTCCTTTCGTCCAGGGTTCATATCACTGTAAAGGAGTTCCTGTCACCATGATAATTTAATTTTCTGTCAAAAATCTGATTTTCTGTTTGGAGTCATGCTTTACATAAGTGGCCATTTTTTTTGTTATTCTTAGCTCATGAAAGAAATGCTTAGAACTTGAGAACTTAGGGAACTTTAATGCATGCGAAGCGATTTTTTTTTTGGTGAAGCATGGCTGCTTTGTGTCATGACATTTTGGTTTGCATCGGAAACCAAAGCAACGTGAACGCTGGAAAAAAATGATTGCCTCCATGGGCTAGAATGATGGTCACAAATGCCTTATACTCCCTCCACCCTAGTCCGTTGTGCTTAATGTACAACTTTTTAGTTTTAGTCCTTCTAAAAAAGTTGCAGCTCCTCTTAAACCATATATTTATTTTTTTCAATTTTTTTGTCCAATTACCTTGAATTGTATTTTTTATGACATGAAACATTAATTTGATAAATACTATAAATTTCAATTAGATATTGATGTTGATTTTTGAAAGTGGACTCTTTGGTTGTACAATTTATTTTCAGAAGTGGACTCTTTCATGGGAGGGAGTATTTCTAGTTCTCTATAAATAAAAGTCCTTTCTACCCCTTTTTCTATCACATTTCTATGGCGTTTATTTATAGCTCACTGCTATAAATATCTGAAATACTTCCTATACAGTCAACTCCCGAGGAGCGCCTAGACACACCACATGTCACGAGATTTTCAGCGAATAGTTCAGAAACCGACGTGACCCAGTGGAACGTTTTGCAGTTCAACACAGGCTCCACAACCCCTTTCATCATCAAATGCGGGGCCAGCTCGAGTTCTGAGCTTGTGATAAAGGCCGACGCACGAGTGCAGGAACCAAAAGATGGGGAAGTCATAAGAGTCATTCCAAAACCAACTGTTCTCGAAAATATGAGCCTGAATGAGATTAGAGAAGTTTTCGCGAATCTCCCGGAGGCTCTAAGTTTGCTTGCACTCGCTAGGACAGCTGACGGGACGCGGGCTCGGTATTCTAGGCTGTACCGAACGCTGGCCATGAAGGTTCCTGCTTTGAGGGACTTGGTTGGTGAGCTCGAGAAGGGGGGAGTGCTTAAGGATGTTTAGTCATGATAACTAATTAGGTGTATATCATGTTCGTCCTGTGGTGCTGTTTTTACTTCTAGGGCATTTTGGCGAAAATTGAGAAATGTATTCTTGTAGTATCCAGTAACATGTGTTACTTTTGTAGCGTTTGGTGGTAATTGGCTAGGCTGTGTTGGTCTATGTTTGTGGGATTGGTATGTGTAAATACTGTTTTAAAGGTCTATTGAGGTATCATTAGTAAGTTTGTGTTTGTTCTGCAGCTCAGGGGCATCTCTGTAATTTAATCTACATATTTTGCTATTCCGTTTCTTGAGACTCCACTTGCATGTTTATGTATAGTACTTTGATTGTGCGTTCCCAAACATGGCAGAACATCCAGGATAAAATGTTGTTCCACCGTATCAAGTGTTTGGGATTCTTGACATGAGACCAATTATCTCCTTATCTGGGCAAGGTTTCGGCTCGGGTTGGCTTGTTTTACTCATTTGATGGGATGACGAATGGTCGATTTAAATATGTGAAATTGCTTCAAAAGCTTTAGTTCTTATCGTGTTGAAGTCATGCGAATGAAATTTTATCGGTCTGCACTATGTTTTGGATTTTTTCTCGTGTTTTTTTATTTGTTTCGATCGTTTTGGAGTTTTATTTGTTTTGATCGATGGGAACGGAATCCATAATAGCCCACCCTCTTGATTGTCCTACCATATTATAGTGTTGCATTCTCGACCTCCAACTCAATTTGGTGCACTCAGGTTGTTTGGTGTTTCAAGTGGTGCAAGCCCCCCTTTCGACTTTCTACCTCCAGTGTAGGGTTTGAATTTGCAGACATGTGTACATTGTTCGTATATAAACCGGCAATCTCATGTACAAACAACAAAGTTCGAGTATTTGGTATCCTATCGTGTTCTTTCTGATCTCGTTCTTATTCTCTCAATGCATGTGAGTTTTTTTTTTTTTATGACGGGGGAACCAGCAGCCGCTACTCTTCGAGTGAGCACTAGATAAACCCTCGGGTTGGATGTAATAGCTTGCAAATTACGTCAATCAAGTAAACCACACTACCAAGTCCTGTGTGACAGGCTCAACTAAGAAATTTTGGTAGGAGGAATCGAACTCGTGACTTTTCAGTCTCGCGCTCACCTACTCCACCAACTTGACTATTCTTGCGGGTCAATGCAAGTGAGTTTTAGTGTCATGCATCGTTGTCACAACAGTTTCAAGCATGTAGTTTCAAATGCTCGACCTGCAGTATGTTTTCCTGTGTTTGGTTAGCTTTTGCTCATGTTGCCATCTACTTTTTGATTTTATAAGGTATCGGAAGGTTGTGTCCTTGAAGATGGTAGAATGTTAGAACAATTTAGGGGCTGTTTACTTTTTTTCCATCTGAATGGATTAAGCTGTCTGAGCGGATTAATCTGTCTGATTTGAAAAAATATCCTGTTATTTCTTTCTTTCTTTTCTGAATGAACAATCTGAATGACAGAAATGACCATTTTACCCCTCAATATGAATTAAGTCTTTTTTGATAAAGGACGGATTGAGCATTTTAGTTTATATAATCAATTTAAATTATATGACATAATATTTATTTTAATTTATATTAGAATATATATTCATAAATCATATTATAAATTTCAGGTATATTTAAATAATCAGACAATATTTTATAAATATATTAAGTTATATTTTAATATATATATATATAGTTATATTAATTTTTTAATAGTCAATATAAAAAAATCAATTTAAATAATATAACGTAATATATATTTTAATTTATATTATAATATATATTCATAAATCATATTATAATTTTCAGATATATTTAAATAATCAGACAATATTTTTATAAATACATTAAGTTATATTTTAATATATATAGTTATATTAATTTTTAAAAGTCAATATAAAAAATCAATTTAAATAATATAACATAATATATATTTTAATTTATATTATAATATATATTCATAAATTATATTATAATTTTCATATATATTTAAATAATTAGACAATATTTTTATAAATATATTAAGTTATATTTTAATATATAGTTATATTATTTTTTTAATAGTCAATATAAAAAAATCAATTTATATAATATAACATAATATATATTTTAATTTATATTATAATATATATATATATTCGTAAATCATATTATAATTTTTAGGTATATGTAAATAATCAGACAATATTTTTATAAATTTATTAAGTTATATTTTATTATATATAGTTATATTAATTTTTTTAATAGTCAATATAAAAAAAATCAATTTATATAATATAAAATAATATATATTTTAATTTATATTATAATATATATATATATTCATAAATCATATTATAATTTTTAAGTATATTTAAATAATCAGACAATATTTTTATAAATATATTAAGTTATATTTTAATATATATATATATATTGTTATATTATTTTTTTATCAATAAATAGCTTATATTTTATGAATTTTAAATGTATAATATTAATATATATTTTAAATTTATACTATATATACTCAATTATAATTAAGATTATATGATAATTTATACTATATATACTCAATTCTTTTATTATTAAAGAGGGTAATTTTGGTATATTGAAGAAATATTTCTGTCTTAATGATAAGGACACCCCAAAAGTTGCTTAATGAAAAAGACATTATTAAGATCATTAAGTAGAAAGTAAACAGCAAAATATAGCTGATCGATTAAACTGATTAAGCATTAAGCTGATTATGTAGAAAGTAAACAATCCCTTAGTGTCAGGTTGTAACTTAATGTAGAGATCGATCTTTCTATGCACTTTGTGTTCTATCTTGTTGTTTGAGGACAAGCGAGCATGCATTTAAGTTCTTAAGGCTGATCTTTCAAGCCGACTCCAAAGTCGAGATTTAAGTTCCTCCAAGAAATTTTCTCAGTAATTCCAATTTGGAAAAAAGGAAAAAAATAATAACTTTGATAGAAAGAATAGAACATAAATCTTAATGTAAAAGAAAAAACATATGAACATCGAAGAACATGTGTATTGGGATGAAGGATCGAAGATAGATTAAACAAATCTCTAAAATCTCACTAGACTTGGGATTTCATAGTGGAATTTGTAGTTATATATTTTCCTTTGAAATCATGAGAAATTCGGTTAAATCGGAAATCGCAAACAACTATTGATATTATGAATAATCTGGAATAGTATTAGACTCTGTATATGTTTTAATTCAATACCATGAATTTCCGTGGACTTTTAAGTTTATTTTTTAACTGTCTTTATTAAAATATTCCAAAACTTCAAGGTATTATAAAATATCTCAATTAAGTACCTTAAAATGTCTTTAGTAATCCGAAATAAACATGAGCTGTGTTGCCTGATGCGTTTGATGTGGGCTATTTTTCATACGCAAACTGATAAGTTAGTTGATATCTGAAAAATTCGTTTTTGAGTTATAATTGATGGCTAAAAAATGCATATAAGTAAAAATATTTTGGCATGATAATATTGCAGAAAATATAAATAAAAGCATGTTGGCAAAATATAATATTACCAAAAATATATCTTTAAAATAATTTTAATGTAAAGAAAAAAGTGAAGATTAGGATTAAGAATAAGTTTATAGAATTTATTTTAGGTGCTTCTCAAAGAAGCATTCGAGATAATAAGCTTGAGCTTCTCAAATAAAGCGTTTATGTTCTTTGGATGAATGAATTTGAATCAATCGAATCAATTGAATTAGAATCAATTGAATGGATCTCGAATCGAATCGAATCGAATGGACCGAATCCCAGATTAGGCCCGAAATGAATGAATTAATCGAATCGAATCAAATATATATTAAGGATAAATAATAATAATAATGGTAAATAATCCATACTTAATATTAAAAGAGGGTCGCAAGAAAATTTAAAGGACATGTGTCATCACCATATTATTTCTCTTTTTAAAAATCTTACAAAAATGAATATTTAATTTAGGAGGGAAGTCAGAGGGTTATTCCATATATAATATCTACCAATTAAAAATTTCCTCTCATTTTATTCCTTTTATTATTAATAGTTTAAACAGTTATAATTTTTTTGTATTAATTTTATTTTTGAAAAAAAATATATCAAATTACTTCTTACTTCGTACTCTTTAATTTGACAACCATATAGTACATATATATATATATATATATATATATATAAACCAATTTAAATATAATAATGATATTAGATGATTAAAATATTACCATATAAAAATATAAGAATATTGAAAAAAATATATACTTTTAGTTTATTTTCATACTTTTGTACTTCAACAGTTATTTGATTTTTCATAATTATTTTGTTCTGATTGTAAAATAATCAAATAATTATTATAATACCAAATCATATAAAAAAAATTTATTAGTAAAGGTATAGGTTGGATATTTTTAATGAAAGTTGATAATAATAAATATAATTTAATTTGTTATTTATAAAATTAGATATAAGACTCATGTTATCCTACATGAAAAATAAATGCCTATGCTTAATTAACTTATGGTTTTCCTATTATGTGCCCTTAGATTTATAAATTAAAGCAAATCAAATAATAGTTTATGTGTATGTGTGTGTATATTGGCTCATGTATATTTTTCAATAATTTTACAATATTATTGAAATTCAATCACATATTATTAATATAATAAAATATTAATATTTTACGTCGTGCATCGCACGGGAGGTCATCTAGTAATAATAATAATAATAGTAATCAACAACAACAACGATAATAGTAATATTATTAGTAATAATAACAATAATAATAATTAAGATTAATAATAATAATAATAATAAGAAGAATCAATCAATCGAATCGAATTAATCGAACTAAATCAATGAATCCGAAAAATAAATTCAAAAGAACAGGTAAAACTCCTTCAATCAAATTATAGGCAGATCTATATAAGCATTACCACTCATTTTCAAAACATAGTCGTTTTGATCAAAGTGGTGGCCAATATCCAAAACGACATTGTTTTGGTGGTGTTACTATTAAAAAAGAAGGTAAAAACACTGTGAGAAAAGCCCAGCCCTCCAATAGTCGTCTTCATTAATTCTAACCATAAAAAAAGGAAAAATGTTAAAGGAATAATACCCGTTGTCTGCTTAAGTCTGTTAGTTTATGGACTTTCCTAAATAGGATTTGGCTAAGGCCTGATTGTATGTATTTCTCCCTATTTAAAGGGAGCTCATCAATGGAATAATACAACAACACTTTTGCCCTACTTTCTATCTCAAGTTATTTTCCCTTCAACACGTTATCAGCACGTAGTTCCCAACCGAGCAAATCCCGATTTTCTGAAAATTCCGAAAAAAAAGAAAAAGAAGAAAAAGTCAGATTTTCGGACGCCCCGACCGAAACCCTACCGGTCGAAGCCCTACTCCCGGGACGCAACCCCCTCCCATCGAAACCCTAATTCCGAACAGCCACCGCGCATCATCTTCTGCGACCGCTGATCGTTCTTGCCTCCGTCCACCGCCGCGCGTCATCTTCTACGATTGAAAATGTAGCCGCGATACGCCCTCCTGCTCGTGACTCCTGCTCCAAAGGCACCGCGTTCCAACCGCGTTTCCCAACCCTCGATCCCGATTCTGCACCAGATCGGACCTACCTTCCCGAGGCGCATTTCTCTCAACCACGAGGTAGATTGGAAAGCAAATTCGCACACAGCCACCCGCGGTCAAAGACATCCGACCGCCCGTCTCTTGGCCCCATTTTCAATCCAGATTCCGGCCCCTGCCTCCTAAGCCCCTTCGGCCCGTGTTTCTGATATCGGCCCACGTTTTCTGATATTGGCCCGCTATTTCGATCTCGGCCCGTTGTCCAGCTAATTCGCAAGTTAGGATTTCAGAACGGCCGCACCCGAACCATTGCTGCCCAACCCATACCGTTGTTGCCCGACCCGAACTGCTGTTGCGTCAGTCCGACCCGGTTCTAGTGCAGTCCCGGCCCAGTCATAACCTGTCAACCCGCAACTCCACAAACCGGATTTCTTTTACCTTCTCGACCCCGAAGTAAGACGAAGGAGGAGCTTCAAACTCTCGGAGCTCAAGTATCTTATAATATTGCTGACCCTGCACGTGGCTGGGATTGTTTTTTCTGCTTGGAGTTTTTACTACAAAGGAATATTGAGGAGCCTGACAATCCCGAGTGGGACGAAGAATACAATTTTATCTCAAAAAAATTGAAGGAGGTACTGAATGAAACGAGGAATATATTTTCATCCAAACAAATCGACGGTATGTCCTAGGAAAGAATCGTGTATTTCCTATAAGGTACATAAATCCGAACCCTACTATCTGCAACGTGCAATTTTACATGCTTTAGTTGCATATTTATATTTCATAAATTTATTTATGCTTGATTAAACCAATTAAAGCATAATACATTAATAACTTTAATTAAATTAAAAGAAATTGCTTATAGCAACTTGAATCATATCTTGGTTCCGAAAGTAATTTTGACCATATCTTGGTTCCGAAAAATAATAACGCTCCCATTATTGAAAATTTTATCATGGAAAGTACTCATGGTAAACTGTGAAAAATCATTTTCATTTTTCTTGTATTAAGATAGCTTATCCAACTCGCCTCAAATTTGATATCTTAGACTCAAAAGAGCTTAAGTACCATAGATGGGTCTCCTACGTCGAGACCACGTTTATCACTAAAGAATATAGTGGTACGCTCCTTAACACCACAGACCAAGTACCGTCTGATAAAATAAAAGCGAATGCACTTATATTCCTTAGGTGACACATCGAATCCAGCCTGAGATAGGAATATCTACGGTTGAAAATCCCGCAAAGAACTATGGGATGCCCGTAAGGGCTAATTTGGGAACATTCACGACACTTTGCTCCCAGAGTTGACCGTGCAGTGGAATGAAATCCGCTTGCTTGAATATAAACGGATCAACGATTTCAACAAAGATATTCTCCGCCTCAAGGCACGCGTAAATTTCTGTGGGAAGGACATCACAGAAGATGACATGATCTATAAAGCTTTTTCCACCTTCCCTATTTCCGTTCATATACTAACGAACCAGTATAGGCTGGAGTATGATAATAAACGCATCACTACCTTCAGTAAGCTAATCAACCTACTGCAAGTAGTTGAGAGGCATAACGAAATGTTAATGAGCAGTAATGTCAGGCCGGTTGGGACAAAGAAAATTCCCAAGGCCAATTATGGCAAAGTGAAGGATGGAAACTACCCTAATGAATAGGGGACTGGATATGATAGGCTTCGTGGTCAAAGACGTGGGGGTTCTTCTAATGTAATGCGAAGACTTGGTGCTCCCGGCTCTACTAGCTAAGGGAACCAAAAAGCACCTACTCATCCTATCGCCTCTAAGGCTCGAGTTGGCAATGAACCGTGCTATCATTGTGGAGATGCTGGACATGGTACAAGAACTGCCATGCAAGCAAGCAAGTCGCATCTCGCTACAAGAAATATAGAGAGTCCAAAGAAAGGAGAACTCACTATATGGAAGAATATGATCTAGACAAGTCCCCCTATGTCAATTTCACAGTCACCAATCGTCTAATTGAGTCATACGAGCCACAGTCTATAGACTGAATCTTAGTATTATGTTTACTTTCTCGTTTACATTTGGTATAGTTGCCTCAAGACGACTGTGTTGGTGTTTTATTTTCAATAATAGCGTGATGCAATGTTGTTTCACGAACAAGATATTAATATTGCTTACGTTAGATTCTTAGCTTTATTTCGAAGTACTGAATAATGCTTGAATGCTTATGGTTCGAAATTTCACTCTTTTCTAAGAAATGAATCGAGGAGAGCTTGAATGTTCTTAGAATAAGGCTTATATTCATCGAATAAATCGCTTGCCAAACCTCGATAACTACGATGATTGGGTCCTCCCAACTCATCAAAGGTCGAGGTAATGCCCAATTCTTGATGCCTAAAACGGCAGTCTTCTATGTTACCGATGCTCTGTATGCATCTAGAGCCCTTCGAACCTTACTTGGCTTCAACATTATACGTAGCAATGGTTTCCAGATTGAAACCCACTGTGAGAATGTAATAGAGTTTCTTTTATTCTAATGAATGTGGACGTATACGCATTTTAGAATAACTGATGAGTCGATCTAGTGGACGTACCTCACTATTATTAGGTTTTTGAAAACCTATGTTGTCACCAACAATGTACTTTTGGACATAGACTCGTATAAGCTTTGGCACGATAGTCTAGGTCATCCTAGTCGAAGTATGATGATATGTATACTAAAGAACATGTACGAACATCATTACTTTTCGAGCGAAAATATGGCAACAACTCAACATAAAGCACAATGTTGACGTTAATCGTGTTATGTCATCCAAAGAACCATATGCATATCAAATGCCACCACTTAGTGTTGCAAAGCCTGCTCTTTAGCTAAAGTAGGAGCGAGACCTTCTTACGCTAAAGAAACAAAATCAAGCATTCCATTCTTACGCTGAATATAAGGAGAAATTTGTGGATCCATCCACCTAATATGCGGACCATTTATGTATTGATGGTTTTGATGGATTCTCCGACATATTGGTCACATGTCGCTCTCCTATCCACTCAAACTGTTGCAGAACTTCCAAAATAATTTATAAGGACTCACCTCCCTTATCACATCTAAAGGACTTGATGATGTTGGAGAGTTCACATCAAAAAGTACTTGATGTTTATTGCATGATAGAGATCAATGAATAGCATCTCGTCCCATGTGCATATGCAAACGGTCTCACATAAAACACCGTCGAAAGAATATGTATGGTGATTATGTCATTGGTTATGCGCACCAATTTGCATATATTTGCTTGGGATTATGCAATATTGCACGCAACTTTACTTAAATCGTTCATTATTAGACCATCTGCTAACCAATCAGTTTATGCGTACCAGTTGGTAACTGGATAACCTGATTTTTGTATCTTGGACCCAGACGGACTTGAGTGCCAATTGCGCATATTTGGTTACGCATTATATGTGCCTTCTGCGCCCCACAGCGCATCGGTCTTTAGAAACGATTAATTATTCACGTTGGATAAGAATCTCCAGATGGTTATCCGCTATTTAGAACCTTCACAGTGATCTCTTTACCGCACGATTTGCGGATTGTCACTTTAATGGGACAACCTTCCCGTCGTTAGGAGGAGGAGAGAAAACGTAATTTCTTGGGGAACGACAGGAATTGTCATGATGTCTCCACTTTGTCTCATTATGATCCCCGAACTTCACAATGTTGCCGTGAAGCATAAAGAACACTCGATCTTCAGGATGTAGCAGATTCGATGCCTGATTCTTTTACTGATATCGTTCAAGTGACAAGATCTCACATTACAGCTCCAAATGTGCCTGTAAGGTTAGAAGTCCCCTTTAAGGGGCACATCACCAATGAACCGGGTGATGCAACCGCACTTGGTGGAGGTGTGGTTGAGGCCATGGCTCCCTGCGAAGGAAGGGGTGGAAGACACATGGTTCGACTAAATGTTCACCCAAGTAAGAGGTAGAGTATGGCACTTCACATGTTAACCATCAATGAACTCGTTTCATGAGATCATGCTTGATTTTATTATGTCCATGAATCATGACGAGGGGGACGCCCCGAAGATATGATTCAGAAAATCAAGAATCTCGATGAAATTATGAGGGTGTGGCCTGATCAACCACCCACTTTGATGACATGTCATGAATCATAAAGTACGATGATGTCGAACCCCGCTCAGTTGGATGAAATCAACATTGGCCTATAAGAAAAATATTCCAGGTAGAACTAGATTCTCAGACAAAGAGACAGGTATTTGGTGTGGGTAGTGCTAACCTACCCAAGTGTAAAGCCTATAAGACATAAATGAACCTTTGTCGTAAAGCGTAGTGAGAATATAGAGTCCTAATGTACAAGTTTCATGAAGTAATGCTTCTCACAACGCCCTGGAATTGATTACGAGGAAATGTACTCCCACGTATACGTTCCGCTATTTGATTAGCTTAGTAATTTCCGAGGGACTGGAAATGCAGCCAATAGATGTGGTTACTACGTATCTCTATGGGGATCTAGATACGGAGATATATATGGAAGTGCCCGATGGCATTTCATTACCCAAATCAAGTGACTCTAGACCACAGAGTGCATATGCAATTTGATTGAAACGCTCAACTTTACGGTTTTGAAGCAATCCTTAAGGATGTGGTATAACCGTCTAAGTGACTACTTGATTGGGAAGGGATAAAAGAACAATGAATTGTGTCCCTGCGTCTTCACAAATAAGTTCCGGATTCACGATCATCGCAATGTACGTCGATGACATGAACATAATCGGTCTTGATGAAATAAGAGAAACCACCGGATACTGAAAATCTGAGTTTGAGATGAAATATCTTGGGAAAACTCGGTTCTGTCGAGGCATTGACATAGAACATCGAGTTTGTGGAATTTATTCCACCGGTCAGCCTATGTCCAGAAGATTCTCAAGTACTTTAACATGGACAAGGTAAACCCAACTAGCACCCCATGATAGGTCGAACATTTGGATGCAAAGGAAAGATCCATTTCGTCTAAAGGAAAGTGACGAAGAGCTTTCGGAGCTGAAATTCCCTACTTGAGTGCAATAGCGCATTATTGTACTTGGCTCAATGTACACGACCTGCTATCACTCCTCAGTTAATCCGCTGACTAGATTTAGTTCAGCATCGACGCAACATCAATGGAATGGTATCAAGGATATCTTCTGATACTTAAAAGAAACCATTGACTTGGGACTATTCTTTCTCTACAAGTAGGCAAAGGAAGTTGCTTACGAAAAGGAAAATGCTAAAGTAAATGCTGGTGCCGAAGCAACTACCACAAAGTATGTGTTGGTATGATTTGCTTATGTTTTGGAAATCGACTATGCAAACCCCTTTTGGCTACCTCCTCGAATCACGACAAGATTATTGCTTTGCATGAATCAATCCATGAGTGTACATGATTAAGAACTATCATTCTACACGTGTGAGGAACTAGCGGTTAAGTACTGCCACTGATGAGCATACTTACATTTATGAACATGATGTAACTTGTAAATCCCCTTGATTGATGGAATGATCATAACGGGAAATATGTGAGATATAACGTAACATACTCACATAGGTTGCACTCTTTTCCTTAGACCAAGGTTTATTTTTCCCACTGGGTTTTGTTACTTGGCAAGGTTTTTAACGAGGCAACGATATATGAATGTAAGCATTAGGGGGAGCTGTAGAGTTTTCCAACTTCCGAGATTGATGTAAAGATCACAAGGAAATGATGATTTATAAAGAAACTTAATCACATGTGTTGTACTCTTTTCTTTGACCAAGGTTCATTTTCTCCCATTGGGTTTTGTTACTTGGCGAAGTTTTTAATGAGGCAACAACTACTTGATTGATGTACAAATCAGGGGGAGATGTAGACTTGAGGGGGAGTCTTACATCCACAACGTACGTTATACTCTTTTCCTTCCAAGGATCATTTTTCCCACATGGTTTTTATCACTTGGAAAGGTTTTTAACGAGGTAACAAGATGTACGATTTTAGGGATCGATGGAATGGTCACCTTAGTAGCGCTATGATCAAATGTAACGATCATATGAGAGGATAGATTCAAAGGACGAAGTCTAAACTTGATGTGTCTAGATGCTGTACTCTTTTTCCTACGATCAAGGCATTTTTCCCAGTGGGTTTTTGCTTGACGAGGTTTTAACGAGGCAACATGACATGCGCTTGTAGACTAGGCACAAGGGGGAGTGTTAAAGGAATAATACCCGTTGTGTGCCTAAGTCTGTTAGTTTATGGGCTTTCCTAGATAGGATTTGGTTAAGGCCTGATTGTATGTATTTCTCCCTATTTAAAGGGAGCTCATCAATGGAATAATACAACAACACTTTTGCCCTACTTTCTGTCTCAAGTTATTTTCCCTTCAACAGAAAAGTATTTTTTGAAGAAAAATAAAAGGTAGAAATTAAAGCTCATAACAAAATTTATTTTCCTAATATGCATCAATATTTATATTTTAAAAATTCAATGATATATCTTTCATGATCTAATAAAATTACCAACTCTCTCTCTCTCTCTCTATATATATATATATATATATATATATATATATATATATAATCACCACGAACTAAGAAACAAATAATTCACATCGCTGTATAAAATGAAATATTCAAACATACAAAGTAAATTATAAGTGTCAATCTAAAAAATGATTATTTCAGAAAGCTCGAGTACTAATTCCCACTACAAATCCATAATGAACTCTAAATCTAAACTCAACCATATGATAAAAGTAGTTTTAGTAATCCAAAAAAGGTAGCAAGAAGGTATGGAACTTTAATTTGTGAAGAAGAAATAAGAAAAGAGTAGTAATTTAATGAATATTGCATGAGTGAAATTTAGGAGTTAGATTATGTTGATTAACTATTTCTAATTATCAAACATAAGATGATGATAATAAGAATAATAATTATATATACGGATTGGTTCAAATAGGAACCAGTTCTTGAAATGAGAACGTGAGTCCAATGCATATTTAGCGGATTCAATGCACATATAGTATATTGTAATGCATATTCATTTTTTGGGATTCACTACACACATTTATTATGGAATTCAGCGGGAGAAAAAATAATATGCATTACAACATAGTATGTATTCAGCGAATCCGTACTAAATATGCACGGACTTACGTTCTCATTTTAAATATGAATCCCATTTGAACCAATTGTGATATATAATCTTTTTTTTTTTGAAAAAAAAGGGGGCCCACTTCCCCCCGCCCCCCTCTCCCGCCGCCAGCTCCGCCGTATAATAGCTGATTCTATGTCCGTGTACATTGCCTTCGGAATCACGCGCCACCGTTCCCGTTCCGGCGGGAGAAGAAATAAGAGCTGCATCTACATTAATCTTTATAATATCTCCAGTGGTGGGGCGGTGGTTTGTCTCCAAAGTCTAGCATTTCTCTAACATTACTTTTTAAATTACTAACATTATTATGGATGTTAAAATTATTTTTTGTTTGGTTTACATCGAATGAACCGGAAGTGGAATTTCATAATACTCGCTAATACTTGTTTTGTTTGTGCATTAGGATTTAGGATGAAAAAGTTTTGTAAGAGCGTTAAAGGTAGCTCATGTGGTTCAGTAAATCAAGATTTATCGGAAGCTCCATATTCAAGTGCCTCGGCCAATTGTTCATAATTATTGCATAATACTTTGAAATTGCTCATCCGACTTTATCTCATGATACGTTATGTGCACCAATAATTTTTGGATCTGAGTCCGGCTACAAACCAAACATGACTTCTTTAAATAAAATAAACTTATGATCTCTCTAAATAAACTATGAACTACCTTACGATACCTTTTTTTTTTTGCAGAACAGTGAACTTTTTTTTTTTTAAACAAAATACTCCCCAAATATTATTAGCGGGATCATAAATGTGGGTGGGCGAGGCCCACTACACGCCCAAAAAGATTGAGGGAGGACGAACCCCACTACACGCCCAAAATTATTTTAGATAGCTCAACAAGCCGATCAATAAGTGTCTCCGAAATTAAACATTAAGAGAAGAGAAATTTTTTGCATCTAATATAAGGAAAATTAATTTTATCTAACCGAATGAGCCCAAGAATTTTTCCTTGATGATTAGGGCTATTAGTAAAAAAGAAATCACGACGAGAGCATCCTTGATTGGCAAGGAGATCGGCAACTCCGTTACCTTCTCTATAAATGTAGGAAATCCGAATATTAGCTTTAGCACAGAGCAAACGAATTTTGGAAACTAAGATGTGGAGTTTCCAATGCCCCAAAACCTTCCCTTGAATTAAACGAACAGCACTCACCGAGTCAACTTCCACTCAAATATTATTTAAATTATTCTCCAAACAAAGGTCAATACCACGCCAAATAGCATATAACTCCGCAAATGAGTTAGTTTGATCGCCAATAAATTCCGAGAAGCAAAAGATGGGGTCACCGTTATGATCACGAACAATACCGCCGAACCCAGCACATCCCGGATTCCCTTTGGAAGCACCATCCGAGTTAAGTTTAACCCAACCCGCCATAGGTTTAGCCCATCTAACGGCTACCGACTTGAAACCTACTTTCGGGGCGGCCTCTCTACCAAGCCGAGTCGCAAAATTATCCGCTCCTTTCCAAAAAGAAAAACGCAACTTGCTCGTGATTTTTAAAGACCGAAGATAATTCCAAATCCGACTGCAAACACGATCGGCCGTGAAGGGTATGCCTTTCATTCTTTTGTCGTTCCTACAACACCACAAAAACCAACAAATAAGAATTGGGATAATGTGAAAAATGTGAACCTTACCTTTAGCTTTGTTAAACCACGAAGCCATAAAAAATGAGATGCCATTAGAGTTAGGCCCATTAAAGCCCGCTACATTGTAGAACACTTTCCAAACTTTCGTAGCAACCTGACCATTAAGAAGTAGATGAGGTAAGGTTTCCAAGTTATCACAACAAAAACAAGGTATAGTCACAATCACCCCTCTACGGGCGAGGCAATCCGATGTAGGAATCAATTTGTAAAAAACCCGCATCATGAAAACCGATATGGTGGGTGTAATCCACGGGTTCCAACAATTTTTAAGGAAATTATGCGGACTCTTTCTTTGGCGAATGCTCTCCCAAGCGCTTTTGAATGAAAAATCACCATGAGAGGAAAGTTTCCAACAAGTTTTGGCATTAGAAATATTAATCGGGAGAGAGCAAATATGATCACAAAACTGAGCAGGTAAAGCCGATAAGAGTTTAGGTTTATCCCAATCCGTATTGTTCCAAAAATAGCTAATGAATGCTTTAGATTTGGTTGGGCAAATATTAGAAAGCGGACTATAATCACACCAAGAATCATGCCAAAAGAAAGCCTTATTGTTACCACTACTCCACATAATATTACTATCCGCTTGAAGCCGGATATTACAAAGTCCTTTCCAAATCGGGGAGTCATAAGGGTTAACTTTCACAATCATGGGATGAAGTCTCTTACAATATTTATCTTTAAGAAAATTGGCCCAAATATTATTATTAGTGCGAAAATGCCACCACATTTTAAGCTCGGCCGCGAGTATAATATTATTAAGATCCCGACACCCAATACCCCCTTCATCTGTAGGGTAACACAATCTTTTCCACGAGGCCCAATGAATTTTTTTAGTGTTGTCCCTAGAGCCCCAAAGAAATTTATTAAAAAGTCTTTCAATAAAAGTAATAACGTTCCCAGGAGGTTTAATAACTTGAAGACAATAGAAGGATATCGAATTTAAAACCGATTTAATAAGCTCAATTCTACCTCCTAAAGAAAGGAGGTGATGATTCCAAGTAAGGATTTTATTCTGGATTTTAAGAATTAAATCATGGAACATAGCAAAAGTGGGGTTACCTTTCCAAAGTGGAGCTCCGAGATATTGAATCGGGAGCGAGGAGCGCTCAAAACCTGTAATCGCATGGACCATGGAGTGGTCCTCGAACGACGAGGAATGCATAATGAAAATACTCTTCGCATTATTAATTTTTTGGCCCGAAACACCCATATAATGGTGAAGACAATGATTAAGAACTTGAAGATTAGATTTCGTAGCCTTTAAAAAAATAATAGTATCATCCGCATAAGCTAAATGCGAAATTCTAACATTTTTACGAATAGCATAGAACATATTCGGTTTTTTACTGAATGTATCTTCAATGAGTTTAGAAAAATAATCCGTCGCAAGGACAAAAAGAAGAGGAGAAATAGGGTCACCTTGCCGAAGGCCCCTTTCACTCTTGAAATACCCCACTGAAAAGCCATTTATAAGAATTGAAAATCAAGGAGAGCACACATTGTTTAAAAAGAGAAATAACAAAAGCAGAGAAACCAAGAGTATCCATAACGTTAAACAAAAAATCCCAACTAATCCTATCATATGCCTTTTCCATGTCAAGTTTGATAATAGTATTTAATTTAGAACGAGAAATGTCATGCGTAACTTCTAAGGCCGTGAGGATGTTATCGGTAATAAGGCGATCTTTAATAAATCCCGATTGAGAAGGGCTAATAATCCGCGGAAGAATGGTGCTAAGTCTTTTACTAAGGCAACACCGATGTATTGCCTTCGACCGCGTCATGTCTCACATTTAATGTAAAATCGAAAGAAAAAAATAGTTGCCCAAACTAGTGGGAAAATCAGGGGGCAACAAGTTAGAAGATATAGCTTTGGAAAGAGTTGGATGAAATATTCAAAATAGTGGGAAAATATTAATTTTGGTCTTATAAGAATCCATATGCGCGTAAAAGATCATTTTTCATGCACGTTTGGTCCTAATATTTTTTTTCCCATCAACTTTAACTGTGGGAAAATTACGACAATGGTCCTATAAGAATTTGTCTGTGTGCAAAATATCCTTTTCTTCATGCATGTTTACTCCTATAGAATTGTATAATGCATGCAATATTTCTAGTATTGGTTTGTGTAATGAAGTTACTGTGGTATTTCATGATTGCCCCATTTTAATTCATTCCAATAACATTTACGTTTTTGCACTTGATTTACCTTCAGTTGCAACTCTTTTATTTCATCTTTATGCATGCATACAAATAGAGTTGGACAGCTCAATAATTAAAAAACCTAAATTTCACTCATGCAATATTCATTAAATTTCACTTTGTTCTTGTAATGTTTTTTCTTTTAAAATATGTAATGCATTTTAATTATAAATCATGTTTTATTTTTAATTTCGTTCATATTAAAAAATTTAAGTTTTTAATTATTGAAATCATTTTATTAAAATAAAGAGTAGAATATTTATCATATTACTAATTAAATATAACATTTAATATGCTTAGCAAAAAGAAAGAAAATATAACATATAATATAATTAGAACGGATCAAGCATGGCCTATACAAAACTTAGACTCGGGCTTTGCGTTGGAACGGACTGTCCAACTTATTTGATAGGCCCACAATTGTTGAGGTGCATTTTTCTTCCTCTCAGCCGCAACTTTTGAAGTCATTTTCTTCACCTACCATCACTCTTGTTGAAAACAAATAGAGAGGTGGCTGCAACTTTCCATGCATTCTTCCAATATTGCGGCTGCAGCTAGGGTTGGGTTATTACATCCCCTAGCGAATGGCGTGCATGGACGGTGCAGATCGATGTTCCATGCACGACACGTGTAGTGCATCCGATAGGGGATGTACTACATGAATGTGTAACATGGACGGTATCCTCTTATTGCCTAAAGTCTTTGTTCAATAAATACAGCATTTGATCATCCACAAGCATGTCAACTTTGTGGGCTTGTGGGCACCACCGGCGTGGACTTCAACAAATAGGTCTACACTAGGGTCTTGTGTCTTTCTTAGAGATAACCTACTTTACCAAGGGGGAGGGAGTGGGGCTCGGGTAAGGGAATCGGGTACCCTTACCCGAGCGGTAACACCGTCGTCGGGACGTCGGGTAAGGTTCCGAAGCCGATCGGTGGGGGGGGGGGGGTTTGAAAATACTAGCCGTTGAACGGCTAGTTCAATAAAAAAAAAAGAATTCCCTATAAAATCAAACTTTTTCAACTCATTTTTTCAAAATAAAAACACACAAAACACAAATAAAAACACACACTAATATTTCAAAAACACAAAACCATGGATCCAAGAAGAGGTAAAAAAACTTCCACCTCGCAACCACAACAAACTCCGTTAGGATTTAGCCAATTTTATTCTCAAGCATCCCCGAATCAATTTTACGTTCCACAACCCCCATCTCCACATCCATTTTACCAATATAATATGGGTCCTCCTCAAATGAATCCTCAACACTACAACATCACTACTACAAGCGAGTTCTCCCCGTTCGAAAACATTGATGAAGACGTAGAGTACGTGCAGAAACACAACCCCTACCAAACGAAGAAGACGAAGATGAGGAAGTTCAAGAAGTCGATCCGAGAGGGAAGAAAAAAGCATTCGGGGGGAGGAGGCCCCGTGAACTTTGGTCGCCGGCACAAGAGGAGGCTTTGGCGAAAGCATGGATTCAAATCTCCGAATGTGGTGTTGTCGGTAATGAACAAAAGTCCGACGGTTTTTGGAAACGGATTCTCAAGCATTACGAGGGAACTATGGGTTCGAGTTCACGAACTTTTCATTCGTTGAATACCAAGTGGAAAACAATGAACACGGCCATGGGTATTTTCAACGGCTACTACCTCCAAGCGGTACAAACTATACTTTTTATTTTACGTAATCTATATTTTTTATTTTACATAATCTATATTTTTAATTTTGTATATAATGTAGAAACGCTTAAAGGCTAGTGGGTGCAACGACTTGGACGTGGTGAGGCAAGCTGAGTCCGATTACTATACAGCAAAAAAAAGACAATTTACTCATACCTTGGCGTGGGAGATTGTCAGAGGTCATGACAAATGGACGGAGCAAGAATGTTTTCAAGATATTGCCGGTGCGACAAGCAACTCTTCAAAAAGGAAGTCGGGGAGTATGAATCGGCAAGCAACACCGTTCCCGACATGAATGAAGACCCCAACCCTCCACTTTCATCAAGAAAGATGAAAAAGAAGCAAGGCGCATCCTCGTCGATCTCAAGTGTTGCGGATGAAATCAACTCCTACACACAAAAGAAGACACAATATTTGGAAGAAAAACGCGAGAAGGATGCTTTGGCAAAACAATTGTTGGCTACACAACTCGAGGGGGCGAAGTTCAAGAATGCACAACGGGAGATGAAGTTTTTTTTGGAGCCGCATGATCACATTCGCGATCCCGCTATGTTGGAATTCGTTGTTAACCAAAAACGTGAAATTGCGGCCAAACACGGATGGGCTTGCAATTTTTAAGTTGTAGTTTCAACTTGTTTTAATTTCAACTTATGTAATTTTTTTTTTTTTAAGTTGTAGTTTCAATTTTTAAGTTGTAGTTTTTTTTAAGTATTATGTAATATTTTTATTTTTAATGAAATGGTATGTTTTTATGTAATATTTTTTTTAAGTATTATGTAATGTTTTTATTTTTAATGAAATGGTATGTTTTTATTTTAATATTGTATGTGATTTTATGTATGAACAAAAAAAAATCGAGTAGTATAGGTGATCACTCCCTCCACTTAGGGTAGTGTTAGGGTAGAATTAGGTAGTTTTGAGTTGGAGGGTTTTTATTGGATAGAGGTGAGGTGACACCTAGGGTATTAGGTGACCACTCCATCCCCCTAAACACAGAGGCGAATATAGGTCCTAATTAGCTCATGGTGCTAATTAGTGATGTTATTTGAATTCAGTCCTTGCTCAAAGTTATATTGAATAAACCACAGAGAAGGCCTACCATAAATTTGGTCAGATAATAATTCTATTGATATATCTTCTTTCTTAGCCAAACAACCGGATGTTTCGTTAAAATCGACAAAACTCAGTCGTCTTAACTAAGTCTATTTTTTTAATTGTTACAACTTAATCAAAATAAACTCTTATGAGAGTCAGATTACAAAGCAGCGGAGATTGGTGGAAACAAGATCATAACATAAATAAAAAGTGGGAAAAAAAAAAAAGTTGTCTGGTTCATCAGATCAGAGTTGAGTATATAAATAGGCGCCGCGGAAAAGACCATGTCCACGGCGTTCGGATATGCGCTACCGGATTATTTTAGTCAACAACATCCCTTTGGTTCGTCGCTCGCATCTAAGGCCGCACTGAAAAACAGAAGATAGGGGGATGAGAACAAAATTTCTAGTGTATGATGGTATGGCTCGAGTTTTTGAATAACATCACATCTTAACACACTATGGGTAATTATCAATAAATGCAGATTCGTCGCAGCATAATACATTATTAATAGCATCAACACAGGTGAAGAATAGCATCATATTTTGACACATTGTGCAGACCTCAAATGCGCATCAATCATGTTAGCAAGAGAAGCTTCATCTTCATCTCAGTCATCATCTCCGTTGCCACCACTGTCATTGACCCTACTGCGATTGTCCTTTTTGTATTTGACCGGTTGGCGACTACAAACAAAGATAAGCAAAGATAAACAACACCTGCTAATTATGATTTACCTTCCAATATCATCATCACCAGTCCACGAAGAAGGATGAGCAAGGACGTGATTGAAATGCATAATACAATTATGCGTATCATGTATTCGAAGAACACGACATTTATAACATGTCGCGAATCATGTCACCAAACAAAAAAATAAAAAATTGTTCACATACTCTTTAACGAAAAAGGAAACACATGCCTAGCACATAAAAAAAAAAATACCATAGGTCGCATTTACACGGGCTGCCACAAGCAAAGATGAGCAAGGACATGACTGAAACGGATAATACAATCATTCCGAGCAAGTACACGAGCCCCGGACCTTGAGAAATAAAACTTGTATCACTTCCCAGCAACCTAACCATTTTTGCCTGTAGCTATATAAGATTATAACCACTTTGTTCTTGTCGGGATGATAATATGAGAGTCTTGCCGTTCACCTCCACATACTTATATACATAGATATTCATAACTTTTTTATTGTTTGAAATGCAAATAATTACTCACCCGCCCTCGCTTGAAGAGTCTGTTGGAATATTATATTCATGAATATAATGAAATAATTAAAGCAAAAGAGGGAGGTAATCGGTAAAGCAAAAGTCGATGGAACGTTTATTTTAGACGGACACTTTTGAAGAATCTCCTGAAATTAGATTCGGCAATTTACGACACGACACGACACGAAAATTTAGTGTTTGGATTTACATTTTGAGTACACGACACGAAAATACATGAACACGAAAGTACACGACCGAGATTTAGTGTCGGTTTTGTGTTTACTATTTGGGTACACGACACGACACGAGGTACACGAAATAAATAAATATATACAATATTTCATATTTAATTTTATAAAAATATACATTTTATGAATTCTGTTTGTACTAAACTTTAAAATTTGAAAATATAAATGTGAACTTTTATAAATTTCATGTAAACATTCGTGTTTTCGTTGCCATTCTTTTTCTTTCGTCTACTATAACCTATAAAAAATAATATTAAAATATTAAATTTATTATTTTTATAATATTTTAATATTTACTTTATATTAGGTGTCTGACACGAAAACACAGCACGAAACGACACGAATTTGCGCGGTACACGACACGACACATAACACGAATTCATTTCGTGTCGTGTATGTGTTTGGACTTTGGTACACGAAATACGAAAGTACACGACACGAACGAATTGCCAGGTCTACCTGAAATATTGTAAATAATTTTCAGAGCAGTTGTAATGTTTTGTCTTTTATTTTTAATTGTACAAATCCTTTAATCAAATTTCTTATGAGTAATGGGTTTTTTGTTGATTTTATTACAAAAGTATTTTTTATTTTTTATAATACAATATTATAATTATAGTAGTTCTAATGTGATATCAATTAAAGACCAAATTATAAGTTTGGCTTGGAATTTTTTTTTGAATAGTGTCCTGTAGGTCAGAAATTTGGTATAATATTTAATTTTTGTGATTATTAATTGATAAAAAATAAGTCCCCTAATAAAAGGGTTTTTGTAATTAGTTTAATGTGAGTTTAATCAAATTAAATTTATTTGTGCTTTATAATTTAAATTATTTTTTGACTCCATAAGATATTAATTGAGTTGATAATAGAAATCAATCGATCAAATATTATCTATATGTATATTGTTAATAACTATCGACTTTGACAGTATTAATTAATCATTTATTCACAATTTGCACTTTCTGATCCAAATAAAACTTGTGGACGCATTTCAACTGAAAATTTCTTATATTATTAAATAAAGAGAAAACTTGCGGTGCCTTTTTATATATAATATTATTCTTTTTTATCTCAAGTGTACGTAACACCAACTCTTTTGATACTCAAATTATCAGAATTGACATTTACTTAAATGCATTCGTGTCATATATTGTACTTTCGAATAACAAAATTTTGAGTCAACTTAAAAAAATATAATATTGAGCAAGGTTATCATCCGGGTAACACAAATGCCCCGAGCTAGTAACATGAATGCCGCAAACGAGTAACACAATTGCCCCATCGAGTAACACGATCGCCGCATTCGAGTAACTCGCTTTTATTCGAGTAACCCATCTGACTTCTTCGGGTAACTCGAATTCGTATCCGAGTAACCGGTAATCATAATCGGATAACTCGCATGCTCGAGTTACGCCAATCGAGTAACTCATTTGCGATCGAGTAACCCGTAATTCTTACTCGATTGTGTAATTGGTGTTACCCAAAAACTGATATCGTATATTTTTGTAAGTTGACTCGAACTTTTGTTACTCGAAAGTACAATATATTATTAGATGAATTTTAAACATGACATAATCCCAAGATCTTGAATGACATGATTTATCACAAATATGTAATTAGATTGACATACCTCTAGCCATTAGGATGTAAACAGATTGAACAGATTCTACCCAATCGAATGTATGATGATGAGGTTTCTCCCTCTTTGCCTATAAGCCACTTGAGTATATGTGTTTGTATGATAATATACTTCTTGTTACATACGACCTTTAGATGGATTAGATTGTTACTTATAGGTAGAGAGGACCAAATCATCAAATCATGAAAATATAATATTAACCATCCATCAAGGCTAATGATGATGTTCTTAGTTCTCAACTTGTAACGTTCGTAATGAATATGAAAATTATTATCCTACTAATGACCATATTTATAAGGAATAATTATTAGAATTAATAATATTCTTACATTCTCCCACTTGGTCTATAGAAGGATCTATTATAATTTTCGTATTAAGAACATAAGACGCGCGTGATATGCAAATCGCTCATTTATTTCGTTACCATAAGTGTCTTGACTAATCGAATCGTCAATGAGAGTCATGGCGTGCACAAATTATTTCGCAACATGCTTACTTCCATGTACTACAACATTGAAAACTTTCATAGCTAGACCGTAAATGAGAGCAACATAATGGTCACCTGGTGTCTTGAAGTTAAGACGTTTCTGTTATCATTCTTAAACATAAGGTATACCAATTATGAAACAGAAATGATAGATGTTAAAATTTAGTAAGAGCTCAATAATTGTTAATCATGAGTAATTAAACAACAATTTTCTTCAAATTAACATCTTGCTTGAGTAATAGGAATTTTAGGTCCATGTGTTTTGAACCTTTCGTTATCCTATCATCCTTAATCCTAATAACCAGTAACATGTGGGTGACTTGATATTCGGTGTGAGCATATAATTACTTGTTCCATTGTGATTTGTCATGGAATATTTATATCCCTGTCACATAGGAAGCCTCATCCATATCCTTCATTTAAAAGTTATTTGAGAGATAATCATGAGTTTCACGTAATAAACCGAGATCGCTACTAGCCAATAAAATGTCATCAACATACAAAACAAAAAATACGAACTTGCTCCCACTGATCTTAAGGTATATACAAGGATCAATTATATTTCATTGAAATCGAAAGCAGTAATGGTTTCATGAAATTTTTAAATACCATTGTTGAGATGCTTATTTTAGCCCACAAATTGATTTGTTAAGTTTGATGACCATGTCTTCCTGTCCTTCAATTATGAAGCTTTCAGGTTGACGTATAAACATAATGGTTAGCCTATTGGAGCAATCCCAATTAGGATGAAATTTGTTATACTCACTTTCTTCAGTAAGTGGAGTATGAAGCTCTTAATGGAGAGTCGTGTCCAATGCTAGTAGCCCCAAATAAAATTCAACTTGCTCTTTGCATTATGAGAAATTGGTTCCATTGAGTTTCATAATGGATGTCGCCATTGAGATGAAGGTTGGAGGTAAATTAATTCCAATTTATGGGTACAAGAATTTAGACTTAAAATAAAACATATGATAATATGGTATATAAACAACATAATTTTATGAACTCGTGTGGGCAGTCACCAAAAATTATATATGATGTTGTTTAAAATCACTATATATATACCAAATAATAAATTATAGTGAACACGTTAATTGAATAAATTCCTTAATAATTGTTCAAACAGATGATTGCACTATTTGTCTGTGGACAAAATTCATTCAATCATTCGATCAATTTGAATTATTCACATAATATGGAATATAAAAGTCTAATCAATATGAAAAACTGTAAATCCACTGTGGTGAGATTTAACCAAAAACAGTAATTGTCAAAAAAATATTTTTTTTTGAAATAATAAAAAAATAATTAAATATCTTACTTTCATAATATATTGATAAAGATCTAATACCCCCCTTTAATATTATATTGTTGTGATAATATTCAAAATCACAGTTAACGTAATTGATTGAATTCCTTGAGAGCTTAATACAAACACAATCTGTCCGTGGACAAAATTGAGTGACGTATGAAGGCAATATGAATTTATTCACATAATAATTTCGAAAACTCGAATTCACTATATAATATGATAACCTCACCGTGGTGAAAAGTAATCATAAGTGTGTATTCTAATCAAATAACGATAACAATTAAAATACATAATGTCAAGAGATATAGACAAGAATCTCATATTAAGTGAATAATTTCCTTAATAATTGTTCAACTAGATGAATATTATTGATTGTCCACATACAATTAAATAATAATCAAATTGATTAAAGGCAATATTTAAATGCTTCCCGAAAAAAAGGCCACATCGACCAGTGATCAAACTCCCAAAATACATGAATAACTCAATTGTTGGACTTCAACTCCAAGTATATATATATATATATATATTCGTTGATTGATTCTTATCCAATACATCAAAATAAACTATCATATTTTTCCATTGGACATATTCCCAAGTTCAATTTAGTGAAGTTTCAATATATCCGGTGAATTTCTCGCTTCAAATGGTAAATATCATCATGTGACATAAAGCCTTGGAGTATGAGTAAAATATATGCAAAGGTAAATTGTAAGCTCATACTCACTCATAAAGCATATGTGTAATGCTCCATTTCGAAGGACTAAATGAAATAGCGAAACTTCATATCATTATTATCATATTCATATGGATAATCATGCATTCTAAAACCTTAGCTCCGATACCACATATTAGATGAATTTTAAACATGACATAATCCCAAGATCTTGAATGACATGATTTATCACAAATATGTAATTAGATTGACATACCTGTAGCCATTAGGATGTAAACAGATTGAACAGATTCTACTCGATCGAATGTATGATGATGAGGTTTCTCCCTCTTTGCCTATAAGTCACTTGAGTATATGTGTTTGTATGATAATATACTTCTTGTTACATACAACCTTTAGATGGATTAGATTGTTACTTATAGGTAGAGAGAGGACCAAATCATCAAATCATGAAAATATAATATTAACCATCCATCAAGGCTAATGATGATGTTCTTAGTTCTCAACTTGTAATGAATTTGTATTTTTAATATGAAAATTATTATCCTACTATAATGACCATATTTATGAGGAAGAATTATTAGAATTAATAATATTCTTACATATATGACACGAATGTATTCGAGTAAAGATCAAATCTGATAATTTGGGTATCAAAAGAGTTGTTAAATTTGAGGTAAAAAAAATAATACTATATATAAAAAGGTAAAACAAGCAATCCCACTCATTAAATATAAAAAAAAGTAAATTTTGGTAAGGGTGGAGACAAAATAACACGATAAAAAAAGTAAAAATACTATAAGCACGACATGACAACACAATTCAGTAATACAACTTGACAACATATTTATTACTTAAAATTATTTTTTTTATTTATGTATATTATACTAAAACAGAACATATAAGACTAAAACAGGATAATATAATCCAAATTTGATGGGATAGAATGATTTATCACCCCTATTTTTAGTAGAATAAGGATGAATGTATTGGCCCCTGTTCATATTATTAATTTTAATATAAGCGACTTAATTAATTATTCAAATATTTAACTTACTTTGCTCATACAGGAATATGAGTATATTATCATTAACAATAATTTGTTATTGTATTATACAGATATTACGAACCGCGCGTCGCACCCGATGGAAAACGAGTTATGTATAAAAATCATTTTCACGTAGTATTTTATAATCAATCATAATGAGTAAAATTTTGAGATTTCAGTTTTCAATAATTATCATCCACATATATACTTATAAGAATTGGTTCACATGGAAATCAGTCCTTAAATCGAGAATGCTAATCCATGCATGTTTAGTACGGATTTACTTCATACAAAGTCTGTTGTAATGCATATTCATTTTTTCCTCCAAATACACAACGAATCCGTATTATATATGTGCAGTGAACACGAAAAATAAATATATATTATAACATGCTATATGTGCAGTGAGTTCGTACTACAAATATACTGGACTCCTGTCATTGAAATTTTTCATAAACTTGATTGAGTTCAACATCAACGGTTTTTGTGAAGTTGCAAATGAAACCAAACACTACATGTTAGGAATACTTGTTAGATTTTGATGATGTCATTAATATAAAATCAAATGTTTATTACTTGGCAAAATGTAAGGAAGAACCAAATGAGTATTTTCCATAGGCCAAAACATGTTAAGTATAAAACTTGGCAAAATGTAAGGAAGAACCAAATGAGTATCTTCCATAGGCCAAATATGTTAAGTATAAAACTTGGCAAAATGTAAAGAAGAACCAAATGAGTATCTTCTGTAGGCCAAAAATTAGTTAGGCTGAAAATTGGCTAAGTACTAAGTACAGCTAAGTCCATCAGAGAGGAACAGCCGAGTCCAGTCAGGGTAGCTCTGGTCAACAAAATTTATCAGAGAAGTTTGACCAGACTGCAGCCAAGGTACCTCAGGGAAGTCACCTGATCAGCTAAGTCACAAACAGTGAACAGCAGAGAGGTCCTGTCTGCAGAGATGTTAGCTGCATATCAGCCTACTCGAAGGCAGCCAAGTACTCCAAGTCCACGTCAGCATGCGTTGAAAAGTCAAGTATTACGGAAAGTCACATGCAACGTGAAGAGACAAATTGGAGTGATTCCCGCAAGAGATATGATTTAAATAAATCATCCAGACCCACCTTGAAGACTTTAATCATTTTATATTCAAAAGATTCGGCGCTCACATGCAGAAGTCTTCTAGCAGTCGGAAGATAAAATAAAATAATGGGAATCCACCTTGCAACGTTCGTAAAGATTAAACAATGAAGTCTCCCTCCAACGGACGGATTTGTTCAAAAGATTTGCAACGGCTACAAGGAAAAAGCTCAGAGATCGTGACCTATATATATCCGAAGATTTGAAGCTGAGCAACTACCGGTGCGAACATACTTTCAAGCGATCAAAGCAATCATGCAATCTAAAGCAATCAATAGCATCGAGAAAAGAGCGGTTCTAAGAGTTCATACTTAAAGAAGCTCTTAGTTGGAGAAGACAAAAACTCTTGTCTATAATCCTGAGTACGAGGTACTTCACTGGTTGAAGTAAGAGACTGTAAAGGCATCCAAGGATCGAGGATCAAGAGGTGAAAAGCAGTCAAGTGTGTACAACGGCACGGATTTCCACTGGTTGGAAGCTGTTGTAGTGTGGTTTGAATCACTGTAATATTTATCACTGGTTGAAAATTATAGTGAATTCATCTCCAACTGGTTTGGATAAAAGTGGATTAGTAGAGGATTACCCCACCTCTGAGACCACTATAATTGCCTGTGCTATTTACTGTTTTACTGCATCATACTTTAACTGCTGCATTCATTGTTAAGTGTTTCATTATTTCTATTCGTCATCAGCTGACTTCCGCATATATCTAAGAACAAACGACTCCAAGTCATTTGTTTAACTATCAGCTGAAGAAACTTACTCTTCGTGAAAAAGAGTTCAAGAGTTTCTACAAGTCTATTCACCCCCCCTCTAGACTTGTACCTGGACGACTTGTGACCTACAAGTGGTATCAGAGAGGTTGGTTCATTTATTTCACGAACCAGATCTATATCAGATATATATATATCTTTACTCTCACTTTATAATGGAACACATGCACTCTAGACTCTGTGTTTTCGGTTGTGAGTATGATCTGTGGAAGATAAGGATGCAGGCACACTTATCTTCGATTCATGACGACATGTGGTGCATCATTGAAGACGGTCCATTCATCTTTGAGAAGGACAACACAGCAGAGGAGATCGCAGCAGGGAGGCCAGAGAAGATTCCTAAAAAGAGGACAGAGCTGACTCCCAAAGAAAGAAAGCTGGCCAATCTTGATAACCGGGCCAGAGATGTGTTATATCAAACTCTTGAAAAATCCACCATGGTCAAGATCAAGAACTGTAAGAATGCCAAAGAAATCTGGGACACATTAGCCTTAATGTGTGAAGGAACGGAGCTGATCAAGGAAAACAAGCTGTCAATTGCTATCCAAAAATTTGACAACTTTAAAATGAAGAATGGTGAATCCATAGACCAAGTGGACACAAGGTTCACTGAGATTATCAATGAGATCAACTCCCTCGGCAAGACCTATGGCAACAGGGAAATGGCACTAAAAGTTCTCAGATCTCTCAACCCCGAATGGAGCATGAAGGCCGTGGCCATGAGAGAGTCCAAGGACCTGAATAAGATAAAGATTCAGGAGCTGTTCTCTGATCTGAAGGCTTATGAGTTCGAGCTTCCAAGTTCATCCTCAACTGAGCCTGCAGAGAAGGGAATCGCATTTGCAGCCGAGTCCCCTGCCAAGAGCCTATCTGATGTGAAACCTCCAAATCCACTAGATTTTGAGGAAGAAATGGCGTTTATAATGCAAAGGTTCAGCAATTTTAGAAAGAACTACTCCAAATTTAAGAAAAATTATAAGGAGAATCCAAGAAGGAACCGAGAAAATTTGGAAGTGGAAAGTAAAATGCTACAAGCTGTCACAAAATAGGACACATCCAAATGGGTATCCCGAGCTCAAGAAGGACGAAACCAAGAAGGAGGTGGGCGTAAAAGAAGATAGAAGAAAGGCCCTCATCGGAGAAGACCAGGAGCATGTCGAATCAAGCGTGGATTATTTTCTGATGAAGATGAGGAGTATGACCGCTGATGGCAAACCTAGCCGATGAAGAGGTAACTTCTAAACCCACCGGTTCAAATAATAGCTCACCATGTCACAAGATATGGATCTACATGACTCGGTAAATTAGTTATTTAAAGATTTTGAAACACTCAAATCGCACACCAAGTCAGACAGAGAGAAGACTCACCGCAAGATGAGAATAGGCAATGAAAAATGATTTCAAAACTCGGCTAGATCCGAATAAGGTTGAGATAACTACAAATGACTTTAAAAACTGTGCAAATGTTAATACAAATTTGAGATAGATCGACTAACCATTTTACTTAAAGAAAAATCACCGCACTTGCTCATGCCAAAGCCGAGTTTACTAAGTGGCTCGGATAAATAAGACTCAGCGCAGGAAATAACCTCCCTGAAGGCGTCTTCAACTCTGGGAGAATTGTGTACTTATAAAAGGTCACTATATATCAAATCGGGCCTTGGATATGATTCTCACACTCCCTCTAGTTCAAACCAAGTTTATCAAGGGAGAAACAATTGTCTCGATCTTGAGCACTGTATATAAGCGATATTCAAAAAACAGGAATGAGTCAACGTCTAGGCTGGTCGAGTTACACCGATGACCACCTAGACATGCGACTAGCGTGTGCAAAAGCAAAGCGGCGGCCAGACAACATGCCCACTATTACCAACGACTCCCTAAATACAGATTTCATAATGGGAGGGGCAGATGGAAACCTCAAGGTTATCCTAATCACCAAAATGAACAAGTGTGGAGACTACAAAGATTTAATAAATGGTCTCAGCCTAGATTTAGAAATGGCCCACACTATCAAAATTTTGAGGAATATCCGATATACAATCCAACCAGGAGATTCAGACCTCGACCACAGACACCTTATGAGAGCTATAATAATAATAACAATTTCTATAATCCAAGGAGAAATCAATTCTCCAGGAAACCTGCTAACCCCAAAGGACCCACACAAATTTGGGTACCTAAATCTCTGCTTATTTAATTGCAGAAAAGGTGGAAGGACTACAACCACATCTCCACAAGCTCAAATTTTGGAGGTGAAGAATGGTTTGTAGACTCTGGATGCTCGAGGCATATGACCGGGAACAAGAAGATGTTGTCCAAATACATCAAAGAAAGAGGTCCCGATGTAACCTTTGGAGATAGCTCTAGAGGACAGACAAAAGGATTTGGAGAGCTGCACCGAGGAAACATTGTGATATCCAAAGTTCATTATGTCAAAGGGCTCAAGTACAAGCTCCTGAGCATAAGCCAGTTCTGTGACGAGAAGAACCTAGTAGTCTTCACCATCTTGAAGTGTATGGTGATAGACATCTTATCTGGAGAAGTAAAGCTACAAGGTTTCAGAAGAAGAGATGTCTACATGATTGATTGGAACACAGGAACACCTAACTCCTGTTTTCTATCCAAGACGATGGCGAGAATGGATGGCTGTGGCACAAAAGACTATGTCACCTGAACTTCAAAGCCATCAACAAGATTAGCTCTCAGAAGCTGGTCAGAGGACTTCCAAATGAAGCATTCAAGAAGGAAGCACTCTGTGATGCATGTCAGAAAGGAAAGCAGACCAAGGCATCATTCAAGCCAGTTCAGCCTACAACGCTCACAACAAGGATCTTAGATCTACTCCACATGGATCTATTTGGTCCTATCAAGCCAAGGACTTTGAGCGGCCGAAAGCATGCCCTTGTAATAGTAGATGATTATTCAAGGTACACTTGGATTATCTTTCTATACAAGAAAAGTGAAACCTTGACCAAGTTACCTGAGCTGCTGAGAAGGATCCAGAATGAGAAATCCCTTTCCATAATCAAGGTCAGATCAGATAGAGGAGGAGAGTTTCTCAACAAGGCGATAACTGATTACAGCGATCAGAATGGGATCCGGATGAGCTCTGCTGCCCGAGATGCACCAGCAGAATGGTGTTCTTGAAAGAAGGAATGAACCAGGAAGCAAAGAAGGTCCATGATTGCAGAAGCGGACCTACCCAAAAGGTTCTGGGCTGAAGCTGTTAACACAGCCTGTCACACCCAGAACAGGAGTATAATAGTAGGGAGACATGGCAAAACTCCCTATGAGGTTTGGAATAATAGAACTCCTACTATTGCTTACTTTCATGTTTTTAGTTGTAAGTGTTTCATCTACAACAATGGTAAAACCCAGCTAAATGCCTTTGATGCTAAAACTGATGACGGTCTCTTTATGGGATATTCCCAAAGAAGCAAGGCATATAGAGTTTTTAATAAAAGAACCTTAGTTGTGGAGGAAACACCCCATATTGTTTTTGATGAATCTACCGTTGAGTACAGGAAACAAGTTGAGCTAATTGAGAACAAGCTCAAGTCAGCAACCCTTGAAGAAGTCATTGTTCATGACACTGGAATGGTGGACTCACCTGCAAACCAGCCTGATGACCCAACTGCAGCTGCTGAAGACCCAACTGCAGATCAGACAGGATCACCAAACCTATCTGATCCAGTTGCTGCTGAAGAAGACCCAGCTGGAGCTGACAAAGACTCATCTGTAGATCAGAACCAACCTACAGATGACAAGACGGTAGCTGATTCAGTTGCAGACCAGAACCCAGCTGATGCAGAAATCCTCCAAGGCAATCCAACAGGGGGAACAAACCCAGAAGAGGACGAAATCCCCAAATGGATCAAGGATCACCCAGTTCAGCAAATTATTGGAAAGTTGACTGATGGAGTTAAAACGAGACAGTCAACCCTACCAGCAGGAATGGCGATGTTCTCATGTTTTATGTCGCAAATTGAACCCAAGACTACAGAACAAGCCTTGGAAGATTATTCATGGATTAATGCCATGCAAGAGGAATTGGAGCAGATGGAAAGAAACAAAGTTTGGGAACTAACAGACAGACCTGATCACAAGAAAGTTATTGGAACCAAATGGGTGTACAAAAACAAGAGTGATGAAGACGGAGCTGTTGTTAGGAATAAGGCCAGACTTGTAGCAAAAGGTTATGCATAGTGTGAGGGAATAGATTTTGATGAAACCTATGCACCTGTTGCAAGATTAGAGGCCATCAGACTATTCCTTGCATATGCTGCATTCAAGGACTTTGAAGTATATCAGATGGATGTAAAGAGTGCTTTTCTGAACGGAATCCTAGAAGAAGAAGTCTATGTAGAGCAACCCCCAAGTTTTGTCAAAGGAGACAAAGTCTATAAGCTGTTGAAGGCTCTGTATGGACTCAAGAAAGCACCAAGAGCGTGGTATGAAACACTGTCTGTGTTTCTTGAGAAAAATGGATTTTGCAAAGGGAAGGTGGACAAGACCCTATTCAGAGTGGAGCACGAAGGCCACATATTAATAGTCCAGATTTATGTGGATGACATCATATTCGCGTCAACCAATCCAGAGCTATGCGAGAAATTCTCCAACCTCATGCAAGGAGAATTTGAGATGAGTATGATGGGAAAGCTTAACTTCTTTCTCGGACTACAAGTTAAGCAGATGGAAAAAGGAATTTTCATCAACCAAGCAAAGTATACCAGAGATCTTATCAAGAGATATGGAATGGAATCAGCCAAGCCCGCAAGAATTCCAATGAGCACAAGTACTCACCTGGATACAGACGAGGCAGGCATATCAGTGGACTCAACCCACTACAGAGGACTCATTGCATCTCTTCTGTACCTCACTGCAAGCAAGCCAGACATATCATATGCCGTTGGAGTTTGTGCAAGATTCCAGTCCAAGAAGAAGCAATCACACCAAGATGCAGCCAAGAGGATAATAAAGTACCTTAAGTCTACAATTAATGTTGGACTATGGTATCCCAAGGATGATAACTTCGAGCTATCAGGATACTCAGATGCGGATTTTGCAGGATGCAAAATCAACAGGAAGAGCACTAGTGGAACGTGTCAATTCCTAGGAACCAGACTGATATCCTGGTTTAGCAAGAAGCAGGTTTCTAACTCTATTTCCACTACAGAGTCAGAATACCTAGCTGCAGGTAGCTGTTGTGCACAAATTTTATGGATTAGACAAAGAATAAGGGACTATAATATCATTGCAAACGAAGTTCCTATCTGGTGTGACAACAATAGTGCTATTGCAATAACCAACAATCCGGTTTTGCATTCAAGGACGAAGCACATTGATGTTAAGCACCATTTCATTAGAGACCATGTGCTTAACAAAAGGGTTAGAGTTGAAAGAGTCAGCACAGACTACCAGATAGCTGACATCTTCACCAAACCCTTGCCAGAAGAAAGATTCATGGAGCTGAGCAGAGACCTTGGATTACTAGATTGGGAATCTAGTACTGAAGCAAGTTAAAGCATTTCAAGGACGGACCCCAGCTGAAGAGTCAGATCCTAGCTGATGCAGGCGAGAAGACGAAGGACGAACAAAGCAAACTAGCTGATCAGAATACCAGGCGAGAAGTCAACTCACCTGATACAGAGCGGTCAACAGTCAACAAATCAGACCAGCTAAGTTTTCTAAACTGACCTCTGAATATTTAATTATTATCTGCCACATCTATAATATTATATTAATTTTGGGTAAACAACTGGCAGTTAAATATATATTTTCCTAAGCCAAGTGGCAATTTTAATACACGCGTCAATCGTCTATTAAATCAACCTCCACGGTGGCCAATCAGAATCAACCGTCGAATTTTAAACTGGGCCACCGATTCAAATTTGAAATTCAAAAGAATATCAAAAGGCGTACCACCGATTCAAATATATAATAAATTAATACAAACGTCTTTTCATCTTCTTTATAAGGAAAGAAGACCTTTCACTTTACTCTTAACGCTTACAGAAACCCTAGATTTTTCAGAGCAAAAATTTTTGGAACACCAAATACGCTAAAATCTTCTATTTGCAGAAATGGCATCTTTCGAAGGAGTTAATTTGAAGGCGGTGAAAGACCAGATCATTTTCTCGTTGGTCGTCGACTTTGAAGGCTTGTTGGAAGCCAATCTGGAGGACTACGACATGTTTAATCTGATTCGCACAATGAAGCTTAATGGGATCTACCCATTTCTAGACATCAACCCGCAACACATGTTCAAAGAGGATGTCGTCGAGTTCTATCGCGAAGCTTATCTGATTCAAGACGGAATTTATAGCACAGTTGGCGGAATACCAGTCAGCATATCTCGAGAGACGATCCGTACTGTCTTCGGAATGAAGCACCGTGGTTTAGCGTTCGAAGCTCTCAAGCAATCCGCCGCCGAAACCTGGAAAAAGATTAAGGTGGAAAATATCCCGGAAAAACTGAAATTTACAGCCAAGAGAAGTGAACTCAAGAGGATTTACCGTTTTGCGTTGGACATTACCAACAAAATAATAATGGGGATGGCGGGCAGTTATGATCAACTGTCGTCGTCGAAGTTTATGGTGCTGGGAGCACTGATTCAGGAAGAAGAAGTTGATTGGGATGATTACATCTTCAGGCAACTCGTGCGAGAGGTCAACAAAGTCGAGTGGCTTGACGATGAGAAGAGGTTCAAAACAAAGCTGGCGTTTGGAACGCACCTCAGTTGGTTTTTGGAGAAGACTGGTGTGGCAAAGGGAAACACTGATCCCTTCCACCCCAATAAAAGACTTGGTCATATGGACCACGAGAAGGTGAAGAAAGTCGGAGGCACTGGGAGAGCAGCTCAGTTGTTGAAGGAGCTGCCGGACTCAAGGACATATCCAAGATACTATTCATCAGGAGAGTCGGACAGACCTGCAGCTGATATCGCAACTGCAGTCGAGTCCGACACCGAGTCCGACGACACTCCCATTGCAGTCAGATTTAAGAGAAGGGGACCACTTCAAGGACCCTCTATTCTCGCAAATATCACCGTAACCCTCTCCCAAGAGGCCAAGGAAATTGCAATTTAGTGAGTGAGGAGAGCACTCGAACACCTTGCCGCCCTCAGCCGAGATCACCAATTCATCCGAAGACACACTGCACTGTGCACCCTTGAGACTCGGATTGTACCTGTACTCACCCCCCCAGTCTACATTTCCGAAGAAGAAGTAGCAGGTCTCATAATTTCTATCCCTGAAGCTGATTATACCTTTAACCTGTTAGAAAACAATACTTTCAACCTTTCAATTGAACAACTCCAGCTTGTTAAGCCACAAGCATTAAAACACTCTTTTGTACATATTTTTGAAGAGTGGAAGTTTTTCAAAACTATGACATTTTCAAACCTTCAAACCTACATTGCAACTAGTGGTTGGGAATATCCCCAAGCCACAGAGGAGGTTCTGATTCACTTTTGCAAAGAATCAGACTTAGTATTAATCCTCCAGGATAATTGGTTCATGTCCCATTTTAAAACAAACATGGACCAATTTATCCATTCTATCATGCTTAGCATTTTTGATGGTTCCTTTGGAGAAGAGGAGGAGGAGGAAGTTGAAAAAGAGATTAGAATTGAGGAAGTAGATGGAGAAGGAAATAATGAAGTTGTTGATTTGGTTGATGAAGAAGAAGAAGAAAAGCAGGAAGAGAGGAGAACAGAAGAAAATATTCTAGTTGAAAAACAGTCAGAAGAAATTGAGAAAACAGAAGAGTTGGTTGATGAAGAAGAAGAGGAAGAAGGAGAAAAGGTAGAACAAGAAAAAGATGAAGGAGAAAAGGAGGATGATGATGAAAAGAATGATGATGATGAAGGAGAAGAAGAGGAGAAGGATGATGATAACAATGATGATGATAATGATGATGATAATGATGGTGATGATGGAGGAGATGCAGGAGCCGAAAAAGAAAATGAAAAGAAAAAAGATGAGGAGGAAGGAAAAGAAAATTCTGGAGAAAAGGCAGAAGAAGAGAAAGAGGAGGAGAAAGAGGAAGAGAAAGAGGAAGATAAAGAAGAAGAAAAGGAGCCAGAACCAGAGCCGGAGACAGAGCCTATTCACGAAGCTGCAGATAGGACTGTGGTACCTGCCCGGTACACCAGCCTAGACGCAGAGCTGGCTGAAGACTCCAGGTCAGGGACCCCGGAGAAAACCCCCTCTGACCTACCAGCTGCAGACAGAAGCCTGCAGTCTAGTGGCTCTTTTGCAGAAGGCTCAGGAGAGCACTCTCCCTCAGCTCAGATATCTCCTACCATGACTGAGCTGATCAGGCAAATCGTCAAAGATACAATTGGAGAGCTGCTAATGTCTCAGGTCACTCCTGACCTTCAATCAATCAATGCCAAGATCGACACTCTTCTGCAGAGAGAGATTCCTCAGCCCCCTCCCCCTACCAACAACAGAATGCCTTTTGGCATGTCTGATTGGATGAGCAAAATGGAGCAGCAGTTAACTACCCTTGTTGATGCTGGCAAAAAGGGGGAAGAGAGAGTTCAGGGGGAAGGAAGTAATCAAGGAGATATAAGGGCGGAGATAAGAAGCAAGATGTTCTTCAAATTGAAAGACCCTCAAGTCTGAAGAGGAAGGAAGCTGCGGATCCAGATGACCAGGCTGACCAGCCTGAAGGAAAGAGAATGAGGACTAGAGGAGGTTTTGGGCCTACTCTAGAATGGGAAGGAAAGGAGCTGTGGTATGTTGAGGATTTTATACCATATGAAGCTCTGCCCATGTGTGGAACTGCAAAGAAGAAATTTATCAGAGATTATTACGTCTGGGAATTACTCTAGGATGATAATCTCTCCCCACAGCAGATCTTCATCAATTTCATGGAAGAAGCTTACCCAAAACTCTGGACCATTCTGAAGAAGAAGGCTAAGGAACTAAACGCTTATCCTATGATTCCCTCATTCAGAGCAGAGGAAGCACCAACCCGTCTGGACAATGAGCTGAATGAGCTTCAGCTTCAAAAAGAAATCAAGCAGTTATGTCTTGAGAATAGATTTACATCACATCAAGAACAAGACTTTGCAGCTCTTGTTGTGAAGAGGAAATATGGTCTTGCTCCAGTCAAGATAAGACCAATTGGAGCCAAACCATTCAGGCCTGCCAAACAGCCTATTCGCAGAGGCAGAGGAAGAGGCAGATGACTTTATTTCTTTGTACTTGTAATTTTTATTTTCTGTACCTGTAAAAACTTTCTTGTAAATTTCAATCATAAACAAGTCAGAAAATCTTATAACAGTCTGTTGAATGACAATCTCCAGTTGTCTCAATATTAGACTGATTTTAGTTTGTGTCTTGCACTTAAGTGCAGACTTGGTCATTTGATTACTTGTTTAAAAGTTTTGCCATCATCAAAATAGGGGGAATTTGTTAGGAATACTTGTTAGATTTTGATGATGTCATTAATATAAAATCAAATGTTTATTACTTGGCAAAATGTAAGGAAGAACCAAATGAGTATCTTCCATAGGACAAAACATGTTAAGTATAAAACTTGGCAAAATGTAAGGAAGAACCAAATGAGTATCTTCCATAGGCCAAATATGTTAAGTATAAAACTTGGCAAAATGTAAAGAAGAACCAAATGAGTATCTTCTGTAGGCCAAAAATTAGTTAGACTGAAAATTGGCTAAGTACTAAGTACAGCTAAGTCCATCAGAGAGGAACAGCCGAGTCCAGTCAGGGTAGCTCTGGTCAACAAAATTTATCAGAGAAGTTTGACCAGACTGCAGCCAAGGTACCTCAGGGAAGTCACGATCGGCTAAGTCACAAACAGTGAACAGCAGAGAGGTCCTGTCTGCAGAGATGTTAGCTGCATATCAGCCTACTCGAAGGCAGCCAAGTACTCCAAGTCCACGTCAGCATGCGTTGAAAAGTCAAGTATTACGGAAAGTCACATGCAACATGAAGAGACAAATTGGAGTGATTCCCGCAAGAGATATGATTTAAATAAATCATCCAGACCCACCTTGAAGACTTTAATCATTTTATATTCAAAAGATTCGGCGCTCACATGCGAAGTCTTCTAGCAGTCGGAAGATAAAATAAAATAATGGAAATCGGCCTTGCAACGTTCGTAAAGATTAAACAATGAAGTCTCCCTCCAATGGGACGGATTTGTTCAAAAGATTTGCAACTACAAGGAAAAAGCTCGGATATCGTGACCTATATATATCCGAAGATTTGAAGGCAGCAACTACCGCGAACATACTTTCAAGCGATCAAATCAATCATGCAATCTAAAGCAATCAATAGCATCGAGAAAAGAGCGGTTCTAAGAGTTAAAACTTAAAGAAGATCTTAGTTGGAGAAGACAAAAACTCTTGTCTATAATCCCGAGTACGGGTACTTCACGGTTGAAGTAAGAGATCGTAAAGGCATCCAAGGATCGAGGATCAAGAGGTGCAAGGCGATCAGTGTGTACAACGGCACAGATTTCCCTTTGGTTGGAAGTCATTGTAGTGTGGTTTGAATCACTGTAATATTTATCAGTGGTTGAAAATTATAGTGAATTCATATCCAACTGGTTTGGAGAAAAGTGGATTAGTAGGGGATTACCCCACCTCTGAGACCACTATAATTGCCTGTGCTATTTACTGTTTTACTGCTGCATTCATTGTTAAGTGTTTCATTATTTCTATTCGTCATCAGCTGACTTCCGCATATATCTAAGAACAAACGACTCCAAGTCATTTGTTTAACTATCAGCTGAAGAAACTTACTCTTCGTGAAAAAGAGTTCAAGAGTTTCTACAAGTCTATTCACCCCCCCTCTAGACTTGTACCTGGACGACTTGTGACCTACACTACAATGTCAATTTACGTATGCTCATTTCATGCCGACCCTCTGAATGCTCCCACGAACTAGAAATACTTAAAATGCATAAAACGCATGTTCCCTATTTAAGTAATTAGCAATTAGAATTTGTTAGTACAAGTATGCTAGCTTTGCAGAATATACCACACAAATATCAACTATGAATCAAAGCAGTAATAATTGATGAGGATTTTTCGAGAGGTTTAGAGTTTAAGAACAAGCTCAAAACTAAGAAAAAAACATTTCAACATGTAGGGGTGTTACCGGTCTAGTTCGATCCGGGTATTGGCTTAGCGGGCCAGACCCGGTAAGGTTACCGGGTATATCCGGAACCGGACCGGTAAGCAATCGGTTCTAATGTCAGAACCGAAACCGGTCCGGTAAGCCTAACGGGTACTTTAGACCCAAGACCGGTAAGACCCGAACCGGTTAAGAACCGATAAGACCCGGTTCGTGTACTCATTAATTACCCGAAACAGAACCGAAAAATTACTCGTGAAGAGTTCAAAAACCTGCATAACTTAAGTTTCAGAATACATAGAGAAATTAAGTACATCTAAATTAGAGCTTCACAACATATTCTTTATAGACGCGAAATAGATAGACAAATTTTAAATAATTTCAATAGCTATTTTGCAGTTACATTCAAAATACCAGCCTCCGAACAGGTTCATCATAGGCTCAAAAAGATCATAAGCAGGTTCACCAATCATCATAGGCTCTCAAGCGACTGATGAAACGGTGTCTCCAATATCCAACTACATTAAAAAATAATATCTAAAAGTTTGTATCACAAACAAATAAACAACAAAGTCGTTCAAAGGTACAATAAATCAGAATAATGAGACATAATAAATTACTTGCCCAAAGTCGTAGTTCAAACGCTCTTCATCTGTTTCAAACTAAATAAATGAATACAATTGCCAGTACTCAATAGTAAGAACAGAACATATACATAAATCGTTTAGTTCTTATACCTGGACCTTAAGGATATGTTTGATATGACTTACGAGTAAGGATATATTTGGTATACATAAAATAATTGAAAAATTACCGGGTTTTTTACCGGGTTACCGGTTTCGGTCCTTATCGGTTTCAGTTCTTATTACAGTACTAGTATCCGGATCGCTAACGTTTCGGGTGAGTATCGGTCCCGGGTATTATCGGGCGGTTCTCGAATATACTTGGACCGCTAACAGCCCTATCAACATGTGGAGAATTTTATAAAATAAAAATCTTTTGGACACCGAATCCTTAGGGAGGGAGGAGTGGTACCCGATTCCCCTAATACCCTGGGGGTGCCACATCACCTCTATCCAATAAAAATCTTCCAACTCAAAACTACCCCAATACTACCCTAACACTACCCTAACTAGACGGAGTGGTACCCGATCCTACCTTAACACTAAATATCATAAAAAGACAAAAAAAAAGAAAAAAAACAAAGCTGGATGTTGAGCGAGTTCCGAACTCGAAATAGTACAAAAATTCAAGTACCCTAAGGGGTGGAAACGATATACCCGATCGGGTACTTGAGCTTGATGCTCAAACCGAGCTCCACTCCGTCCTACCTTAGTTATAAACTTTTTCAAAATTAGCAGATCTCCACCCAAAATTCGTTCCTTTCTCAACAACTAAAGTACAATATTTGTTCAAAAAGAAAAAAAGAAAACAACTAAAGTACAATAAACGACAAATGTCATTACGCAAGGGCCCACATCATCATCATTGCCCATACAATCAATGCCATTAGGGTAGGGGTGTTACCGGTCCGGTTCGATCCGGGTATTGGCTTAGCGGGCCAGACCCGGTAAGGTTACCGGGTATACTCGGAACCGGACCGGTAAGCAATCGGTTCTAATGTCAGAACCGAAACCGGTCCGGTAAGCCTAACGGGTACTTTAGACCCGAGACCGGTAAGACCCGAACCGGTTAAGAACCGATAAGACCCGTTTCGTGTACTCATTAATTACCCGAAACAGATCTGAAAAATTACTCGTGAAGGGTTCAAAAATCAGCATAACTTAAGTTTCAAAATACATAGAGAAATTAAGTACATCTAAATTAGAGCTTCACAACATATTCATTATAGACGCGAAATAGATAGACAAATTTTAAATAATTTCAATAGCTACTTTGCAGTTACATTCAAAATACCAGCCTCCGAACAGGTTCATCATAGGCTCAAAAAGATCATAAGCAGGTTCACCAATCATCATAGGCTCTCAAACGACTGATGAAGCGTTGTCTCTAATATCCAACTACATTAAAAAATAATATCTAAAAGTTCGTATCACAAACAAATAAACAACAAAGTCGTTCAAAGGTACAATAAATCAGAATAATGAGACTTAATAAATTACTTGTCTAAAATCGTAGTTCAAACGCTCTTCATCTGTTTCAAGCTAAATAAATGAATACAATTGCCAGTACTCAATAGTAAGAACAGAACATATACATAAATCGTTTAGTTCTTATACCTGGACCTTAAGGATATGTTTGGTATGACTTATGAGTAAGGATATATTTGGTATACATAAAATAATTGAAAAATTACCGGGGTTTTTACCGGGTTACCGGTTTCGGTCCTTATCGGTTTCGGTTCTTATTACAGTACTAGTATCCGGACCGCTAACGTTTCGGGTGAGTATCGGTCCCGGGTATTATCGGGCGGTTCTCGGGCAGTTCTCGAGTATATTTGGACCGCTAACAGCCCTACATTAGGGTGGTGGCAACGGTGCGGTGTTCACCCGCGGCTAGCCCCTACCCGGGCGGTGAACACCACCGCCACCCATGGGGGTACGCTGCGGGTAGAGTGGATGGGGGTAAGAAGCCCGCGTGAAGGTAGAGGAGAAAGGTGACCGTTGGCACTCCAACGGCTAAATTTTGTGCCGTTTGAATTTTTTTTTTTTTCCTTTTCATTTCCTATATATATATATATATATCTTTCATTTTTACATATCTCACAACAAAACATATATATCTCCTTCTTCTTAACACTTTTCTTTTACAAATTTTATAGTTTTATCATGGATCCTCGTTAATACAAAGACGGTTATTCATAATCGAGGGGCGTGCACGCGGTGCACGCGGCGGTGGGCAATTCGTCCCGTGTTCAATCACAACCGGCTCCGTGCGTTAAGCAATGACTCAACAACCACAATATTATACACCGGCAATGACTTCTCCGCCATACTATCAACAACCACAATATTATCAACCACCTATGAATCCTTCTCATTACGGTCCCGAATTCAACCCGTTCGAGTACCGTGACGCTCCACCGCGGCGTGAATCAAGTGTCGAACGACAACTACCGCTATATGGCGCGGATGATGAAGATGATGACATTGCTATTCCCGAAACGCAACTCCCAATCGGTATTGTATTTAAAAAATTTTATTTGTTATAATTTGTTACGTTATAGTTTTATTTGTTAGAATATTGTAAATAAAAATTTTTATTTGTTACGTTATACTTTTATTTGTTAGAATATTGTAAATAAAAAATTTTATTTGTTACGTTATACTTTTATTTGTTAGAATATTGTATTTAAAAAATTTTATTTGTTACGTTATACTTTTATTTTTTTAGAATATTGTATTTAAAAAATTTTATTTGTTACGTTATACTTTTATTTGTTAGAATATTGTATTTAAAAAATTTTATTTGTTACGTTATACTTTTATTTGTTAGAATATTGTATTTAAAAATTTTTATTTGTTACGTTATACTTTTATTTGTTAGAATATTGTATTTAAAAAATTTTATTTGTTATCATTTGTTACGATATAGGCAGACAAGAAAATGAAGAAGTTGAAGAAGCTCAAGAAGTTGAAGAAGTTCAAGTGCAAAGAAGAAGAATGCCGAATAGATCGGAAAGGAAAGCTTGGACGCCGGCCGAAGAGGTGGCGTTGGCACAAGCTTGGGTTCAAATCTCGACATGTAAGGTAGTCGGAAATGAACAAAGTAGAGAAGGTTTTTGGAGAAGAATTCTTGAGCATTTCAAGACAAATATTCGAGACACTCCTCGTACGACTCACGGCTTGAACACAAAGTGGAGAAGTTTGAACGCCGAAATGGGTGTCTTTAATGGTTGTGGATCCAACAAGTAATTTTTCTAATTATATACTTTTTACATTTTTTTAGTTGATCTTTTGTAGTTTTTACATTGTCAATTTTTATTAGTCACATATTAATTTTTACTTTTATAATTGTAGAAACGTCTTCGCGAGAGTGGTTGTGCCGATATTGACGTTATGACAAATGCATTGGCCGATTACCAAACCAAGCATCGAACGGCGTTTGGTCATATCGACGCATGGCAGGTTGTTAGGAACGAAGATAAATGGTTGGAACAACCAGATATAGCGCAAGGATCTTCGTCTCATTCCGACAAACGAAGAAAGTCGGCGGAATCCGGCTACTACGAGACCGCAAGTAATGATGACTTTGTGATTCCGGATCTCAATGACGACACGATGCCTCGCATTCAAAAAAGAAAGGGCAAAAAGGTCGAAACCAATACGTCGTCAAAGGGTAGTGTTCATATGAGCTTCGAAGATTACACATCAACGAAAAAAGAAATATTGGAGAAGAGGGCGGAGTTTAAAAATAAAAAGGATGAGATGACCGAAAAGATGATGGAGTCAAAAATCCGTGCCATTGAACAAAAGACGAGGTTGAGGGCGTTGAAAGCATTTCAAACACCGCACGATCACATAACCGATCCGAATATACTAGAGGTCACTCTTGCCGAAAACGTGAGCTTGCGGAGAAATACGGATGGCGTTGCGATTTTTAAAAATATTTTTTAGTATGTTTTTTTTAAGTATTATTTCTTTTTTTAGGATCTAATTTTTTTTAAGTATTATTTTTTTTTTTAGTATTATGTAATTTTTTTAAGTGTTTTGTAATTTCCTTTTAAGTAATAATAAAATATTATGTGTTTTTATTAAATTGTTTTGATATAATTTTAAATATAAAAAGGTAAAAAAAAAAAAAAAAAAGTGGTGAGGGTAGATGAGGCACCATTACCACTAAAAAATGGTGAGTGGAGGTAGAATGGGAGTAGAGTGGGGGTTGGATGAATTGGAAGAATGTTATTGATGGAGAGTGGGGGTAGATGGGATAGATGAGTCACCATTGCCACCCGCCTTATTTAGCCCTTGCTACATTACGTATGCCCGTTTGTCATTGCGCATTAGACCACAAATAGCGGCGATCTTGGGGGTGGTCGGCCGGAAAAGAAATAAAAAGGTCAAAAGAAAAAAATAAAAATAAAGGAAGGAGCTGACCTGAGTTTGGTGGGACTTCAAGTCAACTAGTCACTCGATTAAAAGATTAATATTTTTATATATAGGGAAAATAATAATTTTAAATGCTGTAATTCTGCGATTTTCTTTTAGTCACTCTACGAAAATTAAAATGTTATTTTCATCCCTTGTAATTTCTAAAAGCGTTCTTTTTTAGTCACGTTAACCCCGTTTATTTTTAAAGGAAAAACAATCTTTTCGTCACTTGTAATTTGCGTGATTTTTCTTTTAGTCCCTACGAAAATTGAAATGTTATTTTGATCCTGTAATTTCTAAAGCGTTCTTTTTAGTCACTGCCATTAATTGTATATTCCAAATAGCATAATAGTGCGGAACAAATTAGACCGTGATTTACCACGACCTGCGAAAACCACGACACGAAAACGACTCGAAAATTTAGTGTTTGGGTTTGCATTTTGAGTACACGACACGAAAATACACGAACATGAAAGTACACGACCGAGATTTAGTGTCGGTTTTGTGTTTACCCTTTGGGTACACGACACGACACGAGGTACACGAAATAAATAAATAAATATAATATTTTATATTTAATTTAATAAAAATATATATTTAATGAATTAACTCTGCCTGTGGGTGTCTTCTTGGCATTCATTGCCGGTCCCAAGCCCGGATAAAAGAGGAGGGTTGTGGTAGGTTAGTGACAGCCAGCGTAAAACTCGTCACATCCCGTGTATGGGTTTGGACTTTTGGTACACGAAACACGAAAGCACACGACACGAAAATAACAACGTAATCATTTAGTGTCGTGTACTTTCGTGTTTAAATGTAGCCAAACCATCTGTAACACTAAATAAATTCGTGTCATGTTGTGTCGTGTACCGCGCAAATTCATGTCGTTTCGTGTCGTGTTTCGTGTCAGGCACATAATATAAAATAAATATTAAAATATTATAAAAAATAATAATTTTAATATTATAATATTATTTTTATAGGTTTTAGTAGACGAAATGAAACGAATGGCAACGAAAACACGAACGTTTACATGAAATTTATGAAAATTCACATTATATTTTCAAATTTTAAAGTTTAGTATAAACAGAATTCATTAAATATATATTTTTATTAAATTAAATATAAAATATTATATTTATTTATTTATTTATTTCGTGTACCTCGTGTCGTGTCGTGTACCCAAAGGGTAAACACAAAACCGACACTAAATCTCGGTCGTGTACTTTCGCGTTCGTGTATTTTCGTATCGTGTACTCAAAATGCAAACCCAAACACTAAATTTTCGTGTCGTGTTTTCGTGTCGTGTCGTAAATTGCAGGGTCTAATTTGTTACTGCGCTATTATGCTATTTGGAATATATAATTAATGACAGGGACTAAAGAAGAACGTTTTAGAAATTACAGGGATCAAAATAATATTTCAATTTTCGTAGGGACTAAAAGCAAAAATCACGCAAATTACAGGGACGAAAAGCATTGTTTTTTCTTTAAAAATAAACAGAGGTTAACGACAGGGACTAAAAAGGAATGTTTTAAAAATTACAGGGATGAAAATAATATTTTAATTTTCGTAGGGACTAAAAGCAAAAATCGTGTAAATTACAGGGACGAAAATCATTATTTTTCCTTATATATATGATAAAAATCAAAATAATTAAAAAAAATCATCTATAAAGAGAGACATCTTTTGTTATACATCTAAACACGCTCTATATTCTTTTTTTATATATTTCATCCATTTTCATCGTTAATATCTCATATTTCTCCATTTTGTATTAATATAATATTATTAATTCAGTTTGCGATTTCTTAGTATTTTTTGTTATAATTTATATTTTTTATTTATATGTAATTTGGATGCTTAAAATAATACATAATATTTTTATAAATTATTGTAGTTGGCTGATTGGGTGGTCATGAATAAATCTCTCAAAAATTGTGTGGTGGAGTTTGAGATAAATATTAATCATGTGGAAAAGAGAAAGATTAATTAAATACTAAAAAAATTGATGATCGATTGATTGGGATGGTTGATGTTGACCATAGTCGTATCATTATTGTCAATTATGTCCATTTTCTGTAACCAAAGCTCACTAGTGCAGGGTGGGTCATGCAGTATTACATGCATCAGCACTCATCAGATTACGTTCCACCGCTTATCATATGCACTCCTCAATGCAATTAATTCTAGGCTTTGAGCCGAATATTTTGCACTTATGCACATTCGGATGTGCTGTTCATGTGCCAATTCCACCTCCTCAAAGGACAAAAATGGGTCCTCAACGTCGGCTTAGCATATAAGTTGGATTTGATTCCCCATCAATAATTCGGTATCTATAACCAACAACGGGTGATTTATTTACCACTCGGTTTGTCGATTGTCATTTTGATGAGACGATGTTTCCATCAATTGACAGGGATAAGACTGTTCTTAACAAAGATGAACAAAAACCAGTTGATGATATCTCCTGGAATATACAAAGCTAATCCCACCTAGATCCACGTACTACAGAATGTGAAAATGAGGTGAAAAGAATCATCCATTTATAAAATATTGCTAATAGACTTCCTGATGCATTTAATGATGCAAGTAAAGTAACAAAGTCTTACATTCCAGCTGTGAATGCTCCAGCCAGGATCGTTGTTCCCAATGAACACACAAAAATGGATGATGATGCCCCACGATAAAAGCGTGGTAGACTTATTGGTTCGAAGGACACTGTTCCTCGAAAAAGAAAGGGGAGAAGTAATGGGATCAGAAACCAAGATCATCCGAGTGAGCATGCTGCATATGAATCTTTAGAGCTTAATACTGCAAATAATGATGGGATCATGGATTCTGAAAGCACCGAGAATACCCTAGATCATTATAATGAGATATGAGATCGAAAAAACATGATAATCGATAATTTATTTGCTTTCTCGGTTGCACAAGAAATTATGAACGATGATTATGATAATGAACCACATTCAATAATTGAATGCCATCAAAGGTCGGATTGGCCTAAATGGGAGGAAGCAATAGAATCTGAATTAGCTTCCCTAGAAAAATGATTGGTATTTGGGCAAATTACTCGAACACCGAATAATAGAAAACCAATCGGTTACAAATGGGTGTTTGTTCGAAAAAGAAATGAGAAAATAAAATTGCGAGATATAAAACCCGAATCGAAGCCCAAGGATTCTCCCAACGGCCTGGGATTGACTATGACGAAACGTATTCACCAGTGATGGATATAATCACTTTCCGTTTTCATATTAGTATGGCCGTCCATGAGTGTTTGGACATGCGACTAATGGATGTAGTTACGGCATATCTATATGGTTCATTAGATTCTGATATCTATGAAAATTCCTGATGGATATAAAATACCAAAATATGCTACTCCCCGTGAGCTATACTCGATCAAACTACAGAAATCACTTTATGGATTAAAGCAATCCGGCCGTATGTAGTATCATAGATTGAATGAATACCTTTCTAAGGAAGGTTATAGAGATGACCTCAAATGCCTATATGTTTTTATTAAAAGATCCAATACTGGATTTGCTATAATTGCAGTCTTGTGGATGACATAAATTTAATCGGAACTCCTAAAAAGTTATCCGATGCTGCTGAATATCTGAAGAAAGAATTTGAGGTTAAAGACCTTGGAATAACAAAACTCTGTCTTGGTCTTGAGCTCGAGCATAAAGATAATGGAATACTTGTCCACCAATCTGCTTATACCAAGAGATTGCTCAAACGATTTAATATGGACAAGGCTCATCCTCTGAGTACTCCTATGGCCGTACGGAACTTAGATCCTAAGAAAGATCTTTTCCGACCTAAGGAACCGAATGAGAAAATTTTGGGTCCTGAAGTGCCTTATCTCAATGCTATTGGAGCACTGATGTATTTAGCACAATGCACCAGACCCGATATTTTTTTTTGCAGTAAATTTACTTGCAAGATACAGTTCTGAACCAACTCGAAGACATTGGAATGGTATCAAATATATTTTTCGTTATCTCAATGGTACCATTGACCTGGGTTTATCCTATTCAAAAGAGGCTACTAACTCTGGATTAGTTGGTTATGCTGATGCGGGGTACAAATCCGATCCACATAAGGCTCGCTCACAGACCGGTTATTTATTCTGCTATAATGGTACGACTATATCATGGAGATCGACCAAACAAACATTAGTAGCTACATCTTCCAATCATTCTGAGATAATTGCTTTCTATGTAGCTGGCAGAGAAAGTGTTTGGCTAAGATCGGTTATAGCTCATATACTAAATGAATGTCGATTGAAGCTTGTGACAGACACTCCCACAATCATTTATGAAGACAATGCAGCATGCATAACACAAGTCAAGGATGGATATATAAAAGGTGATCGGATCAAGTATATTTCACCGAAGTTTATCTACACGCATGAACTTCAGAAAAATGGAGAAATAAATGTTCAACAAATTCGCTCCTGCCACAATCTTGCTGATATATTTACAAAATCACTGCCGACATCGATATTCGAGAAACTGGTATACGACATAGGCATGAAAAGAGCTAACAAGAACCAAGATTGATGAGTCAATTTGGAAACTCTTTATTTCAGGGGGAGTGAAATCAAACACGTACGCTGTACTCATTTCCTTATGACTGGTTTTTATCCCATTAGGTTTTTCTTCCAGCTTAAGGTTTTTAACGAGGCAGCTTATGCACATGGTCTGGATCTGAGAACGTACTCTTTTTCCCTTCTGTCCGTTTTTGCCCCACTAGGTTTTCCAGCTTAAGGTTTTTAACGAGGCATACTCATCCAGATTGCTATAGTGCTACGTCCAAGGGGCGGTGTTATAATATAATATCATTTGGACTTTAGCATTAATTGTTATCACAAGACAAATAATAGCAAATCTTGTGATGTAATAGTAACCAGACTTGTGATTGTAATAGTGCCATATTTTTTGCTATAAATATGTGGTTATGGAAATGAAGAAATGACACACAAAATGGAAGAGTAATAAAACTTCATCTCATTTTCTCCCTACTTGTTCCCTTGCTATTTTTCTATTTTATGCTATTATTATCTTCAATAATAGTCTTGCTTAATATTAGTTTTATAACAGTGTATAAATTGTAAAGAGTTTTTAAATATTATCGTATAATTCCAAACTTATATTATGAATTTAATTTTTAATTTTTATCATTTATAATATTTATTCTTAACCTATATTCTACAATGTTTGAGTTTTTATTGAGATGGATTACCCAATTACTATAGCAACTTATATTTAGTTATTTAAATTATATAAATTTAAATATATTGAGTAATTAGCGGGATATTATATAGGGGTCTCTGATATAAATAGGTAGCAAAGTCATCGTTTAATCGAGTTTGTGATAAATATGGTATATAGTTTTTAAACAGGACTGAGTGGTTGAACCATACTCTCATTGTTTCATGTGTTGCTATACTAGTTTTGAACTGGATTAAGTAGTAAAATTACATTTCAATCGTGTTTAGGATGGGTACAAGTACATAAATTTTAAATGAGTTCGAGTGGCTGAATCCCATCCTCAGCACTTCTGTTTATTAGTGTGTCTTGCTGCAGTACGATTTTGAATGACTGAATCCTAACAAAATATTAAACTATCTTTAAGTTTTTACTTATAAATTACAACATTAAGTGATTATCCGTCGAGTTTCAACGGACTATACACTGGTGTTGCCTAATAACAAAATAAGATGGCACACGACATGATATAATCGATTATTTAAAAAATATTAAGTACATATACAAATTGCAAACTATAATATTTCATTTATCATATATAATCACATAGAACTTCATCTTCTTATCACTGTATCAAATTTTTAGATTGGGTGAGGTGGAGGCGAGACGAAGTATAAATATTCTAAAAATATATATATAATAGTAAAAAGAAAAATTATTTTTGGTGAGTCGGACCCTCCACCTTACCCATATCCGCCTCCTCTTATAATAATAATTTTAATGGTAATGGCATGAGTCATTTTTAGGGATGCCAATGGGTCGGGTAGGGTACGAGTATGCATCCTCCATACTCTATTCTATTTGATTCGGATTGGGTTCGGTATTGCCCATCGGGTAATCGGGTACCCAATGGGTATTCGGGTACCCGCATACCCTATACTTAAGAATACAAATACTTTTAATATATATCATATATACATATAATGCAATTAATTAATTCAATTTAGTACAATAAATATTTGAAATATAATATTTTATATAATAATATATAATTTATAATATAATATAATATTTATGTATAATATATAATAATAATATATTTATATAATTCAAACGGGTACGCGGATTGAGTAATTGGGTCGGGTGTTCGGGTAATATACTATACTCATACCCTACCCGTACCCGATCATAAAATTTCGGGTTCGGCCGATACCCGACCCGATTTCGGGTTTTTCCGACGGGTATGATTGAGTACGGATAAATTTGACATCCCTAGTCATTTTATGCATATACACAGTGCGTACTCTCTCTATCTCTCCTGTTTAAAGTGGTAAGATTTCACTCAAAACATCGTGGTTATGTTTTATTAAATATCTCCAATCACATTCGGTCATTACACTCTCTCTTGTAATCTTCACTGAACAATCACCATTAACGCTCTTTATATTTAGTCAACCACTCACCATCGATACTTAAAAAAGTCACACATCTATTACATTTAATTATTCTCCCAAAATACATCGTTTTATCCCAAATATAACACTTGGACTGGACAGGAGAAATAAACTCTTTTAGGGGGTGTTTATTTTAGGATTCATTAGGATATAAAATTCCAGTATTCAGAGTATTCTAAATATTGTGAAGAGTAGGAATTCTTGTTTGTTGTAAAAATTAGAATTCTACATTTTACTGTAAATGTCAAATCATATCAAAAAATAGATGATGTTGTATTATTATATAATATTTAGTTATAAGTATTATTTGAAAATGAAAATATGAGAGAGATGAAGTAGTTGTATTTTTTCAAATACAAACAGAGAAGAGTACTGAAGTTCTTGACTGAGTATTTAAATTTGAGTTATTGAACAAAAGAGTACTGAGATTTGGAATCACAATCCTAAATTCCAAGTCCTAATACAAACAACCCCTTGGGGATTGAAAAAAAATTACCACAATTAGGGGATGTATTATATTTTGATTCTTAAGATCTTTTTATAAGTGAGATTCTAAAAAAGCTTATAAGTTTTATGTATCGGTAAAGATTCTTGTGTGTATTTGTAAAAATCTTCAAAATCTATGAGGATTTTGGATGATAGATTTTTACAAACTTTTGTTCATTTTTATGCACTTCTTTTATAAATTTTTTTAGCTCTTCACACACTTTTCACGTAAATTTGCTAACTATAATAATAATAATAATAATAATAAATAAATAAATAAATAAATTTGATCGGAATCAACATTACTAAATAAATAAAAATTGATTCACATGTATCTGAAAATTTTTATTGTGCAGTGTAATTGGTTGAATTGTATCAAATAAAATAACTAGCAAAAAAATATGGTAAATAAAATATCGTAAAAGTTAAAAAGAGAAAAAAAAGAGAGTAGTCATAATTAGAATGAATGATAAAGTTCCATAAATATTGGTGAAGTTTGACATCGAGGAATTGGTGGTGAAAAGTGAGAAAAGGTTGAGAGAAAAAAAATAAAATTAAATAAATAATAAAAATAAATAAATATTATAAATTTATGGAAATTTGAGTCTAGATATTAGATTGTTCAAATTTATTTTTTTCCAAATAAAAGTTGAAAATTCACATAAATCCGTCATTTTATGAATCTTATATGATTCATAATTTTTTTGAATACTCGTGAAGTATAATAAATTTATTAAAAACAAAAAAATATCTTTATTGGATACCATCACATTTTTACATATTTGAAATATGTTTAGATCAAATATTATCCAACTTCTAAAATTTACGAAAATCCTTAAAACATAATGGACTCACGACTAGAGCAACAATTTAAGAATAAGGGCCAACAGTTATTTGTGACTAATAAAGGATGAGCTATGTGCACAATGTTGAATAATTTGAAAATAATTACTTGAAAAGAACAGAATGGAAATATATATATATATATATATATATATATATCTATATGTATCGAATATATATATATATATATTATATAAATTCTGCAGAAAATTGTTAGCAAAACGAAATCCGCCGATCCTGTACGTGAAATGAAAGTTTTGCTGTTGAGTTCAGATAATCTGTCTCCTTAAAGAAATTAAATCACTCATGCACGGTGTATGACACGCCTCCTGGATAAAACAACAGCTCGATGTAACGAATATGTGATCCGCTGCACCATCAACGAACTAGAACAAAATCTGTCTACTATCACCGACCGCAGAAGAAAGAAAAACGAAGAAAAATATTTGGCTGTGTAGGCTTTCAAAATTCATCCGCAAAAAAAATAAGTGTGTAAAAACGAGCCCCCTCAGCCGGGTATTTATAGGTGAAGACTGGAGGAGGTTGTGTGCTGGAGGAACTCTATACCGATCGAAATTGGTATCTGGAGGAACTCTAAACCGATCGAAATTGGTATCTGGAGGAACTCTAAACCGAACGAAATACTTATCCAGATTCGATTTTATCCGGATCCGAAAAATTCAGAATTTATTAATTGAGGTATTTTCGGTAAATTAAAATTTTACCGAATAAAATTGCAGTAAAGAGATAACTTCGAGACGCCGAGACATTTTGCCCAAATCGCCCTTCGACCGGGACCGAACCGAGCCGGCCGGCCGGACGGACGGCGGCGGGGGCGGCGCGCGCGCGCGTGTGTGTGCGCGAGGGGCGCCTAGTCACACATCCACACATGTCTCATTTTGAACATGCCTTTGTCCACATCTCCTTAGAGCATGGGGTACGGTTGAGCCAAAGGCTCGTGCCAAAGAAAAACGCCAAAATGGAGCTTGGCGCACCACACCAGCCCTCGCGCCATTCTCCCCTGCGCCGAGGCCACCAGCCAGCGTGAAGGTATTTTTTTTTTTTTTTTTCCCAAAACTAGCCGGTGTTAACTTGTAAATATGTGTGTGTATTTCATGTCTGTGTGTGATTGTTTGTGTTTTTGTTTTGTGTTTGTTTGTAAAAAGATAGCTTTTTTGTTTTGGTTTTTTTTTTTTTTTTTTTCCAACTTGCAGCTTTCCAAGGAGGAAGAAGGTATGTATTTTGTTTTTATTTTGTTAAAGTTTCACTTCAAACCTTTTGTTATGAAAGTTTACATTATTAGTCCTTGTTAGTGTTTTTCTTGCAATATCAGTCCCTATTTTCTATGCAATTTGTTTTAGTTTTATTAATGCAATGTGTTTTTTTAATTAATGATGAAGTTTATTTTAGTTAATATTGTGTATGTTTAATTTTAGGTAAAAGATAAAAAAAAAAAATGCCAACGGCACTGAATTCAGTGCCAACGGATACCCCTGAAATGTGGTGCCATAGGATTTACAGTGCCATAGAGCTTTCTTGACGTGGCACCACTTTTTCCCCAGCACCGGCCAACTAAGGCGTACCGATGCTCTTATATACTCACAAGTTCTCCCTTCTTTTTCCAATGTGGGATAGCATCCCAAATTCATTTTTTAAAGGGTTCACTTTGGAATATTATATCTCATTCATACCTCAATCATTTTGAGTGTTCTTACATGTTTTGGAAACCTCGTACGGAGTACTACATATTCCAACTAAGTCTCGACTTTAACTCGTAGTCGAGCCCACTCAAAATTTCCTCTCAAATGGGCTGCTCAAAATAGCTCATTTCCTCCATTTTATCTTATATTTCCAACAATCCCCCACATGAATGAGATTGATGGTCCAGCAGCACACGTCAGACACGGAGTTGACATGGTGATAGTTACTACGGTTAGGCATTGCATAGGATAGGTAGAGTATGCTCCTTGAACCTTCCCTCGAAAAGATATATTCTCCTTACTGGCTAGACAGTGTGACTAGATGCCTTTGAACTGTCCGACCGCTTGCGTAAGTGATCGTATATCCTTCACAAGTGTAATATCCGGATTAATTACCGAGTATTTCACTTGTATTTGAACCCTGTATTAGTTGGAATTGTGATATCAATAAGTGGAATATGGTATTTACCGTATTTGTATTTTAGTGCATGAGTATGGCAGCATATTACTTGTCTCATACAAATACTCAATAATACAAATTATTGAGTATGGCTGCATATTATAAGTAAAGAAATCAATTATGGAGTTGGGTGGAGGCCAGCACATAGTCCTGGACAGTTTTTAATTATTAAGCCTGGACAGCTTTGGAATCTAGCGTAAGAAATTATTGAGCACAGGGGTCCAGAAACATTTTATAAAGGACAGCACCTCATTTCATTTGGTTTTCATCTTCCTTCACCTGTTCTTTGTTCCCTGAAAGTCCAGAGGGTTTTCCCTACCTCTTAAACACATTTAGACCACCCCTTTTGTGATCTTTGAAGATTGGGTGTCACTGGTGATTGATCATTGAAGTGGAGAAACATCTTGATCTAGCAAGCAAGCAACCGGAGTGGGATTCTACTTATCGTCTCGGTGTTTTCTTCATCTTAATGTAATACCCGGTTGTAATTCAGTAATTATCATTCAGTATTTATCATTCAGTAATTGATACTCAGTAATTTCACTCATTAATGATCAATTGTCACTCATATTCAATCATGGTATTCATCATTCAGAGTAATTGTATCGTGTATCAATCGTCATTCGTCACTAATCTAATTGGAGTTTCGTGCCGTGTTTATCATCGTTGTCATTTTCGTTGTGGGTATGCGTGAGGAGTAGCGCACGCTACGTACTCTTTTAGCGTACGCTAATTGAGTACAGTAGCGCACGCTACCACTCGGCATTAGCGCACGCTAATGTTACCAGTTGCGATCCGAAGGTCTTGGCAGTGAGTTATTTGTAGCGCGCACGCTACGAGTGGTAAGTAGCGCGCGCTAGCGGTTGTAGTAGCGCACGCTAAATCTGCGTGAGTAAGCGCGCGCTAGGGCGGATCGAGTTGAGTCCGGTGGCTCTTTGGTACCTTTGAATTAATTCATAGCGCACGCTATGAGTGATATTTAGCGTCTGCAATCGATATTATAGCGCCACGCTAATCGTTGGTTGTAGCGCACGCTATCGAGATCGAATCGGAAGGACGAAGGTTTACGGATTCCGATCGGGCATCACATAATTCGTTAGCGCACGCTAACAATGGGTATTAACGCACGCTAATGGCATGACCGTAGCGCACGCTACAAAGTGCGTGGCGCGCTACCGTGTTCGGACAAGGTACCGGACTACCCAAATTACCCGTTAGCGCACGCTACGCACAAAGAGCTAGCGCACGCTAACACGGAATGGCTATATATTCGATGCTTAGCCCGAGTTCGTCATTTTATCATCCTTTCTCATTCCCTCATCGATTTCGGGCGATTTTGGGCATTTTGGAGAGTTCTCTTCGAGCTTCTATCATCCATCATCATCTTCAAGTCTTTGAGTTGGATTATCATCACTTCATCATCTCCTTAACATCGAATCAAAGGTATTAATCTCTTGGATCTAGAATTTCGGATTTTTGGGTTTTTCCTTCCGATTTCTTCGTGTAAGCTTGGATTATCATTGGAATATGTTAGATATGGATTATCTACCTTGGATAAGTATATTCTTACGGATTTAATGGTTATTTTCGGAATTATTTCAAGAACCCTTGGGGTTGACTTCGGTTATTTGGGGATTTTCCGATTAATGTAGTTGTAATCTTGAATTGTGGATTCCTAATGGATTATTGATATCATTGAAGTGTTTTGTTAGTTCGATATACTCATTTTGGTGTTGGTTTCGATATATTCGGGATTGGATATTTTCGAAGTCGTGTGGTTGGTTACGTATTCGTTGGAATGCCCCTATGAGTTTGATTATCGTTGTTTTCGACCTTTGGGTTAGTCGTGTTTAGTTGCTTGATACGTGTATTGAACGGTTGTTGGTAATTATTGTTATTCAAGGTTGTTCGAGCGACCGACATTTCATTTAGGACGTTGTTCGTGGACGAACATTCTTCATCGGTATTGAGTAAGTTAATTCTTACTCGGTTAAAAGGATATTCATTCCTTTTGATGTTGTTCATTCCTAATCGTAACTCATTCATCATTGTATTAACCGTATCAAAACTTGTCATTGTCAATTAATCACCTCAGTCATAAGGAACGACGGTTCCAATCATTTCATTAAGCTGTCATTCATTCCACCATCATTTAATCTTGGTGAGTCATTATTCATTTTCGTTGTCACTTTTGTCATATTGTGGCATTAGGTCATCTTGGCGTGCCGGTTGGTATGTGTAGGATTTTCATGTCGGGCACATTATAGTCGTGTGTTGGTTGGTGGCCTCACATTGGGTGTGCACACGAGTTGATGGCTTCGTGAGATCGATTAGGTACAAGACCACACGTGTATTCGATCGATACTCGTTGGTGGCTTGTGCACGGACACATTTCCATCCGGACGTAGTGTGGCGCCATTCCTTTGAGCCGTATCATTTGTTGATTCATATAGCATGTTTGATTGCGTATGTTTCGGCTGGATATTGTATAAGCGTGGATAACTCATGATTGTGTATTTTCAACTCTTGAGGATTGTTGTTACTATGGCCCGGCCGTTGGGGAATCATTTTAGTCATGGCAAGGCTAAAGCACGGGGAGAGCACGGTGACGGCGAGGAGTCCCAGTGATACTAGTTGGGGGCCCCAGTCTTTTCAGTCATTTATGTTTCCTTCATTTATTCCGCTGCAGACATTCCGTTTGAATATTCATTTCACTCACTGTTGTATATTTTATCTCCATATAAAATATACTTGTATTCAGTATCATCCTGGGTGTGTTGTATGAAACTCCTTATCGGAGTAATTAATTGTGTAATGTGGTTCGGTACTACATTTACCCTGCGTAATTTACTCATTTTCATTAGCCTGGTGGGTCCCAGTCGGGGGTCCACGGCACTGTAATATCCGCCTAGTTTGGGGTGTTACACTTAAGGTATGTTAATACTAATTCCTACTTGGATTCGTGTTATCAAGGATATGATAGAAGTATGCTGTCAAGATATTGAGTTCCACTGATAAAATCATCCAAGCATCATCATGTTTTAGAAATTGGGATGTTTATACTTATGAATAAATCATCAGAGGTTATATCCTTCCATATAAGTTGGATTTGTTAGATGTTTTCTGGATATAATGATGATATTGGAATCTAACACATCAATCTTGGATCACCCAACTTCACCTGAGAATTTCGTATGTTCAGTTTTCTACCCAGTACCCTATTGTCATCAACTAGGCGAGTCAAGTAGGCTGATCGGCGAGGTTGACTTCTGACTCGGCTGATCAGCGAGGTTGACTTCTGACTCGGCTGATCAGCGAGGTTGACTTATGACTCGACTGATCAGCGAGGTTAAATTTCCGGTCCAATCGGGTGTTGACACGTGGCACAATATGATCCGTCTATTTAATTGTCCTTCGAACGGTCATAACTTCTTCATACGAACTCGGATTCAGATGAATTTTTTTTAAAACGATCGTCTCGACGGGACTCGGCTGATCAGTGAGGTTGAATTTTGACTCGGATGATCAGCGAGGTTGACTTTTGACTCGGCTGATCAACGATGTTGACTTTTGACTCGGCTGATCAGCGAGGTGACTTTTGACTCGACTGATTAGGTTACATTTTATGAACTTCCGACCATGATTTGGATTGTTAGATGTTCGTACGACTGTAAATGAAATCTATATTACTTATTTTGTTAAGGTCCGAGCTTAGCAACGTGATTGATTGAAGGGGCGACCTTCGAGTGTTTCGTTTTTGTGGAAGTTTCGTTCTTGTCTTCGAATCGAGGCAAGTACCTTATTTTTTTTATGTATTGTTGTTATACATATTGTCGTGCATGTATGTCGTTATTGTATGTCCACCTCGTGTTGGTCCGACGGGATCATCGGGGGATCTATGCTAGCGTGCGCTGGATCATCGGACGAGTTTTTCCACCACGGGTTGGTCTGACGGGATCATCGTGGGTTCTAGGCAGTGAACGCTGGATCGTCGGAATTACCATGTGTATGTTATGATATCATGTTGTGATTATCAGTTGTGTATGTTACTTATTGAGTTTCTCGTAGGAGAAGACTCGTTGATATTTTTGTCAATTACGTATTATTATTCTGCGTGAGATGTTGAGTAATACGTTGTGGTACTTGTACTAGCATCATTGTGCTAACCCCTTCGGGGGTGAATATTTTATTTATGTTCAGGATCCAGGAGAGCGGGGAAACAACCACTGGAGCTGCATGACGACGGGGGTGCAGAGTGATGTTGTGGACGGGTTTACTTGTCTGTTGTTTGTTAGTTATTTCAATAAGTACTCGAGTACGTAGTCGCTTTTGATGAATTTGAATTTGGTGATGTATTAATAATTTCTGTTGAACATTTTTATTTTCAGTATTTGGTGAGAACTGTTGTATCTTAATTTCGTTATTTTCATTCGTTGGTACCTGTTAATGCCTTTTCAACTCTTTAGCCTTGTAAATCCTGATGTAAAGGATTTACGGCGCTGTAATATTCCTGAATATATCAGGGGTGTTATATAATATGGTATCGGAGCTAAGATTATGGATATCTTGGCCGTTGGGTTAAAATAGAGGTCGTTTATGTCTTTTGAGGTAACCGGCCGCGAATAACATCACTGTACTGCCTACATCGTCGTGCGGGCGGTGGTAGTAAGTTCCTAAACTCTATCTCGTCCTTTGCATGTTACATTTCCTTATACTTGAGCATTTGAATGATATTGTTTCCTGTATATTGAGTAATTATGCTTACAGTATGTTGAGAGGCGGACGTGGACGTGGTCGCGGTCGCGGACGCGGACGAAGGAATGCTAAAAGGGAAGCGTCGCCTTCTAATCAGGCCAGTCATAGCTCAGGCGAGCCACAAAGATCTATCAATAACGAACCGAACTCATCAGACGTAAATCCTTCGTCAGGTGGTGAACCAGATGACTCAGTTCGCTCAGGTCGTGGATCGAATGCAGGTGGCGGTAGGATTACAGCAGGGAGATAGACAACAAGGGATCCCAAATATGGGAAATCGAGGTGACCGGTGGCTGCAAGAGGTGGCGAAGATGCAACCACCCAAATTCGACGGTATTTATGAGACTCCCACCTGGGACCATTGGTTGAAGGAACTGGAGAAAATCTTTGCCGGAATTAACTGCCCAGATGACCGGAGAGCCTCTATCGCTCAATACTTTCTGATAGGGGAAGCGTCCGAATGGTGGGAAGCCATCCGGCCTATAGACCATGATGCTGATTGGACAGAGTTTAAATTGATGATGGAAGCTCAGTACTGCCCTCGTCCTGTGAGGGAAGCTAAGGTTCGGGAGTTTTCTCCGCTCAGCCTTCAGATGTGCCAGTATCTCAGGCAATTAAGACGTTTAACCAGCAGCTGGCATTTGTTCGACATCCGGTCGTAATGTATGCATAAATGATGATCCATTTTGATATGAGGATGAAACCAGAAATCCAGAGGTACATGTCCGGTTTTGAATGTACCACACTCCGTCAATACCAGGATAAGGCATTGGCGTATGAGATCAAGGAAGCAGCTATGGAGAAATTTACGGAATCCAAGAAGCAGAAAGTCTCTGGTACTTTTACAGAGCACAAGAACAGCGGGCCCCGCAAGGCCCAGTCATCTTTTCATTCTTTCAAGAAACCTCCGCACCCAGTTAGGAGCGGAAAGAACTTCGGAGCGACATCAACTATGACTGATGTTATCAGGAAATGCTTTAACTGTGCCCAGACGGGACACTATCGACGGAATTGCCCCTACCTGCCGTGACTTGTTTTGATTGTGGTCGAGAGGGACATCGTGCGGTGTTCTGTGAAGAGGCTACAAAGTCTTTTAGAGCCCGTACACCACAGCCAGTCCAGAAGGAAGCCAGTATCCAACAAACGCAGCAAAGTGTTCAGATGCCTCAGAATTTTGGCCGCGGGCGAGGCAGAGGACAGTGGGACGGAAAGGGTACATCGAGTGCCGCATCTATTCCCCCACGTCTGTACGAGATGAGGAGAACAGACGATCGAGATCTTCTTTGTTGCATCGTGCATCCGCATCCTTTCCCAGCCAGTTAGCGTTTTATTCGATACAGGAGCTACGCATTCTTTTATATCCTTGTCTTGTGTAAATCGTTTGAATGTTTCTGGTTTTCATAATTGTGAACCTTATGTTGTTGGTTTACCGAGTGGAGAGAGGATTGTTGGAAACTTAGAAACTAGAGATTTCCCTGTATCATTTGGAGGCAGAGAGTGGCTCTCAAATCTGATTGTAATAGAAATGCAAGGGGACGATCTGATACTCGGAGACGATTGGCTTAATCGATATGGAGCTATTGTAAACTACCGAAGGAGGAATATCTCGCTGATCGCTGACGATGGTTCCAAAATACTGTTTGAGGGATGGAAACCAGGAAGCTTAGGAAATTTGATCAAAGCGATGAAAGCTGTCAAATTGTTGAAACAGGGCTGTACCGGATACTGGTGTTATGCAATGAAGAAAGAAGACGAAATTATGGAACTTTCATCCATTCCTGTTGTGAACGAATTTCCAGATGTATTTCCTGACGAGTTACCTGGACTACCTCCACGAAGGGATGTAGAATTTACCATTGAACTGGAACCCGGAGCTACACCAATTTCTAAGGCGCCGTATCGTATGGCACCTACTGAGATGTATGAACTGAAAAAGCAACTGGAGGAGTTACTGGACAAAGGCTATATTCAGCCAAGCGTTTCGCCCTGGGGAGCGCCGGTTCTTTTTGTCCGAAAGAAGGATGGATCACTTCGACTGTGTATCGACTATCGAGAGCTGAACAAGATGACGATTAAGAACAAATATCCGTTGCCACGGATTGATGATTTATTTGACCAGTTGCAAGAAGCAACAATATTCTCTAAAATTGATCTGAGATCAGGATATCATCAGCTAAGGATTAAAGAATCAGATGTTCCGAAATCAGCGTTCAGAACTCGCTACGGACACTATGAGTTTGTAGTGATTCCGTTTGGTCTCACTAATGCACCTGCTGTATTCATGCAGTTGATGAACCGAGTGTTCATCGAATATTTGGATAAATTTGTGGCTGTGTTCATTGATGACATTCTAGTGTATTCTAAGAACCCGGAAGAGCATGCACAACATTTGCGGATTGTATTAGAACTTTTAAGAAGCGAGCAACTGTACGCCAAACTCTCTAAGTGTGAATTATGGCTAAAGGAAGTAATGTTCCTCGGTCATGTGGTATCAGCTAAAGGAGTCCGAGTAGATCCTCAGAAGATTGAAGCGGTTTTGGATTGGAAGCCTCCTAAGAACGTGAAAGAAGTCCGAAGTTTCTTAGGACTTGCTGGGTATTATCGTCGGTTCGTGGAAGGGTTTTCCAAAATTTCCCGCCCACTTACTCGACTCCTGCAGAAAACTCAAAAGTTTGAGTGGAATGAGTTGTGTCAGGTTAGCTTTGATGAATTGAAGAAGAGATTGACAACGGCACCAATTCTATCACTTCCACAGGGAACAAGAGGATTTATAGTTTACAGTGATGCTTCGAACCAAGGACTCAGATGCGTATTAATGCAGAATGACAAGGTGATCGCTTACGCGTCGCGACAGCTGAAACCTTATGAAGTTAATTACCCAACATATGATTTGGAGCTAGCAGCAGTAGTTTTTGCTTTGAAGATCTGGAGGCATTATCTGTACGGGACTCACTGTCAGATCTTTACGGATCACAAGAGTCTCAAATACATCTTCAGTCAGAAAGAGTTGAACATGCGGCAAAGGAGATGGTTAGATCTGATTAAGGACTACGACTTGGAGATTTTGTATCATCCAGGCAAAGCGAATGTAGTGGCCGACGCACTCTGCCGCAAGCCTGTTTCTATTCAGATGCTGGAAACTCTGACCTCCCAACATAGCCTTCAACGAGAGATTATTCGAGAAGGAATTGAAGTATGGTTACAAAGAGTCCAAGGACAACTGTGCATGATGGAAATAACTTCATCATTAACCGAAGAAATCAAATCTAGACAGGCAGTTGATCCTCTGATGATTCGGTTATGTGATGAAGTGATCAAGGGGAAAGCCCCCGGATTTGTAATTCATGATGATGGAGTTTTGAAATTTCAGAACCGACTCTGCGTTCCCGATGTCGATGTTCTGAAACAGACGATTCTGAAGGAAGCTCACAGTTCGCCCTATTCTATCCACCCGGGCACCAGTAAGATGTATAAGGACTTGAAGCAGAATTTCTGGTGGGGCAACATGAAGAAAGATGTAGCGGACTACGTTTCGAAATGCTTGACTTGTCAGCAGGTTAAGATCGAGCATCAACGACCTGCCGGAATGTTGAAACCACTCCCGATTCCTGAATGGAAGTGGGAGGACATATCGATGGACTTTATCACTAGTATGCCGAGAACCAAGACAGGAATGAACATGATTTGGGTGATAGTTGATCGTTTAACCAAATCAGCTCATTTTCTAAGCATTAAGGACACGTGGGGACCAGAGAGGTTGGCACGAGTATTTATTTCGGAGATAGTTCGATTGCATGGAACGCCGAAGACCATTGTTTCTGATCGAGACGGCCGTTTTGTGTCTCATTTTTGGAAAGCAGTTCATAAGGCCTTGGGGACAGAATTGAACTTCAGTACAGCTTATCACCCGCAGACTGACGGATAATCCGATAGGACCATTCAAACGGTGGAAGACATGCTAAGGGCCTGTGCCTTAGATTGGTCAAACGATTGGGAAATTCATCTACCGTTGAGTAAATTTACCTACAACAATAGTTGGCATGCTTCCATTAAGATGGCACCGTTTGAGGCATTATACGGGAGGAGATGTAGATCACCCCTGTGTTGGGATGATTCATCAGACTTAATCGGGACAGAACTAGAGTTGATCGTACAGACTCGAAAGAAGATAGCCTTGATTCGTGAAAGGCTGTTGACCGCCCAGAGTCGCCAGAAATCTTACGCAGACATACGTCGTCGCCCTTTGGAGTTCAGTACTGGAGACCACGTACTTTTAAAGGTTTCTCCTACTTGGGGAATTTTCCATTTTGGAAGAAGGGGAAAACTGAGTCCGAGATATATCGGTCCGTTCGAAATCCTTGAGAGAGTTGGAGAGTTGGCATACAGATTGGCATTACCGCTGTCATTGAGCCATGTTCATAACGTGTTCCACGTATCCCAATTACGGAAGTATATACCAGATCCTAGTCATGTCATTGATTTCGGCGAGATCGAAGTCGCTCAAGATGGCACGTTTGAAGAAAAACCGATCAGGATACTCGAGAGTCGAGTTAAGCAGTTGAGAAACAAACCGATCGCATTGGTCAAGGTTCAGTGGTCGTGCCACGGAGTGGAAGAAGCCACTTGGGAAACAGAAGAAAGTATGAAGTCCATATATCCAGGATTATTTTCGTCTTGAGTTTCGGGATGAAACTCCTTTTTAGTAGGAGAGTATGTAATATCCGGATTAATTACCGAGTATTTCACCTGTATTTGAACCCTGTATTAGTTGGAATTGTGATATCAATAAGTGGAATATGGTATTTACCGTATTTGTATTTTAGTGCATGAGTATGGCAGCATATTACTTGTCTCATACAAATACTCAATAATACAAATTATTAAGTATGGCTGCATATTATAAGTAAAGAAATCAATTATGGAGTTGGGTGGAGGCCAGTACATAGTCCTGGACAGTTTTTAATTATTAAGCCTGGACATCTTTGGAATCTAGCGTAAGAAATTATTGAGCACAGGGGTCCAGAAACATTTTATAAAGGACAACACCTCATTTCATTTGGTTTTCATCTTCCTTCACCTGTTCTTAGTTCCCTGAAAGTCCAGAGGGTTTTCCCTACCTCTTAAACACATTTAGACCACCCCTTTTGTGATCTTTGAAGATTGGGTGTCACTGGTTATTGATCATTGAAGTGGAGAAACATCTTGATCTGGCAAGCAAGCAACCGGAGTTGGATTCTACTTATCGTCTCGGTGTTTTCTTCATCTTAAGGTATGTTAATACTAATTCCTACTTGGATTCGTGTTATCAAGGATATGATAGAAGTATCTTTGTCAAGATATTGAGTTCCACTGATAAAATCATCCAAGCATCATCATGTTTTAGAAATTGGGATGTTTATACTTATGAATAAATCATCAGAGGTTATATCCTTCCATATAAGTTGGATTTGTTAGATGTTTTCTGGATATAATGATGATATTGGAATCTAACACATCAATCTTGGATCACCCAACTTCACCTGAGAATTTCGTATGTTCAGTTTTCTACCCAGTACCCTACTGTCATCAACTAGGCGAGTCAAGTAGGCTGATCGGCGAGGTTGACTTCTGACTTGGCTGATCAGCGAGGTTGACTTCTGACTCGGCTGATCAGCGAGGTTGACTTATGACTCAGCTGATCAGCGAGGTTGAATTTCCGGTCCAATCGGGTGTTGACACGTGGCACAATATGATCCGTCTATTTAATTGTCCTTCGAACGGTCATAACTTCTTCATACGAACTCGGATTCGGATGATTTTTTTTTTTAAAACGATCGTCTCGACGGGACTCGACTGATCAGCAAGGTTGACTTTTGACTCGGCTGATCAGCGAGGTTGACTTTTGACTCGGCTGATCAGCGATGTTGACTTTTGACTCGGCTGATCAGCGAGGTGACTTTTGACTCGACGGATTAGGTTACATTTTATGAACTTACGACCGTGATTTGGATTGTTAGATGTTCGTACGATTGTAAATGAAATCTATATTACTTATTTGGTTAAGGTCCGAGCTTAGCAACGTGATTGATTGAAGGGGCGACCTTCGAGTGTTTCGTTTTCATGGAAGTTTCGTTCTTATCTTCGAATCGAGGCAAGTACCTTATTTTTTTTATGTATTGTTGTTATACATATTGTCGTGCATGTATGTCGTTATTGTATGTCCACCTCGTGTTGGTCTGACGGGATCATCGGGGGATCTATGCTAGCGTGCGCTGGATCATCGGACGAGTTTTTCCACCACGGGTTGGTCTGACGAGATCATCGTGGGTTCTAGGCAGTGAACGCTGGATCTTCGGAATTACCATGTGTATGTTATGATATCATGTTGTGATTATCAGTTGTGTATGTTACTTATTGAGTTTCTCGTAGGAGAAGACTCGTTGATATTTTTGTCAATTACGTATTATTATTCTGCGTGAGATGTTGAGTAATACGTTGTGGTACTTGTACTAGGATCGTTGTGCTAACCCCTTCGGGGGTGAACATTTTGTTTATGTTCAGGATCCAGGAGAGCGGGGAAACAACCACTGGAGCTGCATGACGACGGGGGTGCAGAGTGATGTTCTGGCCGGGTTTACTTGTCTGTTGTTTGTTAGTTATTTCAATAAGTACTCGAGTACGTAGTCGCTTTTGATGAATTTGAATTTGGTGATGTATTAATAATTTCTGTTGAACATTTTTATTTTCAGTATTTGGTGAGAACTGTTGTATCTTAATTTCGTTATTTTCATTCGTTGGTACCTGTTAATGCCTTTTCAACTCTTTAGCCTTGTAAATCCTGATGTAAAGGATTTACGGCGCTGTAATATTCCTGAATATATCAGGGGTGTTACAACAAGTGCCCTTCCTGATTTGTTCTGTTCTCATTACTGTGACTATTTTGGCCGTGGACACCGTCCTGGTTCTGCGAGAGTTTCTAAAGAATTATGCCTTAGCAATTCTCCTTTGAAGCGGCCCCTCTTCTCTCTAATATAGGTGATTCCTCTTTAAGTGTTTTGAGTAAACCCGTATTTTACTCTACCCGAATATATGTTGTCGACTTAAGAATCATTAAAAGCATAAGCTTAACCTCTCCCTACGGGTATCACTGTTTTCATCCTAGGAATGGTCGGTTCGGGGTAACCCCCACAGTGATCGTGCCCAATTTTATGGATTGGTTGTCCCATTGAACCTAGATCCTGGGATCTCCAGTCAGCTTAGGTTGGGTATCCTCCATAAAACCATTAGCTCAAGGCAATAGACCCATTCCTCTTGATGATTTATCAACAAGGTCTCTTGATAACCCTTTGGTTAGCGGATCCGCAATTTTTTCCTTTGATGACACATAATCAATAGTGATAACTCCTTTTGATATCAATTGTTTAATGATATTATGTCTCCTCCTTATGTGACGAGACTTACCATTGTACATTACGCTCTGTGCCCTGCCAATCGCAGATTGACTATCGCAATGAATACATATTGCGGTCACATGCTTTGCCCATCTTGGAATATCTTCTAGAAAATGGTGTAGCCATTCTCCCTCTTCTACACATTTATCTAAGGCTATAAACTCGGATTCCATCGTTGACCGAGATATAAGTGTCTGTTTCGAAGATTTCCATGCCACTGCTGCACCGGCTAGTGCGAATACATATCCACTTGTAGACTTGGAGTCTTTTATATCAGATATCCAATTTGCATCACTATATCCTTCAAGTACTGCTGGATATTTGGTATAGTGCAGCCCATACTCTCGAGTACCCCTTAAGTATCTTAGTACCCTTATGATCGCCTTCCAGTGATCCTTTTCGGGGTTGCTCATGTATCTACTTAGTTTACTAACTGAGTAGGCTATGTCTGGTCTTGTACAGCTCATCAAGTACATCAGACTTCCTATTATGCGTGAGTATTCGAGTTGAGATACTCCTTCACCCTTATTCTTGGATAGTCTCAACGTCATATCCACCGGGGTTTTGGCTGTGCCCGAGTCATCTTTATTAAATCTTTCAAGGATTTTGTCCACATAGTGGGCTTGACTCAGCATGAGACCTTCCGACGTTCATGTGATTTTAATCCCTAAAATTACATCTGCGAGTCCCATATCCTTCATATCAAATCTCGACTTCAGCATGTCCTTGGTTGATTTGATTATTTTTTCATTACTGCCGGTAATGAGTAAGTCATCTACATATAGACACAAAATGACATAGCCATCTTCTGTGTCTTTCACATATACACATTTGTCGGATTCATTAATTTTGAAGCCACCGCTTATCATGACATGATCAAATTTTTCATGCCACTGTTTTGGTGCCTGCTTCAATCCGTACAAAGATTTTACCAGCTTGCAGACTTTTCTTTCTTGTCCAGGAGCAGAGAACCCCTCGGGTTGTTCCATGTAGATTTCCTCTTCTAAGTCCCCATTAAGAAAGGCAGTCTTAACATCCATTTGATGAACTTCTAAGCCTCGTAATGCTGCGATGGCAAGTATCATCCTAATGGAAGTTATTCTCGTCACAGGAGAGTAAGTATCAAAATAGTCTAGGCCTTCACGTTGGTTATATCCCTTCGCTACGAGCCTAGCCTTATATTTATCAACTGCTCCATCTTTCAATTTCTTCTTGAAAATCCACTTATTTCCTAATGGTTTACACTTCGGAGGTAATTCCACTAATTCCCAAGTATGATTCTGTAATATAGAATCAATCTATTCTTTGATAGCCTCCTTCCATAGAGGTCCATCCATCAAGCTTACAGCTTCTTTGTAAGTCTGAGGAGCCTTTTCGAGCAAGTAGGTGATGAAATCTGGTCCGTAAGATTTCTCCATCCTTTGTCGCTTGCTCCTTCTAGGTTCGTCCTCATTATCCATTATTTGGTCTTCATTACCTTCATCCATTAGATCAGAAGTCTGTTCGGATGAGTTAAGCGGTTCACTTACAGTCTTGCAAGGAAAGATATTCTCAAAGAATGACGCATTCCTTGATTCCATAATCGTATTCTTGTGAATCTCAGGCACTTTGGATTCATGCACAAGAAATCGGTAAGTATTGCTGTTGTGTGCATATCCAATGAAAATGCAGTCAATCGTTTTTGGGCCTATTTTAACTTTCTTAGGAGTAGGTATCAGCACCTTTGCTAGACACCCCCACACTTTCATGTAATTGTAGGAAGGCTTGACTCCTTTACACAATTCAAAAGGAGTTTTGTCTCCGTTCTTACGACATATCTTGTTTAAGAGATAATTCGCCGTTAAGATGGCTTCTCCCCACATATTTTGCGGCAGACCTGAATTTAGTATCGCGTTCATCATCTCTTTCAGAGTGTGATTCTTACGTTTCGCCACACCATTTGACTGTGGTGCATATGGGGCAGTGACTTCATGAATAATCCCATGTTGCGAGCAAAATTCGCCAAATGGTTCCACATATTCACCTCCGCGGTCACTTCTCAATATTTTTATCTTAGCATTCAATTGATTCTCAACTTTCATTTTATAGAGAACGAATTTCTCTATGGCTTCATCTTTGCTTTTAAGCAAGTATACATAGCAATATTTAGTACAATCATCCACGAAAGTAATAAAATATTTGTTTCCACCTCTAGTTTGAACAAACTTCAAATCACATAGGTCGCTATGTATTAATTCTAAAGGTTTGGTGTTTCTTTCCACTTGTCGAATGGAGATCGAGTTAACGTTGCCTCTACACAAGTTTCACACTTGTGGTTTAAATCAAATTTAAACTTTGGTATGTGATCTAATGCAATAAGTCTACGCATTGCATTAAAATTAACATGTCATAATCTAGCATGCCATAAATTAGGAGACTCAAGCAAGTAAGCAGAAGAATTCTTCATTTCATTATTTTTGATAGTCATTACATTGAGCTTAACTAGCCCATCACATTCATATCCCTTGCCTATAAACACACCATTTTTTGACAAAATAACTTTATCGGACTCGAAAACTGTTCTAAAGCCATGCTTCATCAACAAGGTACCAGAAATAAGGTTCCTTCGAATATCAGGCACATATAACACGCGTTTAAGAGTCACTTCCTTTCCAGACGTCATCTTTAAGATCACCGTGCCTTCGCCCAAGATAGTTGAGGTTGCAGAATTTCCCATATACAGTATATCACCGGCATCCGTTTCTTCCAAGGAGGAGAACATAGTCTCGTTGGCACATATATGCCTAGTTTCTCCAGTGTCAATCCACCACTCTTTGGTGTTTGAGCCAACTAGGTTCACTTCGGAGATCATAGCACATAAGTCAAGATGTTCCACTTGTTCGGTAATCAGATGTGCTGCATTACCCTCCTTTTTCTTTGGTTTCTTTGGCAGCCTGCAGTCGGCCGCCCTATGACCCATCTTTTCACAGTTGTAGCATTTTCCAAGGAATTTTTCTTTCTTTTTCCCAATTCCTCCTTTAGGTCCCAGCTTGGTCCCCTTTCCATTGTTGCCTTTCTTGGATGTCTGTCCAGTTTCCACAACATTGGCCTTTGCCACAACAATATTAACTTTCTTCTCTGATCCTCGGTTGTCTTCCTCTATGCGAAGTCTAACGATCAGATCTTCCATGCTCATTTCCTTGCGCTTGTGCTTTAGATAATTCTTGAAATCTTTCCAAGTCGGGGGCAATTTTTCGATCACAGCAGCCACTTGGAAGGATTCGCTAATGACCATTCCTTCAGCATAGATTTCGTGAATGATCACTTGCAGCTCTTGTACCTGACTCACTACAGTCTTGGAGTCCATCATCGAGAAACCGTCCAACAATCCACTTCTTGGCACCAGCGTCCTCGATTTTGTATTTATGGTCTAGTGAGTCCCATAACGCCTTAGCTGATTTAGCACTGCTGTACACGTTGTACAGTGAATCGGCCAGGCCATTCATCACATAGTTCCGACATAGATAGTCGGAAGTTTTCCAAGCGTCAATGGCCATCAGAGTTTGTTGGTCACTGTCCTCGTCATATTTTGGCGCATCCTCCTTGAGGAATCGAGACAAGCCTAGAGTGGTCAGATAGAACATCATCTTCTGCTGCCATCTCATGAAATTCTGCCCGTTGAATTTCTCTGGTTTGTCCGCATGGTTGACCGGAACCGAAACCGAAGTAATAATCGGAATCGAAGCTGTACCCGATCCAGTTATCAGAGGCGCACCTCCAGTCGCTGAACCCGAGTCGATTTTCTGAGGCGCACCTCCAGTAACGTCCGTAGACAGTGTTGGGTTTTGAGAATCCATATTAGCTTAGCTTTTGAAAATAGATCTGTTTTAATCAAGTAAAAAAGAAATTTGCTTTAAGATTGTTGAATAATTTGAAAATGATTACTTGAGGTGCGCCGACTATTTCGTAGGAGTTTATGTGATTCGATTCGAGAAGGCATATAAGCAGATTGTTAATGAAATAAAATCTAAATAAAAGCTAGGACAGGTAGAGCCGATAGTAACAAATCTCAGGGCATAAATGAATGTGCGCATATATGAAATTTTGATAAAGTACATAAAAGAGGAATAGATTAAAGAATCGTGTTTATATAAAGAGCCACCTAAATATTTTCAAGAACAGAAAATATAAACATAAGGTTAACAGAAAGCCCAATGAGTAAAAAGAAAATCACGACCTTGAAATTCATGTAGGTAGTCACAAATATAGTTTATGTTGATAATCTGTGTTACAAACTTGGTGGACGGAAAAAAAAAAAGAAATTACAACTGGACTACAAAATTACAACTCGAAAACAGAAACTACAAACTCGTACATAAATGAAAATACAAAACTCGAAACAGAATTGAAAATACACGAAAATAAATTATAAAACCGTAAACTAATGCCGAGTCGAGGAATCCTCTATCCGCAAGACGAAATACGCCCCGGTAGTGCTCTTGGTTCTGACGTATCGCCCCCAAATATAAAACGGCAACGTCTCGTAGGTAGTAGCACCACAAGACCTACGAGCTCCGGCGAACTGGAAGAGGTGAGGACAGAGCTCCGACTTATGATATGCAGAGAATGCTCAAAACTGATTGACTATATTGAGTTCGAAAAAATTGCATGTCTGATGCAAATGAGATGCATGCCTATTTATAGGCCATGTCACACACTGCGAGGATCAGATTTAATCTGACCACTAATGGCTATCATAATGCAGTCATTTATGCTGCATTATGGTCAGGAGTTACGAATTTCAAACAAATGACAGGGGTTACGAAATTCAAACCTGCCATTAACTCCTCCACATAACACCTGGGAGGTTACTTCCGGGTTGGACTAAATTTGAACAGTCAGGACGCACCTGGACTGTATTCAGCTCCTTAACCATTTGACGGATGTACCTGGACATCCTTATGTGCACATACGAGCCCAACTACGTTGTTGAGCTTGTCCAAAAAATTCTTTAAGCTAGCCCAAGGCCTAGCCCACGAACAGGCCCAAAGACCAATTGCCAAGATCCAACTCCAAGACCAAGGTCAAGGCTGTAACACCCCCGATATATTCAGGAATATTACAGCGCCGTAAATCCTTTACATAAGAATTTACAAGGCTGAATAAAAGAAATGACAATAACAGATACCAGTTTATGAAATTACTGAAATGAAATTCAACCGACTGGTTCAAAATCGAAATTACAAATATCCCATGAAGAGTTATATTACATCATCAAAATCCAAGCATTATAAATCGACAACGTACTCGAGTACTTATTGAAAATAACCAATAAATAACAGACAAGAAACCGGTCGAAACATCACTCCGCACCCTCGTCGTCATGCCTCTCCGGTGGTTGTTTCCCGCTCTCACGGATCTGAACATACACAAATGTTCACCCCGAAGGGTTAGCACAACGATGCTAGTACAAGTACAATAATCGTAAAAACGTTGATATAATCAACAATTATATCATAACAAGTTTCTCCAACGAGAATATCTACAACACATATAATATCATAACATTTCCAACATACAGATTGTATTCCAACGATCCAGCGCACACAAATATAGATTCCCATGATGATCCCGTCGGACCAACACATGGTGGAACTACCTGTCCAACGATCCAGCGCACACAGCTATAGATTCCCATGACGATTCCGTCGGATCAACACATGGTGGACATATATATACACAACATATTTACACGATACCATCACAATTGTCATAGTACAAATAATTAGAGTACTTGCCTCGGTTCGTTGACAAGAATAAACTTCCACGAATATCAAAATACTCGAAGGTCGTCCCCTTCGATCAGTCACGTGTTAAGCTCGAACCTTAACAAAAGAAAAAGTACAGAATTCATTTCGTGGCTTTTAACGTCTAACAATTCAACAAATACGGTAGGGAGTCCATAATATGCAATGCATGCGGGCCATTAACGCACGCTACGAATCATATGTAGCGTACGTTAATGCTACTCGTTAGCGTACGCAGTACACACTGCCTAGCGTACGCTAACCCGGCGTTGTCAGTGCCTCACTGATCAGCCGACTGACTCGGCTGATGATTTAACGCACGCTAAGTCCAAAACGTTGCGTACGCTAAACGTACTCGATAGCGCACGTTAAATCTCGTATATTAGCGCACGCTAATAATGCATGGTCAGTACATCACTGATCAGCCATCTGACTCGACTGATGGTCTAGCGTACGTTACGTACCAAACGTAGCGCACGCTAACTAGTACTCGATAGCGCACGTTAAACTGCATAACATAGCGTGCGCTATCTCTGCATGGCGATTCTTCTTTGACGATAAGCAAGATCGTTCTTGCCATGTTCGAAACAATGAAATCCTTCGTGATAATTCATGTTACTTCCATGAATACCAAGTTCTTACTCTTATGAATGATCTCCAGGATGATATCAATTTCAAGATGGAAATATACGTATAATCATCATGACACCATAATCCATTTTGATTACAATTCTCATGCAAAGTTGGTGATCTCCGGTTGATGTATTAGATGCTACTATCATTATACATATTCAGACTTCATCTTGAGGTGAAACTAACAATTCCGACTTATACTAAATAATATTTCCTAATATGATTCTTCCTTTAAGTTCTTATAACATCTCTTCCATATCATGATCAAAAAGATAACATAACTCATACGTATTTTTAACTTCTGAATATTACTCTCATCATTTGAAGTACTAGGATCCCAACTTCAAGGTTCCAACAATAATATCGCATTTGTAGACATTCCAATCTTCTAAACATGATGTTGTTGAATAATTCACTAATGAAATTCAATACCTCGATAATATGATCATCGTATCCATTGGAAAACCAAATCTAAGATCGGTGATAGGTTGAACATACCTTAGAATGCCGAAATCAACGAACCACGAGGTATAATCGACTCCGTTTGGTTATGTGCCACTCCAAGGTGTTACTTCTCTTCAATGATCACTCACAAGTGATACTCAATCATTCAATGATCACTAACATATGTTCTAAGCGTTTAGAAGGGATATACTTGCTCTCTGGACTCTCAAAGGTGAAGTATAGACGAAGGAAATGAAAGCCAAAGCGGTTCTTTGTCCCATTTATAAAATTCCGCATTATTGACAAGTTAGCGCACGCTACTAAGCATCCCTTAGCGTGCGCTAATAATGGTTGACTTCGAGTTTGTCCGGATGCGTCGTGGGAATCTTATCCAGACCCATGTCATTTGGCGCATGTGTTAGCTGTCCCGCTCAATAATTGAGTTCTTAGCGCACGCAACCCCTACCTTCATAGCGTGCGCTAATAATGGCCCGATAGCGCGCGTTAAGATACATTCTTAGCGTGCGCTATCACAAGGTTTCTTGAGCAATTTTGCATGTTTCTATACTTATGCACAATGATATCAATGCACTAAATATCATATTCCAATAATCAAAATCACCAATCCGAAATAATACATGGTTGAATACAGATGAAATACACTGTAATAAATCCGGATATTACATACTCTCCTACTAAAAAGGAGTTTTGTCCCGAAACTCAAGACGAAAATAACTCGGGATATCTAGACTTCATATCAGCTTCTGTTTTCCAAGTGGCTTCTTCCATTCCGTGACGTGACCACTGAACTTTGACCAAAACAATTGACTTGTTCCTCAGTTGCTTGACTCGACTCTCGAGTATCTTGGTAGTCTTTCTTCAAATGTCCCATCACCTTTCGACTTCGATTTCGCCGAAATCAATAATATGACTGATCTCGTATATATCTCCGTAATCGGGATACGTGGAACACGTTATGAACATGACACAATGACGGCGGCAATGCCAATCTGTATGCCAACTCCCCAACTCTCTCGAGGATTTCAAATGGTCCGATATATCTCGGACTCAGCTTTCCTTTCTTTCCGAAACGAAAGATTCCCCGAGTAGGAGAAACCTTCAAAAGTACGTGATCTCCAGTACTGAACTCCAATGGACGGCGGCGTACGTCCGCATAGGATTTCGCGACTCAGGCGCTAATGGCCTTTCACGAATCAAGGCTATATTCTCTCGAGTCTGCTCAATCAACTCTGGTTCTGTTCCGATCAAGTCCGATGAATCGTCCCAGCATAGGGGCGATCTGCATCTCCTTCCGTATAATGCCTCAAACGGTGCCATCTTAATAGAAGCATGCCAACTATTATTGTAGGTAAATTCAATCAACGGTAGATGAACTTCCCAATCGTTTGACCAATCTAAGGCACAGGCCCTTAGCATATCTTCCACCGTTTGTATAGTTCTCTCAGATTGTCCGTCGATTGCGGGTGATAAGTCAGATCAAGTTCAATTCGGTCCCCAAGGCCTTATGAACTGCCTTCCAAAAGTGAGACACAAAACGGCCGTCTCGATCAGAAACAATGGTCTTCGACGTACCATGCAATCGAACTATCTCCGAAATAAAGACTCGTGCCAACCTCTCTGGTCCCCACGTATCCTTAATGCCTAGAAAATGAGCCGATTTGGTTAAACGATCAACTATCACCCAAATCATGTTCATTCCTGTCCTGGTTTTCGGCATATTAGTGATAAAGTCCATTGATATGTCCTCCCACTTCCATTCAGGAATCGGGAGCGGCTTCAACATTCCAAAGAGCCGTTGATGCTCGATCTTAACCTCGACAAGTCAAGCATTTCAAACATAGTCCGCTACGTCTTGCTTCATGTTGCCCCACCGAATTGCTTCAAGTCCTTATACATTTCTGGTGCCGGGTGGATAGAATAGGGCGAACAATGAGCTACCTTCATAATCGTCTGATACAGAACATCAACATTGGGAACGCAGAGTCGGTTCAGAAATCTCAAAACTCCATCGTCATGAATTATGAATCCGGGGGCCTTTCCTTTGATCACTTCATCATGTAACCGAACCATCAGAGGATCATCTACCTGTCTAGATTTGATTTCTTCGGTTAAAGATGAAGTTATCTCCATCACGCACAGTTGTCCTTGGACTCTTTGTAACCATACCTCAATTCCTTCACGAATCATTTCTCGTTGAAGGCTAAGTTGGGATGTCAGCGTCTCCAGCATCTGAATAGAGACAGGTTTGCGGCTAAGTGCATCGGCCACTACATTTGCTTTGCCTGGATGATATAAAATCTCCAAGTCATAGTCCTTAATCAGTTCCAACCATCTTCTTTGCCGCATGTTCAACTCTTTCTGACTGAATATGTACTTGAGACTCTTATGATCCGTAAAGATCTGACAGTGAGTCCGTCTGCATAATGCCTCCAGATCTTCAAGGCAAAAACCACTGCTGCTAGCTCCAAATCATGTGTCGGGTAATTCACTTCATAAGGTTTCAGTTGTCGCGACGCATAAGCGATCACCTTATCATTCTGCATCAACACGCACCCAAGTCCTTGATTCGAAGCATCACTGTAAACTATGAATTCTTCAGTTCCCTGCGGAAGTGATAGAATCGGTGCCGTCGTCAATCTCTTCTTTAACTCATCAAAACTAGTCTGACACGACTCGTTCCACTCAAACTTTTGAGTTTTCTGCAAAAGTCGAGTAAGTAACCCTTCCACAAATCGACGATAATATCCAGCAAGTCCTAAGAAGCTTCGGACCTCTTTCACATTCTTTGGAGGCTTCCAATCCAATATTGCTTCGATCTTCTGAGGATCTACTCGGACTCCTTTAGCTGACACCACATGGCCGAGGAACATTACTTCCTTTAGCCAGAATTCACACTTAGAAAGTTTGGCGTACAATTGCTCGTTTCTCAAAAGTTCCAATACAATCCGCAAATGCTGCGCATGTTCTTCCGGACCCTTAGAATACACCAGGATGTCGTCAATAAACACGACCACAAATTTGTCCAAAAATTCAATGAACACTCTGTTCATCAATTGCATAAATACAGCAGGTGCGTTAGTGAGACCAAACGGCATCACCACAAACTCATAATGCCCGTAGCGAGTTACGAGCGATTTCGAACATCGGACTCCTTAATCCTCAGTTGATGGTATCCTGATCTCAGATCAATTTTAGAAAATACCGTCGCCCCTTGCAGCGGGTCAAACAGATCGTCAATCCGTGGTAACGGATATTTGTTCTTAATCGTCATCTTGTTCAGCTCTCGATAGTCAATACACAGTCGGAGCGATCCATCCTTCTTTCGGACAAAAGAATCGGCGCTCCCGTGGTGAAACGCTTGAATATAGCCCTTGTCCAAGAATTCCTCCACCGCTTCTTCAATTCGTACATCTCAAGAGGTGCCATACGATACGGCGCCTTAGAAATTGGTGTCGCTCCAGTTCCACTCAATAGTAAATTCTACATCCCTTCGTGGAGGTAGTCCAGTAATTCATCAGAAATACATCGGAAATTCGTTCACAACAGAATAGATGAAAGTTCCACCATTTCGTCTTCTTTCTTCATTGCATAACACCAGCACCGATCTGACCTTGTTTCAACAATCTGACAGCTTTCATCGCTTTGATCAATTTTCCTGAGCTTCCCGGTTTCCATCCTTCGAACAGTACTTCGGAGCCATCATCAGCGATCAGTGAAATATTCCTCCTTCGATAGTCTACAATTGCTCCATACCGATTAAGCCAATCGTCTCCGAGTATCAGGTCATCTCCTTGCATTTCTATCACGATCAGATTTGAGAGACACTCTCTGCCCCCAAATGATACAGGGAAATTTCTAGTTTCTAAATTTCCGACAATTCTCTCCCCACTCGGTAAACCAACAACATAAGGTTCACAAGTATAAAAACCGGAAATATTCAAACGATTTACACAAGACAAAGATATGAAAGAATGTGTAGCTCCTGTATCGAACAAAACGCTAACTAGCTGGGAAAAGATTTGGACAGTACCTGATGCGACAGCAGCATCCTGATCATCTGTCCTCCTCATCTCATACAAACGTGGGGGAACAGATCCGGCACTCGATGTCCCCTTTCGGTCCCATTGTCCTCTGCCTCGCCCGCGGCCAAAATTCTGAGGCATCTGAACACTTTGCTGCGTCTGTTGGACACTGGCTTCCTTCTGAACTGGCTGTGATGAGCGGGTTCCATTGTACTTAGTGGCTTCCTTACAAAACGTCGCACGGTGCCCTTCCTGTCCGCACTCAAAACATGTAACTGGAGTGCGCAAACAATCACGCCAAAGGTGGCCTGGGCGACCACAGTTAAAGCACTTCCTAGCTGTATCCGTCGTGGCTGACATTGTTCCGTAATTCTTTCCGCTCTTAGCTGGGTGCGGAGGCTTCTTGAAAGAAAAATAAGACTGGGCCTTGCGGGGCCCACTGCTCTTGTGCTCTGTAAAAGTACCAGAGACTTTCTGTTTCTTCGACTCCATAAACTTCTCCATTGCTGCTTCTTTTATTTCATACTCCAACGCCTTATCCTGATCAAGCGGAGAGTGGTACATTCAAAACCGGACATGTACCTCTGGATTTCGTTTCATCCTCATTTCAAAATGAATCATCATTTCCGCATCATTACGACCGGATGTCGAACAAATGCTAATCTTTGGTTAAAAGTCTTAATAAATGCAGGACACGGGTTCGTCTGATGGTTGAGCGGAGAAAAATTCCCGAATTTTGGCTTCCCTCACAGGACGAGGGCAATACTGAGCTTCCATCATCATTTTAAATTCCGTCCAATTGGCATCATGATCTGCAGGTCGGATAGCTTCCCACCACTCGGATGCTTCCCCTATCAGAAAGTACTGGGCAATAGGAGCTCTCCTGTCGTCCGGGCAATTAATTCCAACAAAAATTTTCTCCAGTTCCTTCAACCAATGGTCCCAAGTGGGAGTCTCGGAAAAGCCGTCAAATTTGGGTAGTTGCATCTTTGCCACCTCTTGTAACCATCGGTCACCTCGATTTCCCATTTCTGGAATTCTTTGTTGTCCATCTCCTTGCTGAATTCCTACCGCCACTTGCATTCGGTCCACGACCTGAGCGAACTGAGTCATCTGGTTCACGACTTGACGAAGGATTTCTGGCACACCAGGTTCCGGTTCGTTATTGATGGATTGTTGCGGCTCGCCTGAGCTATGACTAGCCTGATTAGAAGGCGATGCCTCCTTTCAAGATTCCTTCGTCGCGTCCACGACCGCGACCACGTCCACGTCCGCCTCTCAACATACGTAAGCACAAATACTTAATACACAGGAAACAAGATCGTTCTAATATTCAAGTATAAAGAGACACAACATGTAAAGAACAAGATAGAGTTTAGGAACTTACAACCACTGTTCGCATGAAGACGTAGGCGGTGCTGATGTCGTTCATGATCGGTTACCTCAAAAGACATAAATGACCCTATTTTAACCCAACGGCCAAGATATCCATAATCTTATCTCCGATACCATATTCTCGTAACACCCCGATATATTCGGGAATATTACAGTAGTAAATCCTTTACATAAGAATTTACAAGGTGAATAAAAGAAATGACAATAACAGATACCAGTTTATGAAATTACGAAATGAAATTCAACCGATCGTTCAAAATCGAAATTACAAATATCCCATGAAGAGTTATATTACATCATCAAAATCCAAGCATTATAAATCGACAACGTACTCGAGTACTTATTGAAAATAACCAATAAATAACAGACAAGAAACCCGGTCGAAACATCACTCCGCACCCTCGTCGTCATGCCTCTCCGGTGGTTGTTTCCCGCTCTCCCGGATCCCGAACATACACAAATGTTCACCCCCGAAGGGGTTAGCACAACGATGCTAGTACAAGTACAATAATCGTAAAAACATTGATATAATCAACAATTATATCATAACAAGTTTCTCCAACGAGAATATCCACAACACATATCATATCATAACATTTCCAACATACGGATGGTATTCCAACGATCCAGCGCACACAACTATAGATTCCCATGATGATCCCGTCGGACCAACACATGGTGGAACTACTGTCCAACGATCCAGCGCACATGACTATAGATTCCCATGATGATTCCCGTCGGATCAACACATGGTGGACATATATATACACAACATATTTACACGATACCATCACAATTGTCATAGTACAAATAATTAGAGTACTTGCCTCGGTTCGTTGACAAGAATAAACTTCCACGAATATCAAAATACTCAAGGTCGTCCCCTTCGATCACCACGTGTTAAGCTCGAACCTTAACAAAAGAAAAAAACGTAATTCATTTCGTGTATGCGAACGTCTAACAATTCAACAATTACGGTAGGAAGTCCTTAATAGGCAATGCATGCGGGCAGATTAACGCGCCTTACGAATCATATGTAGCGTACGTTAATGCTACTCGTTAGCGTCGCAGACACACCGCCTAGCGTCGCTAACCCGGCGTTGTCGGTGCCTCACCGATCACCGACCGACTCGGCCGATGATTTAACGCACGCTAAGTCCACAACGTTGCGTCGCTAAACGTACTCGATAGCGCACGTTAAATCTCGTATATTAGCGCACGCTAATAATGCATGGTCGAGACATCACTGATCAGCCATCTGACTCGACTGATGGTCTAGCGTACGTTACGTACCAAACGTAGCGCACGCTAACTCGTACTCGATAGCGCACGTTAAACTGCATAACATAGCGTGCGCTATCTCTGCATGGCGGTTTCTTTGCACGAGCAAGAACTTCTTGCCATGTTCGAAACAATGAAATCCTTCGTGATAATTCATGTTACTTCCATGAATACCAAGTTCTTACTCTTATGAATGATCTCCAGATGATATCAAATTCAAGATGCAAATATACGTATAATCATCATGACACCATAATCCATCTTGATTACAATTCTCATGCAAAGTTGGTGATCTCCGGTTGATGTATTAGATGCTACTATCATTATACATATTCGGACTTCATCTTGAGGTGAAACTAACAATTCCGACTTATACGAAAGAATATTTCCTAAGATGATTCTTCCTTTCAGTTCTTATAACATCTCTTCCAAATCATGATCACAAAGATAACATAACTCATACGGATTGTTAACTTGAATATTACTCTCATCATTTGAAGTACTAGGATCCCAACTTCAAGGTTCCAACAATAATATCGCATTTGTAGACATTCCAATCTTCTAAACATGATGTTGTTGAATAATTCACTAATGAAATTCAATACCTCGATAATATGATCATCGTATCCATTGGAAAACCAAATCTAAGATCGTGATAGGTTGAACATACCTTAGAATGCCGAAATCACTGAACCACGAGGTATAATCCGACTCCGTTTGGTTATGTGCCACTCCAAGGTGTTACTTCTCTTCAATGATCACTCACAAGTGATACTCAATCATTCAATGATCACTAACATATGTTCTAAGCGTTTAGAAGGGATATACTTGCTCTCTGGACTCTCAAAGGTGAAGTATAGACGAAGGAAATGAAAGCCAAAGCGGTTGCTGTCCCATTTATAAAATTCTACATTATTGACAAGTTAGCGCACGCTACTAAGCATCCCTTAGCATGCGCTAATAATGGTTGACTTCAGAGTTTGTCCGGATGCGTCAGCGGGAATCTTATCCGGACCCATGTCCCGGCTGGCGCATGTGTTAGCTGTCCCGCTCAATAATTGAGTTCTTAGCGCACGCAACCCCTACCTTCATAGCGTGCGCTAATAATGGCCCGATAGCGCGCGTTAAGATACATTCTTAGCGTGCGCTATCACAAGGTTTCTTGAGCAATTTTGCATGTTTCTATACGTATGCACAATGATATCAATGCACTAAATATCATATTCCAATAATCAAAATCACCAATCCGAAATAATACATGGTTGAATACAGATGAAATACACTGTAATAAATCCGGATATTACAAAGGCCAAGGTCCAAGGTCCAAGGCACGCGGCACGCGGCTCGCGGCACGCGGCCACGGCCGAGGCCGAGGCGAGGCGGGCGGGCGGCGGCGGCGCGCGCGTGTGGGCTTTAAGCCCATACACATGTGACATTAATTATTACATGTATAAAGGTAACTCCTTGTATACTAGAATAATGATGGTTCATTATTCAATGTGGGATTCCATCCCTTATTAATTCACAATTAAGTGACAAACTTTAATTCACTATTTCTCACTCACCGGGAATCGGTTTAGAGAAAGTGAATATACCACGATCATCTACTCGGAACGTAGATCGATCCTATGATATTTAATTTTACAAAATAAAATTAAAATCATTAACGATTCCAACAATCCCCCACATGAGTGAAAATAGCCCAAATGCAATATGCAGACTCAAGCTCAGTCCTCAAGAGGCGTTAAAGTATAAGGATGGGTAGTTCATGACTTTGAACCTTCCATAGTTAACATCATCGGGTACACAGGCGGATTAGTGGCTTGATGCTTTGAACTATTCCCCCACGGCGTGCACCGAGACAATGGTGCTAACACTTGAACACCTCAATCTCATCCGTTCTCACGTTTTGTGTCCTTTGCGGGCCTTGGACACCCCTTTGGATTCATAAGTGATTTTCATGAAGCTGCCCCCACTTCTCACTTATATAGGTGATTCTTTATCGAGTATCTTGCCATACTCAACCTCTTCGAGGTCTTTAGGAATCATTAAAAGTCATAGACTTAACCTTACCACTAGGCAAGGTTTCAACACTCAATTGCTCTATAGGGAATAAACTTAGATGAGTGTTTCACACGAACTCTCATAGCTTAGTTCTCCTATTGAACCAAGTTCTTAGGATCTCCAGTCATCTTGGTTGGGTTACCGCTATGTTAATTCTCAATTTGTGGATTTTAAACCCATTCCCTCTAGCAATTTATTCATTTGATCACGGTTTAACCCTTTGGTTAGCGGATCCGCTAGATTATCCATTGACCTCACATAGTCAATAGAGATAACCCCACTTTTGATCAAATGTCTCAAGGTATTATGGCGTCGACGAATATGTCGAGACTTTCCATTATACACGTTACTTCTCGCCCTACCAATAGCAGCTTGGCTGTCACAGTGAATCATCACTGCAGGCACTGGCTTGGACCATCATGGAATATCTTCTAGAAAGTTTCTGAGCCATTCGGCTTCTTCACCAGCTTTGTCCAAAGCTATGAATTCCGATTCCATGGTGGATTGGGCTATACACGTTTGTTTCGCGGACTTCCACGAGACAGTTCCACCCCCAATGGTAAACACGTAACCACTTGTAGAAAATGAACTTTTCGTATCGGATATCCAATTCGCATCACAATACCCTTCAAGTACCGGGGGGTATCTCGAATAGTGTAGTCCAAGGTTTTGAGTATACTTTAAGTACCTCAAAACTCTAACGAGAGCTTTCCAGTGTTCCTTGCTTGGATTGCTCGTGTAACGCCACAATTTGTACACAACGCAAGCTAAATCGTGTCGAGTGCAATTTGTAAGATACATTAAACACCCAATGACTCGTGCATATTCTTCTTGTGCAACGGGCTCCCCTCGATTTTTGCTCAAGTGATCATTTAAATCTATTGGGGTCTTAGCCGGCAAGCTATCAAAAGCATTAAACTTCTTGAGAACTTTCTCGGCATAGTGAGATTGTGTCAAGATGATTCCATCTGATTTTCTCAAAATTTTCATTCCAAGAATCACATCGGCTAGCCCCATGTCTTTCATGTCAAAATTTCTTTTTAACATGTTCTTAGTATCGTTAATCACTTGTATATTATTACCCATGATTAACATGTCATCTATATAAAGACACACAATAACATAACCGTTATTAGTGTTCTTAATATAAACACATTTATCACACTCATTTATTTTAAAACCATTTGATAACATTACATTATCAAATTTCAAGTGCCACTGTAGAGGAGCTTGTTTCAATCCATATAGAGACTTAACCAGTTTGCATACCTTTTTCTCTTATCCAGGTACTACAAACCCTTCAGGTTGTTCCATATAGATCTCTTCATCCAGATCACCATTCAGAAAAGCAGTCTTAACATCCATTTGATGAATCTCAAGATCGTGCAAAGCAGCAATCGCGAGAAGCACTCGAATAGATGTAATTCTCGTTACAGGTGAACAGGTATCGAAAAAATCGTACCTTTTCTTCTGTTTGAAACCTTTGACTACTAAACGAGCTTTATACTTTTCAATTGACCTATCAGCCTTGTACTTTCTTTTAAGGATCCATTTGCATCCTAAGGGCTTACAACCTTCAGGTAAATCAACCAAAACCCAAGTTTGGTTTTGTAAAATTGAGTCAATTTCACTCTGAGCGACTTCTTTCGAGCAACCCGTGCAGTCCGGCATAAGCTACTTTGATCGATGTTGGTTCTTCATCCAACATGAATGCTATGTAGTCAGGTCCAAATGTCTTTGGTGTCCTAACCCTACTACCACGTCTCGGTTCTACATCTTCCAGATTAGATCTCGATCGCTTACGTGACTTTGGATCTACATCCACAGGTTTTGAACTTGTTCCTTCATCTTCAACTCTATTGCTAGAATTGTTCTCAACTTTATCATTATCCTTACAAGGATATATGTTTTCAAAGAATACAACATTCCTTGATTCAATTGTTGTTCCCACAATCATTTCAGGAACTTCTGACTTGTGGATAGCGAACCGATAGGCACTACTGTTTAGTGCATACCCAATAAAGATACAATCGACCGTCTTAGGTCCGATTTTAACTTGTTTAGGTAGAGGTACCTCAACCTTAGCCAAACATCCTCACACTTTGAGATATTTGTATGAAGATTTTCTACCTTTCCACAACTCATAAGGGGTAATATCCTTACCTTTGCGTGGAATCTTGTTCAATATGTAGTTGGCTGTCAGGACATCTTCCCCCACATGTTCTGGGGCAACCCTGAACTAATCAATAAGGCATTCATCATATCTTTAAGGGTTCAATTCTTACGTTCAGCAATGCCATTAGATTGTGGTGCATATGGAGCTGTTGTTTGATGAATTATACCACTTTCGTTGCATAATTCCTCAAACGGGGCTACATATTCGCCACCTCTATCGCTTCGAACCATCTTGATACGACAGCCTAATTGATTTTCGGCTTCATTCTTGAAGTTCTTAAAAGCTTCAATAGCCTCATCTTTACTTCTTAAAAGATAAAGATAACAATGTCTTGTGCAGTCATCGATAAAAGTGATAAAGTACTTCTTACCACCTCTAGTTTGCACAAACTTTAAATCACACACATCTGTGTGAATTAATTCAAGGGGTTGTGTGTTTCGTTTTACCGAATGAAACGGAAGTTTCGTCATTTTGCTTCAACACAAATTTCACATTTGTTTTGAGTATTGACTTCATTTAATTTTAGTAAATCTAAGTTTACTAATCTTTTTATAGCATTTAGATTCACATGACCTAATCTACAATGCCATAAATCAGAACATTCAGTCAAGTAAGAGGAAGCAGTAGCATTTTCATTAGCATTACTGGGCTTGGTTACATGGCGTTTAGCCAAAGCATTAAGTTTAAAGAGTCCCTCCGTGAGGTAACCCTTACCAAGAAACCTATCAAACCTTTTTATGATAATTCTATCCGACTCAAACACCAGTTTAAACCCCTTTTTAACTAGTATAGAGCCTGAGATCAAATTCTTCCTCATGTCCGGAACATGAAGCACATTCTTCAAGGTGAGTGTCTGTCCGGATGTAAGTTTGAGGTCCACTTCTCCAACTCCGATAATTTCAGATGAAGCTGGATTCCCCATGTTGAGCTTCCTCCCCTCAACAGCTTGATAGTTCTTAAACTGGCTCATATCAGCACCAACGTGGGCGGTCGCACCGGTGTCGACGTACCAACCACCTTGGTTCTCAACGTGGTTGACTTCTTCGGTGACCACAGCAGCAAGGTCATCCTCTTTCCATTCGCCATTAGTCTTGGCGATGTTGGCAACATGTTTCTTCTTCTTATTGGCCTTCGAATTTCGACAGTCTTTCGCCGTATGCCCATGTTTGCCACAGTTGAAGCAATCGCCATCAAACTTCTTGACTGGTTGCTTCCCTTTGATCTTGTTTTGGACATTTGGACGAGCCCTTTTATTGGAGGGACCGCCATGCTCCAACAGATTGGCCTTAGCATCAATCAGGCCTTTTGGTTTGTGGTCATTTTTGCGCACATCAGACTCGATGCGCAATTTCATAATCAAGTCTTCAAGAGTCATCTCCTTTCGCTTGTGCTTAAGGTAGCTCTTGAAGTCTTTCCAACTGTGGGGCAACTTTTCGATCACAGTTGCAACGGTAAAAGCATCCGGTAGGACCATTCCCTCGGCATTGACATCATGAACGATGAGTTGGAACTCTTGCACTTGTTCCATGATTGGTTTTGAGTCAACCATCTTGTAGTCCAAATATTTGGCGACTACAAATTTCTTTGTACCTGCATCATCACTACGGTACTTCTTTTCAAGTGCTTCCCACATCTCTTTTGATGTGTTTACAACGGAATAAACATTGTACAAACTATCTTCTAAAGAATTCAAAATAAAGTTTTTACAAAGATAGTCTCCATTGTGCCAGTTGTCATAGGCAGCTCGGACTGTAAAATTAGTCTCTTGAGCATTTGGCACCGGTGGCGCATCTTCCTTAAGGAAGTTAGCAAACCCCAATGTTGTTAAATAGAACAAAATCTTTTGTTGCCACCTTTTAAAGTCGGCACCACCAAACTTTGGCGGCTTCTCGGCGGTAGGCATCATCCTAGGCCCCGAGGTTGTTCCAAAAAAGGAACCACTCGTGTTGAACCCGTAGGCTCCAACACTAGATCCTAACATGGATCCCACGGTACCACTAAAAGTGGAACCAACGGTGCCACTCGAGGTGGATCCACCGGTAGTCAGAAATGGGTTCGAAAACACCCATGGAGTTGTTGATGAGGTAGTTGAGCTCATCATGCTGGACATGGTTGCAGCAATGGTGTTTGCCACGTTCGAAGCGGCGGTCGCGGAGGCAAAAGCAGCGGCGGTGTTGGAGTCGGTGGAAGCAGCGGTCGTCATCTCCAGTGGCAGGATTTAGCAAGTAATTATTTCGTCTTGGGCTTGTTGATAATCTGTGCTACAAACTTACTGGACGGAAAAAAAAAGAAATTACAACTAGACTACAAAATTACAACTCGAAAACAGAAACTACAAACTCGTACGTAAATGAAAATATAAAACTCGAAATAGAATTGAAAATACACGAAAATAAATTAGAAAACCGTAAACTATTGCCGAGTCGAGGAATCCTCTATCCGCAAGACGAAATACGCCCCAGTAGTGCTCTTGGTTCTGACGTATCGCCCCCAAAGATAAAACGGCAACATCTCGTAGGTAGTAGCACCACAAGACTTACGAGCTCCGGCGAACTGGAAGAGGTGAGGACAGAGCTCCGACTTATGATATGCAGAGAATGCTCAAAACTGATTGACTATATTGAGTTCGAAAAAATTGCATGTCTGATGCAAATGAGATGCATGCCTATTTATAGGCCATCTCACACACCTGCAGGGATCAGGATTTAATACAGCCACTAATGGCTATCATAATGCAGTCATTTATGCTGCATTATGGTCAGGAGTTACGAATTTCAAACAAATGGCAGGGGTTACGAAATTCAAACCTGCCATTAACTCCTCCTCATAACACCTGGGAGGTTACTTCCGAGTTGGACTGAATTTGAACAGTCAGGACGCACCTGGACTGTATTCAGCTCCTAAACCATTTGACGGATGTATCTGGACATCCTTATGTGCACATACGAGCCCAACTACGTTGTTGAGCTTGTCCAAAAAATTCTTTAAGCTTGCCCAAGGCCTAGCCCACGAACAGGCCCAAAGACCAGCCCAAAGACCAATTGCCAAGATCCAAGTCCAAGTTCAAGTCCAAGTCCAAGACCAAGGTCAAGGCCAAGGTCCAAGGTCCAAGGTCCAAGATCCACGGCACGCGGCACGCAGCTCGCGGCTCGCGGCCGCAGCCGAGGCCGAGGCGAGGCGGCGGGCGGCGGCTGCGCGCGCGTGTGCGCGCGTGTGGGCTTTAAGCCCATACACATGTGCCATTAATTATTACATGTATAAAGGTAACTCCTTATATACTAGAATAATGATGGTTCATTATTCAATGTGGGATTCCATCCCTTATTAATTCACAATTAAGTGTCAAACTTTAATTCACTATTTCTCACTCACCGGGAATCGGTTTAGAGAAAGTGAATATACCACGATCATCTACTCGGAATGTATATCGATCCTATGATATTTAATTTTACAAAATAAAATTAAAATCATTAACGATTCCAACAGTTTATCAGCTGTTCCACAAGGCATCTACTTTCATAAGGAAAATAAACAAGCAAGATGGATAAATAAATATTACGATACAAATAAATTCCACACAAACTTAAGGTATAGATATTCTAAAGCAAATATCAAATGCATGTGTAACACCCCCAAAATCATATGGGAATATTACACGCCGTAGACCCTTTCCACAAGGATCTACCAGGCTAGACATCCATAAACAACCAAATGCTTGCCCGGCCAGGGTCAAACAATATAATAATACAGACCGTTAAGGCCACTTACACATGAATACACAGACCGATGAGGTCACACAACTCCATCAACAGAACTGACTAACATAACATTACCCACACAGGGGTCGAAACAGAATACAGCGGAAGACTGAAATCAACTCTAACAATATAACCAAACTCTACCAACTCTCGACTCTTGATTAGTATCGCAGCTCGTCATCCTCTTGTGCCAATCCTGTGTTGCTCCCCGAACTCGCATGTACCGGGCCTTGAGCAGACATCCACCCCCCGATTACTCGGGGGTTAGTAAAACTCCACTGTTTTACTAGTGCAAGTAAAATACGATACGAAATGCAACAAGTAAATAGCAACTACGAATTTAATACGGAAATCAATTATCAAAATGTTCCCGAGAAGTTTTAGAATTTTGAACTCAAGCAAGAGATATTTGAAAAGGAACACATCATCTCGGGGATTTTTAAAGCAGAAATTCTTTTGGACCCCGAGTCCCAATTTACAAAACCTTTTCGTAAACATTAGGGTCTTAGCCCGATTCTCGTTTCAAAACACACTAGATGAGATATCATTATGAGTCCGAGACCCATATTTAAAATGTTACCCAAACAATCACTATTATACGATCGTTATTCGTACAGATCATGTACCGAACTCCGGAGGCCTCGACGGACCTTACCCGAACCACACACACTATTCGTACACACCATGTACCGAACTCCGGAGGCCTCGACGGACCCTACCCGGCCACAAACATCGTTCGTACACATCATGTACCAAACTCCAGAGGCCTCGTCAGACCCTACCTGGATCACACACATTGTTCGTACACATCATGTACCGAACTCCAGAGGCCTCGTCAGACCCTACCTGGAACACACACACATCGACACGACACAACTCATAATCATCAAATGTCAAGCCATTCCACATTACACCGAAATGTATAACCAAGTATGTAAACTAAAACAACACAATTATCATAATCATCACAACAACTCAACGATGACCAACCACGCCCGGCACAAACTTAGATGATTTGCACATCCAACACAATCTCAACACTCGCAACAACTATCATCAATCAACGACACACAACCAACATAACACACAATTGGTACACAATACATTGCACAACCAAGTGTACAACCATCCATATGTACGTCGCAATCCTGCACAAATGGCACAACACCTAACACGTATACCAATATAACACTATTATCACAAAGCCTTCAATTTACGGAATACACAACCAATTCAAACGGAACATATTTACATAGGCAAGCAAAATCATCATAAATCTCATACGTGATTACTAGTCGCAAGATACAAGTTGTATAATAAGATACTTGCCTCGATAACCGTTACCGAATACCCCGAAGAACACGGTTCGACCGGGAAGCTTGTACCACGAAGAAGACAACGAACGGAAGGGTTCAAGTCGGTTTCTTCGCAAGAACTCGACCCTAACAACATATAATTAATAAATCAACGATCATACGAGGAAGAATAATCGTAGAACGTCCGAAAACCCCTCTATGACATTCTACCGGACACCTTCAAGGCGTCGATCAAGAACTCGACCAAAAAATCGAATCGATACGATCCAACAATGAAATAACAAGGGAAATCATATAATACATCTAAATAATCAATAATCCATCAATAATCTAAGTTATAACGGCTCAAACGGATGAAATCCAACAAAAACCCCAATTTCCCCAAAACTAGATTATCAAGAAATCTAACCTTGATTCGGTAGATCGGAGGAGGTTATGGGATGATTGATTGATGTTAGAAACTCAAGAACTTCGTGGATTGATAGATAAACAACATATAATCACGTACTCCAAGCCCCAGCCGCGGAAGGAAATGAGAGGGATGAGAAAAATGGGTGTAAACCCGTCTGCTCGATCATATATCTTGCTAGCGGCCACGACGAGCACGCACGAAGCGCGGCCGTCGGCGCCCACTGTCGGCAATCTGCCGGGACGCACGAGCACTGGGCACGAGCACTCGCTCATGCGTGTGCAGTCAGGGCCACACGAGCACTGGATCGTGCGCGCAGCTCGTGCGCACCTGGCCGGTCCCTGCCGCACGTGGCCGGCCCGTGCCTAGCCGCCATGACCCGACGACTCGAATTCCCGAAAACGTACGGAACGAACACGATGAATAGTATAACATTCAAAACACGAGTGAAGCACTACACAAACACATGGTTCCCACAACCCGAAGGTTGAAAGGACGATACGAAGGCAAACACCCCAAAACTTTGGGAAATTACAAAAATGACCCAAAACGTCCGAAATACACGATACACAATCGAAAAACCAAAACAAAGCTCGCAACATGAATAATAACATTAAATGAACTTACGAGAAACTCAAAACAACAGTTTCGAACGAGATTCGCAAGAATCGAACTCAAGTGCGGAAAAGCTGCTTAAGAATGCGGAACTCAACAAAACGACACCGAAATGAACTCGAATGACAAAAAGTGCAGAATTAATCATTCTCAGAATGACGATACGATCATGAGCGAGTTGTCAAAATGGACTTCTGCCGAAAAAAAGAAATCACCGGGAATCGAAATTGCGGATATTACATACTACCCTCCTTAAAAGAAGTTTCGTCCCGAAACTTAAAATAAGTAGGGAGATGCAATATCCCACCAGGAAAACTCAACGAGATACACAAGAAACGTGTAACTTACGCCCAACGGCGAAACGTTACAAGCAACGCAAAGGAATATACAGTGTGAAAACACGCTCCACGACGACCAACACAATGCCACCGGTAGAGACATAATAAAACCAACAAGTGACAAGTGTCATCAAACAGATAATACAATTAAGTCGATTATCCGAACAATCACCAAAACACAACGAACGAAAATCAACACGATTGACCAACCCAACGATACATCAATCAAAACGCGAGCCAATCGCTGAACAAATACGGAATTCCACCACCCAAGGGTTGGAAGATCGAAAAAGAGACTAATTTCCCAAACCTAAGGGAATTATGAAGGAGTCTGATTGTTCAACAATCACGAAACGAGATCAACAAAAATCGAACAATCAAACGATCGAACCACAACGATCGAGACAATAAAAATCGAACAATCATGTTCGAATCACGAAGAACAATAAAATTCAAAAAACAACTCCAAGGTTCACATCTCGACTCGAGACAATATATGATCCGGTGAAAACAACAACATGTACATTCACATAAGATCCACAGGAAAGGGAATAGAAATTGAAAAGTCACAACGACAAACGAGTTATTCCGAAACAATACCACGCTCGTTCGATCAACAAAAGCAAGGGGCAAGACAAGCTCAGAGAATGTCAACGAACATAAACGAGTCGACAGAGTCGAAAATACAGAAGTTCCAAATCCGATCCACTTCGAATAAAAGAACTAGTAAAACCAAAAGATGTTAATTCCGAACAAGGTTCACAAGAATCGAACCGAACTCGGAAAAGTCACAGCGATAACCAGATCGACCCAAAACAAGATCACGGCTCGTTCGAACGACGAAACCGGAATACAGAACAAGTTCAGAAAGTATCAACGAACACGAGCGAGTCGATAGACCTGAGAAAGAGGAAATGCAGAAGTCCAAAAACAATACGGGTATTACATTCGATCTCTTATAAAAGAAGGTCGTCCCCGCAACTCACAATAACGGAAACAAGGGAACAACACAAAAGCAGTCGATGGAAACATTTCCCATGGGCCTCTTAGAGCCGATCCTGATATCTGTACTGAAGTTCGTGCCCCGAAAGACTCGGAACCCAACTCGCAAAACTGGATCCTGCGTCTTTTGGGTCCACACTTGAAATGCGTTACTGACGAGAAGGACAATTGGTACGTGCATGGCCCCGGCACACCACGATTGAAACACCTCAGCTCGGCATACCGAATATACAAATGCTAGATACAATGGGACGTAACATCACAAAGCAACAAACATGAGATGCCAATTTGGCATAACATATCAACACATACTAAAATCACAACAACCACGGCATCGTTCGACGATTACAACGGCCCGAATGATAACCAACACACAAACACAAAACATCATGAAACAATCATAGATGTACACGATCATAATAACCCAAGCTCTAACAGCTCGCACAGGTGCGATAGCACGCAAATCGCCACGAAACGACAACATTAAAGATCAACATCACACCTCTCACAGAGGGCTAACGTAACAAATGCGTGGCAACGACTCAACGCTCACGTCACTAATTCAATCACAGTTCGGAGGGCTAACACCCTAACGAAAATACCAACATCATACACACCTTCTCCGACTACAAGCAGTAAATGATGTGTTTTAAAAATGAAACCCACCTTTTGAAAATAGTTTGGAAACACCAGTTGATCTTGAGTATCACTTTACAAAAAGTTGAGCAAACATCATTGTTGAGACTTTGAAAACCACCTTCCGTTGGAACAAAAATGAGGACCCTTCTCTTTTAGTGAAAAACTTTCAGAAATATTCGACCCTCGGGTCTAAGTAAAAGTGTTTCTAAAATATTGAAAATATCTCAAAATATTTTGGTCCTCGAGGTAGAAGAATTTTGAAACATATTGTGGCACCTTGGATGTTCTACGAGAAAATAATTCATTTTAAAAGTACGTCTCGAAATTTATTTTCTAATATACTCAAGGTTTTCAAAGATAATTCAATGGGCTAGAATGCCCAAAAATTTCAGGTAATTACACGGAACATTATAGCACCGTGGGTCCCGCGCCGGAACCCAGCAGGCTAAAAACCATTTACAAAAATGCCCAAAAGGCCGATGATGGTATTATTTCAAAAACTCACAAAATCCATTTACAAAATGCTAAATGCCGTCATAAGAATTTCGCCAAAACGATCAAGGCCACAATGCCAAAAACTCGGTTAAGGGAATCGGTTTTTGAAATAAAACTCAGTCGGTAAAATACCGAAAGCCATTACAAAAGAACTCGCGCAGCGGATAAAAGAAATACAGTCCAACATGCACAATCCAGCAACACTACTCCTCATATGAATGAAATATGAGAGTCAAATAACCACATATCACGAAATCAAAATCCATAAGAGGATTCCGTCAATTAACTCATAATCATACCTGTAACTCGCATCAGACGAGGCACAAACACAAAGAAGGGAGACTTACATCCACAGGTCGCACGAAGGTGACGGTCGCCCACGATACTAATCTCGTCCGACAACATAATCGATACATTGTGACTACGCATAACTCAACTTGTCACCTGACGACTCGAACGACAAGACAACACATTACTCGACAATTCACGACTTGACTCGACTCGACAGCCTAGGTTTCCACAACCTAAGCTCCGATACCATAAATGTAATACCCCCAAAACCGTATGGGAATATTACACGCCGTAGACCCTTTCCACAAGGATCTACCAGGCTAAACATCCATAAACAACCAAATGCTTGCCCGGCCAGGGTCAAACAATATAATAATACGCACTGCTAAGGTCACTTACACATGAATACACGACCAGGTGAGGTCACACAACTCCATCAGTAATCGACTAACACAACATTACCCACACAGGGGTCGAAACACAATACAGCGGAAGACTGAAATCAACTCTAACAATACAACCAAACTCTACCAACTCTCGACTCTTGATTAGTATCGCAGCTCGTCATCCTCTTGTGCCAATCCTGTGACTGCTCCCCTGAACCTGCATGTACCTGGACGCAGAACAGACATCCACCCCCCGATTGCTCGGGGGTTAGTAAAACTCCACTGTTTTACTAGTGTAAGTAAAATACGATACGAAATGCAACAAGTAAATAGCAACTACGAATTTAATACGGAAATCAATTATCAAAATGTTTCCGAGAAGTTTTAGAATTTCGAACTCAAGCAACAGATATTTGAAAAGGAACACATCATCTCGGGGATTTTTAAAGCAGAAATTCTTTTGGACCTCGAGTCCAATTTACAAAACCTTTTCGTAAACATTAGGGCCTAAACCTGATTCTCGTTTCAAAACACACTAGATGAGATATCATTATGAGTCCGAGACCCATATTTAAAATGTTACCCAAACAATCACTATTATACGATCGTTGTTCGTACACATCATGTACCGAACTCCGGAGGCCTCGACGGACCTTACCCGGACCACACACACTGTTCGTACACATCATGTACCGAACTCCGGAGGCCTCGACGGACCCTACCCGGCCACAAACATCGTTCGTACACATCATGTATCGAACTCCAGAGGCCTCGTCAGACCCTACCTGGATCACACACCTTGTTCGTACACATCATGTACCGAACTCCAGAGGCCTCGTCAGACCCTACTTGGAACACACACACACACACACATCGACACGACACAACTCATAATCATAAAATGTCAAGCCATTCCACATTACACCGAAATGTATAACCAAGTATGTAAACCAAAACAACACAATTATCATAATCATCACAACAACTCAACGATGACCAACCACGCCCGGCACAAATTTAGATGATTTGCACATCCAAGACAATCTCAACACTCGCAACAACTATCATCAATCAACGACACACAACCAACATAACACACAATCGGTACACAATACATTGGACAACCAAGTGTACAACCATCCATATGTACGTCGCAATCCTGCACAAATGGCACAACACCTAACACGTATACCAATATAACACTATTATCACAAAGCCTTCAATTTGCGGAATACACAACCAATTCAAACGGAACATATTTACATAGGCAAGCAAAATCATCATAAATCTCATACGTGATTACTAGTCGCAAGATACAAGTCGTATAATAAGATACTTGCCTCGATAATCGTTACCGAATACCCCGAAGAAGACGGTTCGATCGGGAAGCTTGTACCACGAAGAAGACAACGAACGGAAGGGTTCAACTCGGTTTCTTCGCAAGAACTCGACCCTAACAACATATAATTAATAAATCAACGATCATACGAGGAAGAATAATCGTAGAACGTCCGAAAACCCCTCTATGACATTCTACCGGATACCTTCAAGGAGTCGATCAAGAACTCGACCAAAAAACGAATCGATACGATCCAACAATGGAATAACAAGGGAAATGATATAATACATCTAAATAATCAATAATCCATCAATAATCTAAGTTATAACGGCTCAAACGGATGAAATCCAGCAAAAACCCCAATTTCCCCAAAACTAGATTCTCAAGAAATCTAACCTTGATTCGGTAGATCGGAGGAGGTTATGGGATGATTGATTGATGTTAGAAACTAAAAAACTTCGTGGATTGATAGATAAGCAACATATAATCACGTACTCCAAGCCCCAGCCGCGGATGGAAATGAGAGGGATGAGAAAAATGGGTGTAAACCCGTCTGCTCGATCATATATCTTGCCCGACGGCAGTGCACGCACGAGCGGCGGCGGCGGCGCCGGTCGTGCGCGCCCACTGTCGGCAATCTGCCGGGACGCACGAGCACTGGGCACGAGCTCTCGCTCGTGCGTGTGCAGTCAGGGCCGCACGAGCACCGGATCGTGCGCGCAGCTCGTGCGCACCTGGCCGGTCCATGCCGCACGTGGCCGGCCCGTGCCTAGCCGCCATGACTCGACGACTCGAATTCCCGAAAACGTACGGAACGAACACGATGAATAGTATAACATTCAAAACACGAGTGTAGCACTACACAAACACATGGTTCCGACGGCCCGAAGGTTGAAAGGACGATACGAAGGCAAACACCCCAAAACTTTGGGAAATTACGAAAATGGCCCAAAACGTCCGAAATACACGATACACGATCGAAACACCAAACCAAAGCTCGCAACATGAATAATAACATTAAATAAACTTACGAGAAACTCGAAACAACAGTTTCGAACGAGATTCGCAAGAATCGAACTCAAGTGCGGAAAAGGTGCTTAAGAACGCGGAACTCAACAAAACGACACCGAAACGAACTCGAATGACAAAAAGTGCAGAATTAATCATTCTCAGAATGACGATACGGTCATGAGCGAGTCGTCAAAACGGATTTCAACCGAAAAAAAAAGAAATCACCGGGAATACAGCATGTATGCCATATTTATTAGAGAATGACTTCAAATGTGGTGCGGGACTTACAAGCAAAGACATTTTATTGGAGGCAACATCCTAACTTGTTGATGCAGTCGACGTCATATAGTCTACGTAAATCTTGTTATGATCTGAAGTGGGGCATTTTTGGGAAAGTTCATTTTCAAAATAGACATCATGAAACAAACAGACGTAACACAGACAAGTATACTAAGTCAAGCCGGAAACAATTGTAAAATAATTTTTTGACAGTAAGTTAGACCAAAACTAAAAAGAGCGGTAAAGATGAAGTGTAGTATAACTGATAGCATGAAGCTACGATACGAAGATCCTCGTTTAAAATTTTGTGAGAAAGCAAAATTTGGTAAATGTAAACTCCATGGTCGAGGTAGTAGAAAATAACTTAAGGTCATAAATAATACTTTTATGAAGACAAAAATAATTAATTAAATATATTTCAAGCTTAAATATGACGATCATAACGATCACACATGGATATAAATCTATAAAATAAAATGAAAATGACTCAATATACAATAAAACTCGAGTTATATACATCCATCTTCTTTTTATATTTTATTATATATTTCAGCGAAATTTTCGTAACAACCATTTAAATTAACACGAAACAATAGAACAAATCAATAAGTGTTGAAAGAAAATAATTACAATTATACCTACAAGGGAAGTCACCAAAGGTAACCTCAGAAAATTTAGGATGACCTCCACATCGTATTCGTAACTGCATCTGCAGTGATTATAAATAATCCGTAAGCAATAGATAAATATTACTTATATGTACCAAAAAAGAAGATAATTATTGTTGATAAAATAAGGACTGAAACAGAGATAAAGAAGTGAAGATTTATAGGTAAGGTAATATGAAAGGGGCTAGTCTTTTATAGAGTTCATAGTATGGAGTTATTTGTAGAGTTTGATTTGGCACACTCTTATTGGTCCACATGTTTATAAATTAACTAGAGGAGTTTTCTTTTAATAGGAGATTAACGAGTTTTTGACGAAAGTAGTGTTATTGAAAAAAATATTTACCATAATAGTGTAGTTCGAAAAATATTTACCATAATAGTGTATTTTTAAATTTTTTTCAATTTTCGTATTTCATCATTTTTTATGTTTTTGTTTGAGTAAAAAAATTTTTTTAAGAAAATTTAACTTTTATTGGAACTTCTAAAAATCGAAAAACAATCGAAACTTTTATTTTTTAAAAAAATATCCGAATAGTAATATTAAAAAGCAGAATTTTTATTTAAAATTCAAAATAAAAAGTAAAAAATAAAAAAGAAAATCTGGAAAATTTAAAAAATATGCAAAAAAATCGAAACTTTTATTTTTATAAGGAAAAAATATATGGAAAAATATTAAGTTTTATAAAAGTGTTATCGAGGCTTAACTTTTTGGGTTAGAATTAGCATAAAGTTCCGATTTTTTCAGATTTTTTAAATTTTCCAGAATTTTCAGAATTTTTTAATTTTTACTTTCTATTTTCGAATTTTAAATAAAAAATTCTGCTTTTCAATATTATTCCATATATTTTTTTCTTAAAAAAATAAAAGTTTCGATTTTTTTGCATATTTTTTAAATTTTCCAGATTTTTTTTATTTTTTAATTTTTATTTTTGAATTTTAAATAAAAAATTCTGCTTTTTAATATTATTCCATATATTTTTTCTTAAAAAAATAAAAGTTTCGATTTTTTGCATATTTACTAAATTTTCCAGATTTTTTTTTTATTTTTTACTTTTTATTTGAATTTTAAATAAAAAATTCTGCTTTTTAATATTTTTCCATATATTTTTTTCTTATAAAAATAAAAGTTTCGATTTTTTTGCATATTTTTTAAATTTTCCAAATTTTCTTTTTTCTTTTTTACTTTTTATTTTTGAATTTTAAATAAAAAATTCTGCTTTTTATTATTATTATTCCAGATAATTTTTTTTAAAAAAATAAAAGTTCCGATTTTTTTCTGATTTTTTAGAAGTTCCAATAAAAGTTCTGAATTTTCTTAAAATTTTTTTTTTTTATTCAAACAAAAACATAAAAAATGATGAAATGCCGAAAATTGAAAAAAATTGAAAAATACACTATTATGGTAAATATTTTTGGAACTACATTATTATGGTAAATATTTTTTTCAATAACACTACTTTCGTCAAAAACTCGTTAATCTTCTATTAAAAGAAAATCCTCTAGTTAATTTATAAACATGTGGACCAATAAGAGTGTGCCAAATCAAACTCTACAAATAACTCCATACTATGAACTCTATAAAAGACTAGCCCATATGAAAGGTTGTATAGGAATAGGAGTTGCAGGCAAAAACTCAAAACAAACCTGGAGCCGTGACAACTGATAACATACAACAACCCCTTTCAGGTTGTTGAAAAAACAGATTTTAGATTACAGACTATGCTTTTGCGGAATAGCAAATAAAAGGGCAGCCCGGTGCACGAAACGTCCCCGCAAGGCAAGGGCCCGGGGAAGGGTCCCACATGTATAGAGGGTGAGTCTTCTCTTGCCAATTAAATTGACAAGAGGCCGCTCCTAGGACACGAACTTGTGACCACAGATCACACGACAACAGCTCTTACTGCTACGCCAAGGCTAGGGATGGCAACGGGACGGGGATGGGGCGGAGTTCACAACTCCCGACCCCGGCCCCGGTTTTTAAATCCTTTTCCCGGCCCCGGCCGGGTACGGAGATTAATACCCCGTCCCCGGTCAAACTCCGGTCAATCACCGGTTGACCCCGGTCAAACCCCGATTCCCGGTCCTTACTCGGTCCTCCCGATTCTGTTGTTTTTATAGCTACTTTTAGTTATTTTTCTCATGTCTTTTCAGTCAAAACACATAAAAATAGTAATTAAATAATTGTAAAAAATTACATAAGTTCATAAAAATCCACAATAAAAGATTACAATACTTAAATTTATATATTTAATAAATATATAAAAAATAAAATCCCTAATTATATATATACCGGGTCCGGGGCGGGTCGGGGGATAGGCATCCCAGCCCCGGCCCCGATTTCATGTGAGCGGGTATCCCCGGCCCCGGCCCCAGTACTCGGTTTGGCGGGAAATCCCCGGTCCCGATCGGGGTGGGTCGACCGAGTTCCCCACTGAATCGGGTCAAAATGCCATGCCTAGCCAAGACTCCCATTCTTGCAAAATTACAAAGACGGAGTAAAAAAGAGCAGCAATGTTGCTCTCAGATATCCCAACGGCAAAACTAAGAACACAGTTACACAAATATAACAACCACTACAAAACTAAGAAAACAAATATAACAACCAAACAAGGCATCCAGTAAATCCAACATCACTCGACCATAGATTTTCTCATTTCTTTTAAAATAACTCATCACCATAAACAATAATTGAGAAATAAAATCTAGCGAGTCCAAATGAAAAAAATAATTTAAAAAGCCGAAGGACACTAAATATTACCTATTACTAAGCTCTATCTCAATTGGTTTATGACTGTTGTGAAATGATCAGGATTCGATTAATTCTCAACAACACTAGATTTTTTCTACTATTATAAATCATTCCCTTTCAAACCTATTAAAAAGATTAAAAAAACATTGAGAGGGGAGAAAGGGTATGAGTTGCTGTAAATATAAAACTAACTAATAAGAACTTGTGTTTCAGGATGATTTAACTTGAGGCTTTCACAGGCATACTGGTTGATATCAACAGCCTGTTTCTGTATAAACAAATTATTGAATATACAGTATTCCTCCTCATACATATACAGTATTCCCGATGGCGAAAGTGTTGGGGTGCGGTGATAAAAACAAAGTGCATAGCGAGAAAATAAGACCAAACCGAATAAAATCGAACCTAAAGAGGATCGATCAAGTATCGTATATACGAATATAAAAAGACGAAGATAAAATTAGAGAAATCATATCCTCGTAGTCATTTGATAATTTTTTATTGATCACGAACACGAACAAGAATCCAGTTCGAACGAGATTGTGAAAGTCCAACATCGAAAATGCCGAGATGTTTATACATGTAGTTCCTTGAATCGTAGGTGGGTTTCGGGAGTTTCTTCGTGTGTTATGAGTATGGATTATTGATTATCTCATTCCTTGCGAATCGTTTAGGTGCCGGAAGTGCGTTCTCGGATCTACCGAACTTATACTCTTTTCCGTTCGAATTCTCGATGTCTCAAAGGCAAGTATATATTTATGATTATACATTCTCGTCTTTGAAAGTAAGACATATGAATGGTATGATTCTTTATATCCACTCTGGGGCGGGCAGGTCCCCTGAGGGTTTCGTAGCCTTTGGTGCGATTCCGCGGATAATTTGGGTTAACCACTCTGGGGCGGGCCGACGGGTCCCCTGAGCGTTCCATAGCCTCTGGTGCGGTTCCATGGTTGATCATGTATGCATTGTTGTGATGCTATGAGATTTAGTTATTCCGGAATACTAGTCTTGAATTGATGAATTGACGGTTACCTTTACTTTATTGTCGAGGAGTATTGTGTTTCATATTCGATATACTTGCACTAGCTATTCGACGGCTAACCCCTTTATGGGGGAAATACTTTTTATGTATTTCAGGTTTCAGGAGAGCGGACTGACATGTATCGGGTCGGCATAAAGTAGATGGGCAAGTGTGATACTATGTCTTGTCCTCGGTTATATTTTTGTGTTCCTCCATTCAGTGTTGTTGTACTGGAAGGGTTTTTGGAATACCCGAGTATTGTTTTTTTTAGTTTCCTTAATGTTCCGGCATGAGTTGCCGAGGTATTGATTTGTGTTGTGATGTAATTGGTTACATCGGGTATGGTTTGAATGCCATTTGTATTGTCCTTAATTTCATTGTATTTAGACCTTCTCGGTCAAGTTTTATAATTCCGCGTATGAATAGCCTTGTGGGTCCCACGACGGGGCTCACGCTGTAATATTCCCTGAATAACTTGAGGGTGTTACAGAATATGGTATCAGAGCTTAGGTTTATGGATACCTAGGCTGTCGGTCTTTTGGGTCGATTGAGTCATTGTTTATCTACAGTATCACTACTTTGCCATCATCACAGTGCGGCCGGTACTTGTATGTCCTATTACTCTTCTTGTGTTTTCTTAATCGCTTTGATTTTAGTTTGATATTGTTGAGAATCGGTCACTTCGAGGACGTGCGATTTGGATTGTACTTACGTACTTTGTGTATCCTTAAGAATGTCTGCTGACAGGGGACAGATACGAGACTGTGGTCGCGGACGCGGACTTTTCTTTGAGATATTTTCAAAATTTCTAATTGCGGTATTGATGTGTATTTGTGTTATGTTGAAACTCTGTATGGGAGTCGGATGCTAGTATCATAGGAGATAATCGACTTCACGCACATGTAAGTATACTGTTTTGGTTATTCGCTCGTGGCGACGATTGATTGCTCTTGTGATGAGTTTGGAAATTTTGGGTTGATCTGTTGTTGGTTGACAATTATAATTGAGGATATCGTGTATCAGGTTGTTTAATTTTGATATCAGGTATATTATATGAGAATGTTATTGAATCAAGTATATGTATTCAGCATGTCATATATACGTGTCCAGTATGTCGAGGCAACGGACAGGAACAATTGGAATTGGCTAAGTGTAGCCTGATTAGCACACGCTAATAGTGAAGCATAGCGCACGCTAGTGTACAAACTGAGCGCACGCTAAAGGCTTGGACTAGCGCGCGCAAGGCCATGTCAGAACTTATCCGAGTGGTTGGCAAAGTTGTCGACAACTTCCGGGTTTCATGCGTCAACGACATTTAGCGCACGCGGGACATAAGTATTAGCACATGCTAAGTGTAGAACAGTCAAGCGAATCCTGGCAATCGCGGGTGCTTTCGGCATGTGGGGCACAAGCATCTTCTGGGTAGGTGAAGGCTGTCGAGTCAACTATGATTAGCGCACGCTACGTGCGTACGCTAATGAGACTTTTACTTTAGCAAGTCAACGCTATGTTATGTACGCTATGGCAAGGATTTTACATACGTAACACTTGGCACGAAATGAGGCAGTAGCCTCTGGACCTCGATAGCGCATGCTAACAAAGTCAGTTACGCACGCTATGGCAAGTAATGCGCGCTATTTTGTGAGAGTAGCGCACGCTAGTAGTGTGCAATTGAGTAATGTTATCCATTTTGGCCCGTTCTTTCTTTTCCACCGATAGAGAGAGTTCTTAGAAGATATTTTGAGGTTCTAAATACTTGTGTAATCATGGAGTTGATCGTTTTTAACAACACTAAGCTTGGAATCGATTGGAAATGGATTCAACCTTGATAATCAATCCATTTCTTCGAAGAGGTAATTAATATTCACTTTGGATTTGGTTTTGGATTGAATATCGTTGTTCTTGAGTTGATAATCGTCATGTATATGAGTTGATAAGTATGATTATGGATGGATTACCGCGTTATGTTGATATTATTGTTGAAGTGCGGATATTGATATGATTCGTGTGGTTTTGAATGGTGTTGTTTATCTTCAAGAGATATGTTGGTTAATATCTCCAGACATTTCGACTTTGACGTTGTTGTTGATGATTAGTTCGTATGATAATAGTTTATGGAGGCATTATGATGATTCTTGGTATCCCACAGGAAGTTTGTTAAGGAAGATGATGACATGATGACTTATATGTTGGATTGTGTTATGTTGTCATGAGCATGGTTAGGGAATCATAGTGTTCTTGGAAGTATTATTGCGATTCCTGATGTTATGATGATATATGCCTTAGACTATGAGTTAGATGATGGCTTAGATGTTAGAACATTGGATTTTGTCGTTTGGTCGATTGTGGACGTGATTTCGGATTAATTCATGATTCCTGAGAGACTCTTGAATTATATGACATGATGAACATTTATAAGAAGTGTGGGTGTTTTGGATATGAATATGGAATATTCATGCCTAGAGCTGAATTATGTGTTTTGATATAATATTTGCATCGGAATACGAATATAATTACTAGTTTGATGAAATTATTATTCAGCTCTGAGTTTGGAAGTCCATATATATTGAACAAATGTTCAAGTCGAATGATTGGATTGGTTGATAACCTTAGAATATGATTATCTATAATGTTGAACTAATTGGATGGTTCGAATTAATGATGATCATCGGAAAATTTTAACTATGGATTTACAAGAAGGAACCTTGTTAATTCGTATTTAAGAATTTAGTTTGGAATCGATAACATTTAGACCCTTGTTCGTTCGGATTGGTTGCTGATATGATCATCATATTTTGGCTCGTATTGTGGATAGGGATTTGTAAGTGTCTGAGTTGGATTGTTCAGACTGTATTTAATCGAGATATGGTGGTATTGATATCGATCGTTATCGAACTTGTTGATTATTAATCCTTCTTTATACAATAAGTTGTGATGTCTGATCGTGGATTACGACTGTTGTGATACGGTTGAGGTTGAAGAGTTCATAGATTACTTTGGTCGGGGCTGAGGAACTCGTAGACGAAAGCAACTAAATTGGTAACAGTTCGTTGTATTGATATCGAGACAAGTTTTATACTTGTACTAGTCAATGAGATTGATGTTATCATGTATGTGCATGAATGTGCGTATCATGTCGAGACTTGGTCTCTTTGTGATTTTGTTGATATCAGGGGATTGTTTGATACGATATCCTTCGGCAAGTTATGCCAAATGTTATTGTTGTTCGTAAATGGCCGGTTCAGGGCATTACGATACTTGTTGATTATATTTATGTCAATAGCCGGTTCGCGGTATTGATGTATCGACTGTTGTTATTGATATTGGTGCTTCACTATTGGTGTTGTATTGGCCGATTGAAGGCATTGATGTATTCGATTGTCATCTTCATTATCTGTAACCGATTAAAGGTGCCGAGACATCCATTGAACTGTTGTTATCAGTTGGCCATTCTAAGGCAATCGAGGTATTGAATTGGGATTATCGAGGATAGTTCCCATCCATTGTGTCGTTATTATTGATTGACCATTCTAAGGCAGTCGAGGTATTTGAATTGGGATCGCCAAGGACGGTGCCCATATGTGAGTTATTATTGTTGTGTTGGTCGGCTCAAGGCTGCACACTATCATTCATGTGAACTTGGTAATTTTGTGATCGTTGAGGGTTGAAGATTCCAGGAGTGTTGTGTTGTGATTGTTGATCGTATTAATCGGTTCGTAGGGATTGTGATCCCAGGATGGTTGTTTCGGATATTGTTGGTCGTGTCGATTTTCCATTATCTGTATGTCATTGTTCGCTTCGGTGAGTCTTTTGAATCCATATCAGATGTGTTATCCTTTGAGTTTTGTTGTTTTGTTTCATCGTGACATATCTGGAATCATATCGGCGTGCTGATTGATTATGTGTAGGATTTTTGGCCAGACACGCGATGGTCATGCATGGATGTTTCCGCATTGGACCGTGCACACGAGACGTAGTTCGTGAGGCTAATTAAGTATATTGTCCCATGTATATTCTGGATTCCGTATACGGGGTGGACATGTGCACGGACACATTTCCGGATCGAGCTTATTAGTTTGGTCGTTCGTAGGCTATGTTGTATTGGATATGTCCGGCGATTTTGCGACTAATTGTTCATACTCCGAAGGGTATGTTCGACATTCGGGGTTATTTCTTTGAGATATGTTATTGTTGATCGTTTAGAGTTTACCTTGTTTATGGTACTCTCAGTCACTGTTGATTCCTTGTTGATCGTGTTGGAGTTTATCATGTTGATGGTATTCTCGATTATTGTAGATCTTTCGCTGGTAGCATTGGAGTTTATCATGTCGACGATATTCCCGGTTAATTTATTGGTTGATTATTGTTATTGACCGTGTGAGCGTTTGGACTGTACGTCAATGTTTCGGGACTTGTTGTCAATGTTTTGTGTATTATTGGTTTTTGTCCATATTGAGTTTTATCGGTGCAATCCGACAAACAGGAATTGGAACTGATAGTTCATTCTATAGTTATGATTTATGATGATGTTTTGAGAATCCTTGGTATTGTTGGAACGTATTACTGATGGTTGTAGCTGAATTCATTTTGTATTTTGAGAATACCCTTCAGCATGTCAAATCGTATGCCGATACTCGTCGCCTACCTTTGGAATTCGATTTTGGAGACAAGTCCTACTCCAGCGTTGGGTCTTATCCATAGCGTTTTTCATGTTTCTCAGTTGAGATAGTATGTGCCGGATCCAAGTCATGTTGTTGACTATAGTGGGTTTGACGTAACCGAGGATGTTACCTTTCTGGAGAGACCAATGAAGATTCTTGAACGTCGTGAGGGGCAATTTCAGCACAAAACCATTCAGTTGGTTAAAGTGCAATGGTCGAGACATGGAATCGAGGAAGCGACTTGGGAGACGAAAAAGCAGATGCGATCGGATTACCCCGAGTTTTTTTTTTATTTCTTAAGTTTCGGGACGAAACTTCTTTTTAGAGGGGGAGAATGCAATACCTGTACTTTTTATTGACTGTTTGACCTAGCCGTTCTTCCTATTTTATCACTCTGTAAACTCTTAGTGATGTTGTCGACGTTTATCTAGAGTTTCGTGCCTTGTTTGGATCTTGATCGTGTTGTTTAGACCTTTCAGAAGTGTTCTGGGTCAGGGAGATAGCGCACGCTAGGCCTATGCTAACGCACACTAATTTTGGTTGAGTAGCGCACGCTAGCTTGAGCCTTAGCGCGTGCTAACGGACCAGACAGGGCGAAGGTAGTAGCTAATTCCACTCTCTAGACTAGCAGTTAGCGCATACTAGGAGTCCGCTAGCGCACGCTATTCGTGGTCAGTAGCGCACGCTAACATTGTCCGTAGCGCACGTTAACGAGCTGAGTCGGCAGAGGCAGTGAGGTTTTCAGACTTTCTGGAATAGCAGGTAACACACGCTAAACAGCGGCTTCCGCATGTTATATGTGTTGTGTAGCGAGCGTTAGTGCTCATTGTTAACGCACGCTAGCGGGCTGAGACAATGAACTGGGACTTTGGCAGGACACCAGTTAGCGTACGCTAAGGATGTTGAGTAGCGCGCGCTAACGTCTGTGGACAGTAGCCACTTGACTACCAGATGATCCCGTTAGCGCACGCTAATATTGAGGCGTAGCGTGTGCTAGACTGGGACAGTATATAAGGGGACAGTCAACCCCTGCACTTGTCATTTCACATCATTTCCACTTTTTCCAATCGGGAGAGCTCGGGAGAGGCGATTTGGGGCGGTTCTTCTTCAGATATCATCATCTTGGGTTGGATAACAAGGATTATACAACATCTAATACATTTATATCCTCCAAATCAAGGGAAATTCCTTAGAACCCTAGTTTTTGGGAATTTTGGGGATTTTTTAGATTCGTCCGATTTATCCATTTTGGAGCTTGAGAACCTTGATATTATGATGTATCTACCCCGTATCCATATTTCCCCTACAATTTTATGGATTGTTTTGTACCGTGTTCGGACGTGAGAGGGTTTGGGTGATTTTCCAACCTCTAGATGTTTATACATGTAGTTTCGTGAATCGTAGGTGGGTTTCGGGAGATTCTTCGTGTGTTATGAGTATGGATTATTGATTATATTATTCCTTGCGAATCGTTTAGGTGCCGGAAGTGCGTTCTCGGACCTACCGAACTTATACTATTTTCCGTTCGAATTCTCGATGTCTCAAAGGCAAGTATATATTTATGATTATACGTTCTCGACTTTGAAAGTAAGACATATGAATGGTATGATTGTTTATATCCACTCTGGGGCGGGCCAACAGGTCCCCTGGGGATTCCGTAGCCTTTGGTGCGATTCCGCGGATAATTTGGGTTAACCACTCTAGGGCGGGCCGATGGTTCCCCTGAGGGTTCCGTAGCCTCTGGTGCGGTTCCATGGTTGATCATGTATGCATTGTTGTGATGCTATGAGATTTAGTTATTCCGGAATACTAGTCTTGAATTGATGAATTGACGGTTACCTTTACTTTATCGTCGAGGAGTATTGTGTTTCATATTCGATATACTTGCACTAGCTATTCGACGGCTAATCCCTTTATGTGGGAAATACTTTTTATGTATTTCAGGTTCCAGGAGAGCGGACTGGAGTGTATCGGGTCGGTATAAAGATGATGAGCAAGTGTGATACTATGTCTTGTCCCTAGTTATATTTTTGTGTTCCTCCATTCAGTGTTGTTGTACTGGAAGGGTTTTTGGAATACTCGAGTATTGTTTTTTTAGTTTCCTTGATGTTCCAGCATGCGTTGCCGAGGTATTGATTTGTGTTGTGATGTAATTGGTTACATCGGGTATGGTTTGAATGCCATTTGTATTGTCCTTAATTTTATTGTATTTAGACGTTCTCGGTCAAGTTTTATAATTCTGCGTATGAATATCCTTGTGGGTCCCATGGCGGGGCTCACGGCATTGTAATATACCCTGAATAACTTGGGGGTATTACAAAATATGGTATCAGAGCTTAGGTTTATGGATACCTAGGCTGTCGGTCTTTTGGGTCGATTGAGTCATTGTTTATCTACACTATCACTACTTTGCTATCATCACAGTGCGGCCGGTACTTGTAAGTCCTATTACTCTTCTTGTATTTTCTTAATCGCTTTGATTTTAGTTTGATATTCTTGAGAATCGGTCACTTCGAGGACGTGCGATTTGGATTGTACTTACGTACTTTGTGTATCCTTTAGAATGTCTGCTGACAGGGGACAGAGACGAGACCGTGGTCGCGGACGCGAACTTTTCTTTGAGATATTTTCAAAATTTCTAATTGCGGTATTGATGTGTGTTTGTGTTATGTTGAAACTCTGTATGGGAGTCGGATGCTAGTATCATGGGAGATCATCGACTTCACGCACATGTAAGTATACTGTTTTGGTTATTCGCTCGTGGCCACGATTGATTGCTCTTGTGATGAGTTTGGAAATTTTGGGTTGTTCTGTTGTTGGTTGACAGTTATAATTGAGGATATCGTGTATCAGGTTGTTTAATTTTGATATCGGGTATATCGTATGAGAATGTTATTGAATCAACTATATGTATTCAGCATGTCGTATATACGTGTCCAGTATGTCGAGGCAACGGACAGGAATAATTGGAATTGGCTAAGTGTAGCCTGATTAGCACACGCTAATAGTTAAGCATAGCGCACGCTAGTGTACAAACTTAGCGCACGCTAAAGGCTTGGACTAGCGCGCGCAAGGCCATGTCAGATATTATCCGAGTGGTTGGCAAAGTTGTCAACAGCTTCCGGGTTTCATGCGTCAACGGCATTTAGCGCACGCGGGACATAAGTATTAGCACACGCTAAGTGTAGAACAGTCAAGGGAATCCTGGAAATCGCGGGTGATTTCGGCATGTGGGGCACAAGCATCTTCTGGGTAGGTGAAGGCTGCCGAGTCAACTATGATTAGCGCACGCTACGTGTGGATAATAGCATACGCTAATGAGACTTTTACTTTAGAAAGTCAACGCTATGTTACGTACGCTATGGCAAGGATTTTACGTACGTAACACTTGGCACGAAATGAGGCAGTAGACTCTGGACCTCGATAGCGCATGCTAACAAAGTCAGTTACGCACGCTATGGCAAGTAATGCGCGCTATTTTATGAGAGTAGCGCACGCTATTAGTGTGCAATTGAGTAATGTTATCCATTTCGGCCCGTTCTTTCTTTTCCACCGATAGAGAGAGTTCTTGGAAGATATTTTGAGGTTCTAAATACTTGTGTAATCATGGAGTTGATCATTTTTAACAACACTAAGCTTGGAATCGATTGGAAATGAATTCAACCTTGAGAATCAATCCATTTCTTCGAAGAGGTAATTAATATTCACTTTGGATTTAGTTTTGGATTGAATATCGTTGTTCTTGAGTTGATAATCGTCATGGATATGAGTTGATAAGTATGATTATGTATGGATTACCGCGTTATGTTGATATTATTGTTGAAGTGCGGATATTGATATGATTCGTGTGGTTTTGAATATTGTTGTTTATCTTCAAGAGATATGTTGGTTAATATCTCCAGACATTTCAACTTTGACGTTGTTGTTGATGATTAGTTCGTATGATAATAGTTTATGGAGGCGTTATGATGATTCTTTGTATCCCACGGGAAGTTTGTTAAGTAAGATGATGACATGATGACTTATATGTTGGATTATGTTATGTTGTCATGAGCATGGTTAGGGAATCATAGTGTTCTTGGCAATATTATTGCGATTCCTGATGTTATGATGATATATGCCTTAGACTATGAGTTAGATGATGGCTTAGATGTTAGAACATTGGATTTTGTCGTTTGGTCGATTGTGGACATGATTTCGGATTAATTCATGATTCCTGAGAGACTCTTGAATTATATGAGATGATGAACATTTATAAGAAGTGTGGGTGTTTTGGATATGAATATGGAATATTCATGTCTAGAGCTGAATTATGTGTTTTGATATAATATTCGCATAGGAATACGAATATGATTACGAGTTTGATGAAATTATTATGCATCTCTGAGTTTGGAAGTCCATACATATTGAACAAATGTTAAAGTCGAATGATTGGATTGGTTGATAACCCTATGATTATCTATAATATTGAACTAATTGGATGGTTCGAATTAATGATGATCATCGGAAAATTTTAACTATGGATTTACAAGAAGGAACCTTGTTAATTCGTATTTAAGAATTTAGTTTGGAATCGATAACATTTAGACCCTTGTTGGTTCGAATTGGTTGCTGATATGATCATCATATTTCGGCTCGTATTGTGGACAGGGATTTGTAAGTGTCTGAGTTGGATTGTTCAGACTGTGTTTAATCGAGATATGGTGGAACTGTTGAGTTTGTGGTTTGGTGGTATTGATATCGATCGTTATCGAACTTGTTGATTATTAATCCTTCTTTATACAATAAGTTGTCATGTCTGATCGTGGATTATGACTGTTGTGATACGGTTGAGGTTGAAGAGTTCATAGATTACTTTGGTCGGGGCTGAGGAACTCGTAGACGTAAGCAACTGAATTGGTAACAGTTCGTTGTATTGATATCGAGGCAAGTTTTATACTTGTACTAGTCAATGAGATTGATGTTATCATGTATGTGCATGAATGTGCGTATCATGTCGAGACTTGGTCTCTTTGTGATTTTGTTGATATCAGGGGATTGTTTGATACGATATCCTTCGGCAAGTTATGCCAAGTGTTATTGTTGTTCGTAAATGGCCGGTTCAGGGCATTACGATACTTGTTGATTATATTTATGTCGATAGCCGGTTCGCAGTATTGATGTATCGACTGTTGTTATTGATATTGGTGCTTTGTTATTGGTGTTGTATTGGCCGATTGAAGGCATTGATGTATTCGATTGTCATCTTCGTTATCGGTAACCGATTAAAGGTGCCGAGACATCCATTGAACTGTTGTTATCGGTTGGCTATTCTAAGGCAATCGAGGTATTGAATTGGGAATATCGAGGATAGTTCCCATCCATTGTGTCATTATTATCGATTGACCATTCTAAGGCAGTCGAGGTATTTGAATTGGGACCGCCAAGGACGGTGCCCATCAGTGAGTTATTGTTTTCGTGTTGGCCGACTCAAGGCTGCACACTATCATTCCTGTGAACTTGGTAATTTTTTGATCGTTGAGGGTTGAAGATTCCAAGAGTGTTGTGTTGTGATTGTTGATCGTGTTAATTGGTCCGTAGGGATTGTGATCCCAGGATGGTTGTTTCGAATATTGTTGGTCGTGTCGATCTTTCATTATCTGTGTGTCATTGTTCGCTTCGGTGAGTCTTTCGAATCCATATCGGATGTGTTATCCTTTGAGTTTCGTTGTCTTAATGCATCGTGACATATCTGGAATCATATATGCGTGCCGATTGATTATGTGTAGGATTTTTAGCGAGGCACGCGATGGTCATGCATGGATGTTTCCACATTGGACCGTGCACACGAGACGTAGTTCATGAGGCTAATTAAGTATATTGTCCCACGTATATTCTGAATTTCGTATATGGGGTGGACATGTGCACGGACACATCTCCGGATCGAGCTTATTGGTTTGGTCATTCGTAGTCCATGTTGTATTGGATATGTCCGGCGATTTTGCGACTAATTATTCATACGCCGAAGGGTATGTTCGACAGTGGGGGTTATTTCTTTGAGATATGTTACTGTTGATCGTTTAGAGTTTACCTTGTTGAAGGTACTCTCAGTCGCTGTTGAGTCCTTGTTGATCGTGTTGGAGTTTATCATGTTGATGGTATTCTCGATTATTGTAGATCTTTTGCTGGTAGCATTGGAGTTTATCATGTCGACGATATTCTCGGTTAATTTATTGGTTGATCATTGTTATTGACCGTGTGAGCGTTTGAACTGTACGTTAATGTTTCGGGACTTGTTGTCAATGTTTTGTGTATTATTGGTTTTTGTCCATATTGAGTTTTATCGGTGCAATCCGACAAACAGGAATTGGCACTGATAGTTCATTCTATACTTATGATTTATGATGATGTTTTGAGAATCCTTGGTATTGTTGAAACATAGTACTGATGGTTGTAGCTGAATTCATTTTGTATTTTGAGAATACCCTTCAGCATGTCAAATCGTATGCCGATACTCGTCGCCTACCTTTGGAATTCGATTTTGGAGACCATGTTCTACTCCAGTGTTGGGTCTTATCCATAGCGTTTTTCATGTTTTTCAATTGAGAAAGTATGTGCCGGATCCAAGTCATGTTGTTGACTATAGTGGGTTTTACGTAACCGAGGATGTTACCTTTCTGGAGAGAGCAATGAAGATTCTTGAACGTCGTGAGGGGCAGTTTCAGCACAAAACCATCCAGTTGGTTAAAGTGCAATGGTCGAGACATGGAGTCGAGGAATCGACTTGGGAGACAGAAAAGCAGATGCGATCGGATTACCCCGAGTTTTTTTTTATTTCTTAAGTTTCGGGACGAAACTTCTTTTTAGAGAGGGAGAATGTAATACCCGTACTTTTTATTGACTGTTTGACCTTGCCGTTATTCCTATTTTATCGCTCTGTAAACTCTTGGTGATGTTGTCGACGTTTATCTAGAGTTTCGTGCCTTGTTTGGATCTTGATCGTGTTGTTTAGACCTTTCGGAAGTGTTCTGGGTCAGGGAGATAGCGCACGCTAGGCCTATGCTAACCCACGCTAATTTTGGTTGAGTAGCGCATGCTAGCTTTGAGCCTTAGCGCGTGCTAACGGACCAGACAGGGCGAAGGCAGTAGCTAATTCCACTCTCTGGACTAGCAGTTAGCGCACGCTAGGAGTCCGCTAGCGCATGCTATTCGTGGTCAGTAGCGCATGCTAACATCGTCCGTAGCGCACGCTAACGAGCTGAATCGGCAGAGGCATTGAGGTTTTCAGACTTTCTGGACTAGCAGGTAACACACGCTAAACAGCGGCTAGCGCACGTTATATGTGTTGCATAGCGAGCGTTAGTGCTCAGTGTTAACGCACGCTAGCGGACTGAGACAGTGAACTGGGACTTTGGCAGGACACCAGTTAGCGTACGCTGAGGATGTTGAGTAGCGCGCGCTAACGTCTATGGACAGTAGCCACTTGACTACCGGGTGACCCCGTTAGCACACGCTAATATTGAGGCGTAGCGTGCGCTAGACTGGGACAATATATAAGGGGACAGTCAACCCTGTACTTGTCATTTCACATCATTTCCACTTTTTCCGATCGAGAGAGCTCGGGAGAGGCGATTTGGGGCGATTTGGGGCGGTTCTTCTTCAGATATCATCATCTTGGGTTGGATAACAAGGATTACACAACATCTAATACATTTCTATCCTCTAAATCAAGGTAAATTCCTTAGAACCCTATTTTTTTGGGAATTTTGGGGATTTTATTAGATTTGTCCCATTTATCCATTTTGGAGCTTGAGAACTTTGATATTATGATGTATCTACTCCGTATCCATATTTACCCTACGATTTTATGGATTGTTTTGTACCGTGTTCGGACGTGAGAGGGTTTGGGTGATTTTCCAACCTCTAGATGTTTATACATGTAGTTCCTTGAATCGTAGGTGGGTTTCGGGAGTTTTTTCGTGTGTTATGAGTATGGATTATTGATTATCTTATTCCTTGCGAATCGTTTAGGTGCCGGAAGTGCGTTCTCGGACCTACCGAACTTATACTCTTTTCCGTTCGAATTCTCGATGTCTCAAAGGCAAGTATATATTTATGATTATACATTCTCCACTTTGATAGTAAGACATATGAATGGTATGATTGTTTATATCCAATCTGGGGCGGGCCGACAGGTCCCCTAAGGGTTTCGTAGCTTTTGGTGCGATTCAACGGATAATTTGGGTTAACCACTCTAGGGCGGGCCGACGGATCCCCTGAGGGTTCCGTAGCCTCTGGTGCGGTTGCATGGTTGATCATGTATGCATTGTTGTGATGCTATGAGATTTAGTTATTCCGGAATACTAGTCTTGAATTGATGAATTGACGGTTACCTTTACTTTATTGTCGAGTAGTATTGTGTTTCATATTCGATATACTTGCACTAGCTATTCGACAGCTAACCCCTTTATGGGGGAAATACTTTTTATGTATTTCAGGTTCCAGGAGAGCGGACTGACATGTATCGGGTCGGCATAAAGATCATGGGCAAGTGTGATACTATGTCTTGTCCCCGGTTATATTTTTGTGTTCCTCCATTCAGTGTTGTTGTACTGGAAGGGTTTTTGGAATATCCGAGTATTGTTTTTTTTTAGTTTCCTTAATGTTCCGGCATGAGTTGCCGAGGTATTGATTTGTGTTGTGATGTAATTGGTTACATCGGGTATGGTTTGAATGCCATTTGTATTGTCCTTAATTTCATTGTATTTAGACCTTCTCGGTCAAGTTTTATAATTCCGCGTATGAATAGCCTTGTGGGTCCCACGGCGGGGCTCACGGCACTGTAATATACCCTGAATAACTTGAGGGTGTTACAAAATATGGTATCAGAGCTTAGGTTTATGGATACCTAGGCTGTCGGTCTTTTGGGTCGATTGAGTCATTGTTTATCTACAGTATCACTACTTTCCTATCATCACAGTGCGGCCGGTACTTGTAAGTCCTATTACTCTTCTTGTGTTTTCTTAATCGCTTTGATTTTAGTTTGATATTCTTGAGAATCAGTCACTTCGAGGACGTGCGATTTGGATTGTACTTACGTACTTTGTGTATCCTTTAGAATGTCTGCTGACAGGGGACAAAGACGAGACCGTGGTAGCGGACGCGGACTTTTCTTTGAGATATTTTCAAAATTTCTAATTGCGGTATTGATGTGTGTTTGTGTTATGTTAAACTCTGTATGGGAGTCGGATGCTAGTATCATGGGAGATCATCGACTTCACGCACATGTAAGTATATTGTTTTGGTTATTCGCCCGTGGCGACGATTGATTGCTCTTGTGATGAGTTTGGAAGTTTTGGGTTGATCTGTTGTTGGTTGACAGTTATAATTGAGGATATCGTGTATCAGGTTGTTTAATTTTGATATCGGGTATATCATATGAGAATGTTATTGAATCAAGTATATGTATTCAGCATGTCGTATATACGTGTCCAGTATGTCGAGGCAACGGACAGGAACAATTGGAATTGGCTAAGTGTAGCCTGAGTAGCACACGCTAATAGTGAAGCATAGCGCACGCTAGTGTACAAACTTAGCGCATGCTAAAGGCTTGGACTAGCGCACGCAAGGCCATGTCAGAACTTATCCGAGTGGTTGGCAAAGTTTTCGACAGCTTCCGGGTTTCATGCGTCAACGGCATTTAGCGCACGCGGGACATAAGTATTAGCACACGCTAAATGTAGAAGAGTCAAGGGATTCCCAGCAATCGCGGGTGCTTTCGGCATGTGGGGCACAGGCATCTTCTGGGTAGGTGAAGTCTGTCGAGTCAACTATGATTAGCGCACGCTACGTGTGGATAATAGCGTACGCTAATGAGACTTTTACTGTAGCAAGTCAACGCTATGTTACGTACGCTATGGCAAGGATTTTATGTACGTAACACTTGGCATGAAATGAGGCAGTAGCCTCTGAACCTCGATAGCGCACGCTAACAAAGTCAGTTACGCACGCTATGGCAAGTAACGCGCGCTATTTTGTGAGAGTAGCGCACACTAGTAGTGTGCAATTGAGTAATGTTATCCATTTTGTTAGATTGATACCGCCACTACAAGGGGGGTTGAATAGTGCGGATAAGAGTTTTGAACTCTTTTTGTGCGGAAGCTAAAATATCGGAGTAAGTAAAATGTAGAAAAGAAAGAACACAAGAAATTGTTCGAGAGGTTCGGCTATTAACGAAGCCTACGTCCCCTACCTAGTTTTATCGACTAGGAATTTTCTTAGAAACTTAGAATGCACTTTCTAGTTTAGTGCCAACTCTTACAATTTCTTGATTTCCGGGCTCAAGAACAACCTCACTAAAAACTATCTTGTCTTTCTGGGTACAAGATAACCTTTACAGTAAAACAAATGCGAGTAGGAACTCGACTTTACACGATATATCACTTTTTGATACAATAATATAGATCAGAAATAATAGAGCAAATCTTCTCGTATCACAATCTGGAATATATATAACTCTCGAAATATTTGCTTGGAATAGCTTGAGTATGCTTGTAAGCTCAGATAACTTGTGTGATTTCCAAATCCTTGAAGTGTGCTATTTATAGCCTTCTTGAGCTGAATTTTCGTTGGAACAGTTGCACAGCTTACGTACGTTATGCAGCATGGATTACGTACGTTATCACTACTACGTACGTTATATGACTTGTGCAGTGGCCGTAACGAACTGTGAGAATTAGGCCAGAGACATCCGATAAAATACATTACGTATGTTATGCAAGATAGGCTTACGTACGTTAACTTCCAGTCAGAGATCCGTTGAATGTGACGACTTGTTGTAACGACTAATGACTTTTTGCAACGGTCAGAATGTTCAAACGTTACGTACGTTATATTGAATGAGTTACATACGTTACCTGTATAAAATTTCTTGCAAAAACTGTGAGTGTTACGTACGTTATAACAGGTTCGTTTACGTACGTTAAATGAAGGAAAAATATGTTAAGTAAATTTTGGTTGACTAACGCATCATCAAAATGTATAAAATGATTTAAAAAATATTGTTCCAACAATCTCCCCCTTTTTGATGATGACAAAATTTAAGTATGGGAGTTTTTAAAAAAATATGAGTTTTGGAAGATCGAAAAAAAATTATGAAACTTTCCCCCCGAGTGAGACTCCCCCTGAATCGAGCAAGGGTTATTTAAAAAACGAGACATATTTTTCTCCCCCTTTTTGTCATTAACAAAAAGTTGAGAGATCCTGTAAAAGCCAGCGAAACACAAAATAGTCAACAAATTTCAAGACAACGAATAACCACGAATAATAATATATAGGAATAGAGATACTCAAAACAACACACATTCATTAGAAAATAAATAGAGTAATAGTTCATGATAAAAATGCATGAAATATTTGGTCTAACAAAATGGAAACATCATCATAGGAAAGAGAAAATGGCTAATCAAGGTCCACTTCCGAAGGTGTCGGCGAGATTCCGAAATGAGTGCAAATACTTTTGACCATAATTTTTATCTCGCTCATCTCTTTCTCCAATTTATCCATCCGAGCAACCATCTGGGATGAGGAGATTTCTTGTCGCGGGCGAGAAGTACCGAGCTGAGACGAAGGACGAGGCCGAGTATGATCAACCCCTCGAGACGTGATCCTCTCCTCCGGTCTCGGAAGGGCACCACCATCAACAAGTCGATCATCATCCTTGATGTATGCAAAGTAGATCCACCCACGGTTTCTCGTACGGAGATACCTCATAGTTCGAATGGTCCCTTCGGTAACTAAGCTCCCCATCGGGATGGGAACCCCATGAAGCCCTGTGAGATCGACTCTGACATTCTCGATTATTTCAGTCAAAATTGATCCAAATGGCATTCCGGATTTCATTTGTCGATCGACCTTGGCATAACTCTTTTTGTGGAAGATTTGTCCTTTTTCCACAAACCACTTAAACACGATAGAAGCAAAATTAACCTGATGATCCTTCCAGACATGATAAATGATTTCCATGTCAATGTTTACCAAACGATGTTGAGCATTCACTTTAGGCATGAGGCAACGAGTGATAGCATCGTGAATCAGATGAATATTTATCCCGAAATCATTATTTTCAAAGCGTCCTGAATGGACATCAATTACGGCTTTGTTCGACAAAAAATCACGCACCTTAGACTCATGGACATCATGATTTTCATCGCTATAAAGAGAATAGTCAACAACCTCATCAGGAGCGGCAAATACTCCTTTACAACAAAATCCCTCGTTAGGGAGACCAAAAAGTTCCGATAATTTAGCGGCATCAAATGAAATTGGTTTGCCACGGACTAGCGAATTAACTATGGCTAAACCATCGGAATCATAAGTAACGAAGAAATTTGCGTAAAATTCTTTCACACAATCCAGAAAAACCGGTCGGGCGAGACTAACAAAACGGTTAATACCGAGTATATCGAAAAATTCTTCGATTCCAATACCGATAGAATTCAGAGATTCAAAATCGAAGTGATGGCTTGGAGTTACCTCTTCATCGATGAGTACTTCGTTGAAAATTTTGTGAGCTTGAGCATTACGAAAGGTAGGTTCTCCTGAAGGCGAGGAAGCTGATTGAGAGGTCTCGCCTCTATGTTTCTTGCTGATTTTGGACGCCATTGATGAAGATGGACGGAGGTTGAAGGGGTTTGGTCGGATTTTGTGTGGAGAGGAGTTGAGTTCGTCGCAGCCGATTTAGGCATTTATAAAGAAATGAAAAAGGAATTGACGAAATGGGTATTTAAGTAGCAGGGTAAATAGCTGATTACGTACGTTATACCGTTTTGGTAATGTACGTAGCGAAAAATCCTGAATTCCCTGTACTAAAACCTGCATATCATTACGTACGTAGCCTGAATGCCTGTTACGTACGTAAGGTCCTATTACGTACGTAATAAACCAGCGTTAACGTCCGTAAGCATGACCAAATGAGCAGTGTTTTTCTTTCGATGATGTCCCAATTTTAATGACCATTTAATGTAACTGTGATGAATATGCAACACTTAAAAATGATCAACATGTCACATTCCTAAATTAATGCGTATAAAATTGAAAGCTTCTTCGGGTAATGGTTTTGTAAAAATATCCGCCAATTGTTCATTAGTACCAACAAATTGGAGACGTACATTCCCATTTTGGACATGGTCACGAATAAAATGGTGGCGAATTTCTATATGTTTTGTCCTACTATGCAAAATGGGATTTTTGCTTAAATTAATGGCACTTGTATTGTCACAAAAATAGGAATATTTTTAAGCTCAATGCCATAATCGAGTAATTGATTTTTGATCCAAAGGAATTGTGCACATGCACTTCCTGCAGCCACATATTCTGCTTCAGCTGTGGAAGTAGCGACACTAGTCTGTTTCTTACTCCCCCATGAAATCAAAAATGAACTCATAAAATGACAAGTTCCGGTGGTGCTTTTTCTATCAATTTTACATCCACCGAAATCGGCATCACTATATGCAAAAAGTTGAAAATCAATGCTAGAAGGATACCACTGACCTAAGCCAGCAGTATATTTTAAATACCGAAAAATCCTTTTGCATGCAATGAAATGTGATTCTTTAGGATTCGCTTGAAAATGAGCACATAAGAAAGTAGCAAACATTATATCAGGTCTAGATGCAGTTAAATAAAGTAAAGAGCCGATCATACCTCGATACTGTTTTTGGTCAACAGACTTACCTTTTTCATCTTTGTCGAGTTTAAGAGTGGAAGACATAGAAGTAGATATTTCTTTACAATATTCCATCTTAAATTTCTTTAGGAGCTCATTGACGTACTTGGATTGGTGAATGAATATTCCATCATTGAGTTGCCTAATTTGGAGTTCGAGAAAGTTTTTCAACTCTCCCATCATGCTCATTTCGAACTCTCCCTTCATAAGATTTGAAAATTCTTGGGACAAAGATTCGTTAGTTGCACCAAAAACAATGTCGTCCACATAAATTTGACAAATAAGCATATCATCACCTAAATTCTTAATAAATAGGGTATTATTAACATGACCTCTTTTATACCCATTTGAAATAAGAAAAGTGCTTAAACGATCATACCATGCTCTCGGAGCTTGTTTTAATCCATAGAGAGCTTTATGGAGCTTGTACACATGATCTGGATGATCATGATCTTCAAAACCCGGCGGTTGCTTGACATACACTTCCTCCTGGATGATTCCATTTAGGAACGCACTTTTTACATCCATTTGATGGAGTTTGTTTTTCTTGTATGCGGCAAAGGCACAGAGAAGACGAATAGCTTCAAGACGAGCAACAAGAGCAAACATTTCTTCATAATCCAAGCCTTCTTCTTGATTATAGCCTTGGGCGACCAACCTCGATTTATTTTTAATTGGGAGACCATCATCATCGGTTTTAATTTTATGAACCCATTTGGTACCAACGATTGATTTGTCTACAAGTGCCGGAACTAATTCCCAAATATTATTTCTTTCGAATTGGTTTTGCTCTTCTTGCATAGCAATATCCCAATTCTCGTCATTTATGGCCTCATCGATATTCTTTGGTTCTGTAAGAGAAATAACCGCAATATTGTTAATACAATCATTTATATTTCTCCTAGTTCGTACACCTTCATCGATTTTTCCGAGAATTAGTTCCATCGGATGGTCTTTCACATTTGCCCAATCTTTAGGAAGGTTGTAAGTATTCTCCTCCTGCTTGTCCGAGCTTATGTCGAGCTTCTCCAACTCCTTTGATACTTCTGACACTTCTTCAGCTGGAACCATACCTGCATCATCATCAAAAACAACCTTTCTCGGGGGTAAAACTGTATCATCGAATTTTACATGAATTGACTCTTCTACCGAGCCTCTTCTACAATTAAATACATGATACGCTTTACTGTTAGTTGAATAACCAAGAAATATTTCAATATCTGATTTTGAATCAAATTTACCCAAATTATCCTTGCCATTATTATGAATAAATACTTTACAACCAAATGGATGGAAATAAGATAAATTGGGCTTTTTACCTTTAAATATCTCATATGGAGTCATCATTCTATTCCTCCTGAGATGGACTCGATTAATAACATAACAGGCGGTGTTAACGGCTTCGGCCCAGAAATATTTAGGAAGACCATATTCATTGAGCATTGTCCGGCTCATTTCTTCTAGAGAGCGATTCTTCCTCTCGACAACTGTTGTGAGGAAATCCCTCACACTATGCCGCAAGTGCACGGTGTCAACAAGTAATAAAGTGATAAGTAAGATATCGTTCCCTCGAGGACTGATTTCACTAAGTACCAAAATATAGTCGACTCGTAATTTTATTTGAAGAACAATTATATGGAATTTAATTCTAAACTAATTGCAGAAAAATAAATAGAAAATAATAATAGTAATAATAAAAATAATAATAATAAGGGCGTAGGATTATGATTTTCACCTCAAACAATCAGAAATGATATTTATTTAATTCCAATTCACTTTTATTCAATTGATTGTAAGCCAGGGATTCCTAAATTATTCTAAAGCCTTTCCCAAGGTCGATAGAAAATACTACGAATTATTAACTCGATATATCCCCATTCGAATTAGATAATTAATAGCTAAAACAGTTCAAGAATCCCCACAATAAATAGGCTTCACAATTCCCATGAGTATATCCCTATCTCACGACAATCATGATTTTTCTCACAAGAACTATGCCTAAATTTCATCTCCCGAATCCATAAAGACATTCAAAACAATTCAACTGTTGGCCAGACAATTAAAAAGCGTTAAGAACAATGAGAAAAATCCAACTCAATACGAATAACGAGTAAATTGAAATTAAAATAAATAAATCAAACCATCATGTAATCGGATACAATCACAATCCTACTCAAACAGATCTAGGAACTAAGATGCGGAAAAATTAAGAAAAAACATAAGGATCCGTGGTCTTGTCGTCGCCCACAAATCTCCTCCTTGTGTTCTTCGCTCTTCCTCCGATCGATGATGATCCGATCCCTTGTTTTCAGCCCTTAAATGCTTATTTATAGCCGTCCTCAGCCTCCAAAACGCGTCCGGGAATTAGGTTGGGAATAGGCTCCAAAAACGGCCCAGGAACGCGGAATATTCAGCAAAACCGCCCGGTGGGCCGCGGCTCACTTAATCTGTGCCGCGGCCCCTACTGCTCAGCGAGATGCCTGGGCGCTGCATTTTCCTCCTGGGCCGCGGCTCAGCATCCTTGTGCCGCGGCTCACGGTACAGTCCACTCGGGGCTCGCTGGTTGCCTTCGTGTGCCATGGGTCACTTGGTTCGTGCCGCGGCCCCCGGCCAAAAATTGCCGTTTTCGCCCATTTTTCGTCGTTCGAGCTTCCGGACTCCGATTTCCTGCAAAACATATAAGAATAGTGCATTAAAAGCTCATTTATGCATTTTTAGGCTCAAAATGGATATAAACTAATGATATAAAAGCGCATAAAAATACGCCTAACAAATACCCCCAAACTTGAGCCTTTGCTTGTCCTCAAGTAAGAATCAATTTTCAAATAAAAAGTATCATGAATGATCGTGCAAATCAATAGTGCTCAACTTAATCAATACTACCCTGAAAATCTCAAAGAATAATACGAGTGTCGTAATAGTGAGTCACATCCACGGACACTGATTCCAAGAAGTAGTCATTTTCAGTCCTAACCAATCGTTCATGAAGAAAATCAAGCTCAAAGATTAACAAGCGTGAATTTAACCGACCGTCAATATGAAGGGTTTGATTAAACAAGCCAATACGCCCAGTCCCACAGTCTAATGGCATAAATTCAAGAGTTTCATAATCAACATTACTCCTCGGACAGCATTCCCTCATGTATGGTCATTAATATAGATTCGAGTTAACCACTAGGTTCGGATCTCGGGATGTTTCATCGGGATAATCCTAGGGTGAATTTCCATTCTCATATAATGGGGAACCGTTTGACGTAAAAGACACTCATGGGGCACATGGATGCTTCTAGTTACTAAGTCCCCCTCTACAGCGGAAAAAAACTCGAATAGCAAGTCCCGCATGTCAAGGTTGCCGTTTTACGCGAGAGTAAACTATGGGTCACGTGAATACCCCCGGTTACTAGGCTTACCATCATCGGTAATGCGATATTTCTATATCATTAGTCTATTCAGGGTTGTCGTTTTACGCGAGAGTAAACAACGGGTCACGCGAATACCCCCAGTTACTAGACTTCCCATCATAGAACATATAATATCTCGACTTTTTGGGAAAAACTGTCCAACTCTAAACTCAATTTAAGTGACAACACGACTCATATTACTAGACGACTACCTACACGAAAAGTATAACCAAACGTATAGACAGTGATTTGAAAACACGTATGTCTCCTTTCTTATCTGCTAAGATTTCTACAAAAACGATAAAATTTCGAACCTAAATGGATACTCAATGGAAACAGAAATCGCTGACTGCAACTCGACCAAAAGTCAACCATTTCTTCAAAGAGAAATCAGTATCGTAACATCAGTTTTACACAAAAAGAAGCACGAAAAATTCACGAAAAATTCACGTTTTTGAACAAAACCATCAACAGCATGCCAGAAAAATAAAGCAATGATGAAATCGCATTTTATAACTAAGAAAAATTAAGAAAATCTCGCATGCTTCAATTTATTCCACTACACATACAATCATCAACAATAAAACTCATGTGAAAGTAAAAGAGATAAGTAAAAGTGAAACTTATTCCAAATGTCTTCTTGAAAGCCAGCACATGTCTGAGTGGAATCGTCTGTCAAACCATACTTCAACTAACGCTCAACTTCACCAGGGACCCCCAAACTTAGTCTCTAGTCATGAAATAGCTGTAGATATTAAGTCAAGAAAGACTAGAATATGAATGGTAATAACTCATTGGGGTAAAACAAAATATTAGAGAAATCAGGGCCACAAGAATACACAAATCCAAACGAAATAACAAAACAAAGAAAAGAAAATTATAAACGAAAAAAAAAATCAAATAAAAACAACTAACTAGAAAGCAAGTAAGAATGATGAGTTGCCTACCATCAAGCGCTCTATTTTACGTCTTGAGCACGACGTGGCAAACAAAAATTTAATGTGGCTTCTTTCTAGGGAGATTGCCAAATACCCCCTTCTTGCAATCTATAAGCCTCTTATTCCACAAAGGAGGCTTTGGTTCATGCCCGGTTGCCAAAAATAATGAGTAAGACTGATTACGCGGACAACCAAAAAATAGTTGAAGAATATAATAATGATAAGGCATGAAAAAATAAGCAGAGTTCGAATGGGTAGATAATAAAGACTTATCATGAACAACCTCATTAGAACTCAAAGAATCAGCCTCAACAAAATCAATAGTAATGGAATCAATCTCTCCCATTATGGATTTAGGAAAAATTATGCGCGGCACCGTTAATAAAATTTTAGGTACAAAAGTGTTCACCTTATTAGTTGAAGTTTGATGACAAATTAATGACATTTCTTTGGAAACATCATCAATGGTAACTTCTTCTACAGGCTCATCACACTTTATGTAATTATCGGGTGCTGGGGGATCGAGCCTAAAACTCAACATGTCTTTCTTTTCAACCTCCCCCTCAACTTCACTACTAAATATATGAGCTGGAAAATAACCATAGTGAATCTCAAGACCACGACGTGCACATTCTCGCTCAAGAGGGGTACTATCAGGATTTTCGAGAGCGTCTACACATTGTTCAAGCATGGTCTTTTGTTTTGGGGAGGGGGCTGACTGACCCTATTAGGCAATTTATTGAGATCATCGAAATTTATGAAATGCCAAGGGTCATGATAATCAAAGGAAAACATAATAAAAAAAATAGAAATATAGAGACTAAAGAAAAAAAAACTTCAAATTAAAATTAGAGTCGCTTGGTATTGATATTAGCGAAAAATCAGTCCCCGGCAACGGCGCCAAAAACTTGTTGTGAGGAAATCCCTCACACTATGCCGCAAGTGCACGGTGTCAACAAGTAATAAAGTGATAAGTAAGATATCATTCCCTCGAGGACTGATTTCACTAAGTACCAAAATATAGTCGACTCGTAATTTTATTTGAAGAACAATTATATGGAATTTAATTCTAAACTAATTGCAGAAAAATAAATAGAAAATAATAATAGTAATAATAAAAATAATAATAAGGGCGTAGGATTATGATTTTCTCCTCAAACAACCAGGAATGATAATTATTTAATTCCAATTCACTTTTATTCAATTGATTGTAAGCCATGGATTCCTAAATTATTCTAAAGCCTTTCCCAAGGTCGAGAGAAAATACTACGAATTATTAACTCGATATATCCCTATTCGAATTAGATAATTAATAGCTAAAACAGTTCAAGAATCCCCACAATAAATAGGCTTCACAATTCCCATGAGTATATCCCTATCTCACGACAATCATGATTTTTCTCACAAGAACTATGCCTAAATTTCATCTCCCGAATCCATAAAGACATTCAAAACAATTCAACTGTTGGCCAGACAATTAAAAAGCATCAAGAACAATGAGAAAAATCCAACTCAATACGAATAACGAGTAAATTGAAATTAAAATAAATAATCAAACCGTCATGTAATCGGCTACAATCACAATCCTACTCAAACAGATCTAGGAACTAAGATGCGGAAAAATTAAGAAAAACCGTAAGGATCCGTGGTCTTGTCGTCGCCCACAAATCTCCTCCTTGTGTTCTTCGCTCTTCCTCCGATCGATGATGATCCGATCCCTTGTCTTCAGCCCTTAAATGCTTATTTATAGCCGTCCTCAGCCTCCAAAACGCGTCCGGGAATTAGGTTGGGAATAGGCTCCAAAAATAGCCCAGGAACGCGGAATATTCAGCAAAACCGCCCGGTGGGCCGCGGCTCACTTAATCTGTGCCGCAGCCCCTACTGCTCGGGATGCCTGGGCGCTGCATTTTCCTCCTGGGCTGCGGCTCAGCATCCTTGTGCCGCGGCTCACGGTACAGTCCACTCGGGGCTCGCTGGTTGCCTTCGTGTGCCGCGGCTCACTTGGTTCGTGCCGCGGCCCCCGGCCAAAAATTGCCGTTTTCGCCCGTTTTTCGTCGTTCGAGCTTCCAGACTCCGATTTCCTGCAAAACATATAAGAATAGTGCATTAAAAGCTCATTTATGCATTTTTAGGCTCAAAATGGATATAAACTAATGATATAAAAGCGCATAAAAATACGCCTAACAACAACTCCATTTTGTTGAGGTGTCTGAGGTGCCGAAAAGTTGTGCCCAATACCATAATTATCGCACCAATCTTTAAAGATATTAGAATCAAATTCTCCACTATGATAGGTTCGGATGGCGATAATTGGTAATTCTTTTTCGTTCTGGGTAACCTTACACCACTTAACAAACTCGTTAAATGCATCATCTTTATTTGCCAAGAATTTTACCCAAGTAAATCTTGAAAAATCATCGACAAGAACTAAAGTATAAAGTTTACCTGTTAAAAAGCATGTCGAGACGGACCAATCAAATCCATATGAATTAATTCAAGAATGCGACTAGTGGAAATTTCCATTTTCCGTTTAAACGAGCCTCTTGCATGTTTACCTTTAATACAGGCCTCACAAATGTGGTCTTTTCTGAAATTCAATTTTGGTAGACCACGGACAATATCGTTTTTGGACAATTTTGAAAGAAGTGGTAAAGAGGCATGTCCCAATTTTCGGTGCCAAATAACGGCATTTTCATCGTATGATAGTAAACATTTTTCATTGAATGAAGATTCATCTTGGAGATCAACAATATAAATATTTCCATTACGTAATCTAATAAAAACGATTTGGTCTTTTCTCATTCCATTACAATGCGTACTTTCAAAAATTAATTTAAGACCGGTGTCACAAAGTTGGGAAATACTTAGAAGATTATGGCAAAGACCATCAACAAATAGAACATTTTCAATGGTAGGTAAAGGTTTCTTACCGATTTTACCTGTCCCTTTTATTTGCCCCTTTTTATATCGCCAAAGGTAATACAGCCACGATCTTCGTTTTTCAGCTCCGTGAAGAGATGTTCATTCCCACTAATGTGATTTGAACATCCACTATCAACATACCATTTATTTGATAATGTTGTCTTCCTTGCTTGTATCTACAAAAACAACTTTCTTCCGTTTTATAGGTGGGTTAATTTGGGTCCTGAGGAGTTAGATACAAAAACTTGATGTTTAACAACGGTCCCTTTTGGTACCCAAATTTGTTTGACCCTTATAGTTCGTCTAGAACTTCTACAGTATGTTTCGGTATGTCCTGGTTTTAAACATTTTGGACATGATGGAATTCCCGTTTCTAAAGTGTCCGAATCTTTCGTGGTAATTTCTAAGGACTTTTTCATTGGAAGTGAATTATACCCAAGTCCTTATTTTGAAAGAGAAAATTTTGGACCAATGCTCGAATTTGTCATTACCACACGAGAATTTTCTAACGTAAAGTTTCAATTCTTTCTGAGTTTTGTGTAAATCATCTCTCAGAATTTTCTCGGTTTCCAAACAATTTCTATGGTCAATTGATACATCCTTGTATTTCAATAATTTTGAATTTTCACTTTCAAGATATTTTATTTTCTTTTTCAAATCTTTATTACTATTGCAAACTTTTTCGAATTCGTTGTTTAAAGATTCGAAAGCATCAAGAAGTTCTACATGAGAAGAATCACTAACCTCGACTTCTTCATCGCTATCTTCGGATGCGCGAGCCATTAGAGCAAGATTTGTTTGAACTTGAGGTTCATCATCCTCATCATCATCGCTCCATGTAGCGACATAGACTTCCTTTTTTTTGAACTTTTCGTGAGGTGGTTTAGATGAACTCATTGGAGCAGCAGCACGACAATCTTTAGCAAAATGGCCTGGAATGCCGCACCTATGACAAGTATTGTCAAACCTTTTGTTTTGTGGGAAGTGAGTCTTCTTGGATTCATCCCTTGGTTCTTGTTTGATGTCTCTCCGGCGCCTTTGAAGAAAATTTTTGAATTTCTTTATGTTTTTGGCATAAAAGGCGGTTTCTTCATCCTCTTCTTCGATAGGTTCATCTTCAAGATCGCTATATTCTTTTGCTTTGAAGGCGATCGTCCTTTCTCTCTCTTTGGGCTTTGGTTTCGAACTTCGAGATTTAATGACAATCTCGTAATTTATGAGAGATCCAATGAGAGTGCTGAATTCAATGGTGTTGAGATCTTTCGACTCCATGATAGCCGTAACGGTAGCGTCCCATTCTCTTGGTAGAGATTGAAGGATCTTCTTGGCTTTATCACTACTTGATATAGGTTTCCCGAAGGAAGCTAACCCATTTGTGATAGCCGAGAAGCGGTCAAGCATAGTAGGAATGCTTTTTTCTTCTTTCATAGTGAAGAGTTCATAATCGTGAAGAAGCATATTGATTTTTGTTTCCTTCACTTGACTCGTACCTTCATGGGTAATTTCGAGCATTTTCCAGATCTCTCTAGTCGTCTCGCAAGAAGATATCCTGTTGTGATCCTCTGGGTTGAGAGCACAGTAAAGCAGTTGAGTAGCTTTACTATTGAAGTGATCGTTCTTCTAGTCAGCATCGTCGTATTCTTCAAAGCTTTTGATCGAGCCATCTGGCTTCTTAGGGATGGTAGGTCCAAGAGCAATGACCTTCCATATTTCAATGTCGTGAGCTCGGATGAAGATGAATATTTTCTTCTTCCATGTCATAAAGTTTGAGCCATCGAAGAAGGGAGGGCGATTGAGAGCGTTGCCTTCAAGGGAGGAGTGGATAAAGGCCATTTCTGGATCTTTTCCCTAGCGGGTGTTAATCCAGTGATAAAGAGACTGCTCCGATACCAATTGTTAGATTGGTACCGCCACTAGAAGGGGGTTTGAATAGTGCGGATAAGAGTTTTGAACTCTTTTTGTGCGGAAGCTAAAATATCGGAGTAAGTAAAATGCGGAAAAGAAAGAACACAAGAAATTGTTCGAGAGGTTTGACTATTAACGAAGCCTGCGTCCCCTACCTAGTTTTATCGACTAGGACTTTTCTTAGAAACTTAGAATGCACTTTCTAGTTTAGTGCCAACTCTTACAATTTCTTTATTTCCGGGCTCAAGAACAACCTCACTAAAAACTCTCTTGTTTTTCTGGGTACAAGATAACCTTTACAGTAAAACAAATACGAGTAGGAACTTGACTTTACACGATATATTGCTCTTTGATACAAGAATAGAGATTAGAAATAATAGAGCAAATCTTCTCGTATCATAATATGGAATATGTATAACTCTCGAAATATTTGCTTGGAATAGCTTGAGTATGCTTGTAAGCTCAGATAACTTGTGTGATTTCCAAATCCTTGAAGTGTGTTATTTATAGCCTTCTTGAGCTAAATTTCCCGTTGGAACAGTTGCACAGCTTATGTACGTTATGCAGCATGGATTACGTACGTTATCACTACTACGTACGTTATATGACTTGTGTAGCGGCCATAACGAACTCTGAGAATTAGGCCAGAGACATCCGATAAAATACATTACGTACGTTATGCAAGATAGGCTTACGTACGTTAACTTCCAGTCAGATATCCATTGAATGTGACGACTTGTTGTAACGGCTAATGACTTTTTACAATGGTCAGAATGTTCAAACGTTACATACGTTATATTGAATGAGTTACATACATTATCTGTATAAAATTTCTTGCAAAAACTGTGAGTGTTACGTACGTTATAACAGGTTCGTTTACGTATGTTAAATGAAGGAAAAATATGTTAAGTAAATTTTGGTTAACTAACTCATCATCAAAATGTATAAAATGATTTAAAAAATATTGTTCCAACACATTTCGGCCCGTTCTTTCTTTTCCACCGATAGAGAGAGTTCTTGGAAGATATTTTGAGGTTCTAAATACTTGTGTAATCATAGAGTTGATCATTTTTAACAACACTAAGCATGGAATCGATTGGAAATGACCTTGAGAATCAATCCATTTCTTCGAAGAGGTAATTAATATTCACTTTGGATTTGGTTTTGGATTGAATATCGTTGTTCTTGAGTTGATAATCGTCATGTATATAAGTTCATAAGTATGATTATGGATGGATTACCGCGTTATGTTGATATTATTGTTGAAGTGCGGATAGTGATATGATTCGTGTGGTTTTGAATTGTGTTGTTTATCTTCAAGAGATATGTTGGTTAATATCTCCAGACATTTCAACTTTGACGTTGTTGTTGATGATTAGTTCGTATGATAATAGTTTGTGGAGGCGTTATGATGATTCTTGGTATCCCACGGGAAGTTTGTTAAGTAAGATGATGACATGATGACTTATATGTTGGATTATTTATTGTTGTCATGAGCATGGTTAGGGAATCATAGTGTTCTTGGCAATATTATTGCGATTCCTGATGTTATGATGATATATGCCTTAGACTATGAGTTAGATGATGGTTTAGATGTTAGAACATTGGATTTTGTCGTTTGGTCGATTGTGCACGTGATTTCGGATTAATTCATGATTCCTGAGAGACCCTTGAATTATATGAGATGATGAACATTTATAAGAAGTGTGGGTGTTTTGGATATGAATATGGAATATTCATGTCTAGAGCTGAATTATGTGTTTTGATATAATATTCGCATAGGAATACGAATATGATTACGAGTTTGATGAAATTATTATTCATCTCTGAGTTTGGAAGTCCATACATATTGAACAAATGTTCAAGTCGAATGATTGGATTGGTTGATAACCTTAGAATATGATTATCTATAATGTTGAATGATAAGTGTCAGTTTTATATACTTATCCATGGTTTGTATCGATAAATTTCACCCATAATTGAGCTAGTCTACTCGTTTTTTGCTTTTAATTAATTAGTTTTTAATAATTTTATTTTTATCGGATGATTATGTAAATCTAGTCTTAATCGGATTGAATTACTGATTTACTCAAGAAATAACATGTTTATAAAATATTCTCTTTGTTGAATTTTAATATATTCATGTTGTAGGGCTTTCCGAGACGAATTCGGCAGTCTTTCCGGATTCAAAATCAGAGTTATATATCAAAAGTTATCATCCAAAGAAGATTTGGGGCAAAAACGCAAAGTCTGAGAAATTCTGGGCTGAAAACGTAACTCTCAAAGCAACCAGTGAGTAAATTGACGAAGCCAAGTTACAGCCGTAACTACTGAATGTTACGGCCGTAACTCTTGACAGATTGTGATCATTTGTCTAATTTTCTTATACTTTTTGTGTATTATTGAGGGGATGGCTGACATTGATTCGATCTATTGTAATAATGCTGGAGTTTTGGAGCTATTAGATGACTTTAGGTGTATAAATAGACCCCTTAGATCCTTCATCATTCATCATTCATCTTATAATTTTTCCACTTTTTGTAATATTTTCTTTTTGTGTGAAGAACACACTTGTGTTCTTGAGTGATTTGTGTAAGTGTGGTATAACATATGTTGTTCAGATAGTTTATTGCTTCTTTCTCCTTTATCTACTAAGAGAGTGAGGATCAATTCTTTCTATTGTTCAACTAATAATGACCACTCAAGCTTGTATTATGTATATTAAACCCTTCATGGGCTAAGTTACCTTTAGTTGGGATTATAAACAAGGTTAGTCATGTTATTTAAGTTTGTATAAAGATCTATTGTGAATTACTTATTATTGTGTGTGATTTTCATTGTTTTAACAATCTTTATTTGGCCAATAAATGACGATATTTATGGTGTTCATATGTTTCAAAAGAAAATATGTTTGATTAGATCAAATGATCTTCACTCTAAGTTGTTCTAGGGGATATAAATATACCTCTAGACCTTAGATGATTCTTTGAGTTATTTTCATAAATCCTAATGCTATGTATTGAAGCCAATCAACATAGAAATATAATGGATTGATTCAATATATAAGGGGCGTTTTATAGTTCGAAAGAGAAACCGTCTTTTTAAGGAAAATCGAATCTACACAACATAATAAGTAAATTTATCTTATGATCTCTTATACATCTTCTATAACTAATGATGAACTAAGTTTGTAATCCAAACTATTTCATTTTATCGTTAATCAATCTATTATTTGTGCAATCTTTTTATTTCCTTAAAATACTAGAACTATTATTGCATTTTCTTTGCCATTATTAAACCAAACTCTTTAATTGTGTGTTTCACTTATCTTAGTATCTATAAAAATAGACTAATAGTGTATAATTCAAATTATAACTAAACTTCCTCGTGGGATCGATAAACCGGACTCAAAAAGTCCACTTACTACTTGATACGATATCATGCACTTGCGATAGTTACACTAAAAACGTGTCAAGTTTTTGGCGCCGTTGCCGGGGAAGTATAAGTGTTATAATTGAAATCTTACATTGTAAACTATTTCTATAGATACAATTTTTCGATGTTGTAACTTACTACTCAATTGTGTTTGTCCGGTCAAGTGGCGGATAACGGTACTCCGTGACTATTAAAGTCGGAATTTTCAGTTTCCCACAACAACTGATATTTGTAGATATTTTCTTCAATTATTTTTATTTTTTTTTCATGGAAGAAACATTGTATAAAATTGAAAAAGATTTCACTTTCTAAGCAAAAATATAATTATAAAAATCTACAGAGCTAGAATTGAAAGGATAAGGTTGCTTATGAATAAAAGCATACCTTTTGATATTAGATTCATAATTGAAGCAAAAGTAAGAATAGCTGGTGAATTCACAGAAATACCAACTAGATTTTTACCAGGGCTTGGAAAAAGTTCATATGCCAAGAAACGACGAGCAAAGATGATAGCCGTTTGCTATAAATGTGCTAGATGGAACTGTAATTTAAAATGTCGATCTTTAGGAACTCCATCTACAAACAGAGAAGATAAAATTCAATTCATTAAGGATGGACTGAATAAAGAGAATTTAGATGATATCGAAATTTCTCTTGACACGCATCCTAGTGGACTCGTACTGTAACACCCCCAAATCCCATTGGGTTATTACAGTGCCGTGGACCCCAACCCGGAGATCCACCAGGCGAACATGACTAAAATACATTAAAATTAACCAACAAGGGAGATCACAATCCCTACCATGATATCCGGCACAATATTCTGATAAGGAATTTCAACGACAACGATGGGCCTATATGGCCAAAATAAAAATACAACAACATCCACGAGCATCTGCTCGGGTAATACATAATGACAATGACTGACAAACTGGAGAGCACTCCAACTCACTAACCAACATGAACAACTCGGACTAGTATCGCTCGAATGCCTCGTCGCCATCATCATGCCCCTGTATCTCAACTCTCTCCTCGCAAGCACCTAAAACATGAAAACATGTTCCGCCCCCACGGGGTCAGTCATCCAGATAATGAACATCAAATACACGTATAACATGATATGCATCCAAAGGCAGAATGAAATGGTACAATGATAATAATAATACAAGATGCTCACAACCCAATGTAAGAACCGAGTATTCGTGAAACACTATGCCCACGGCATACTATTAATACCTGTTCGACAGGTTAGAACGTAAATGCCCAATGGCGAATCATAATTATATAACACCACAATGAATTACACGAATATGAACCAAACCAGAACTGAATTAATTATGAATCACAATGCCCGAAGGCTCCAATGAAATTATCGAGACAAACACAAAGGCCTGAAAGCCACTCAGACGAAGCTGTCAAATATCACAATCATCTGAAGCCAAAACATCCCGAAGCTGTATCAATTAGGGCCGAAGCCACGGCACGAAGCCGTATCACAATTAGGGCCGAAGCCACGACACGAAGCCGTATCACAATTAGGGACGAAGCCACGGCACAAAGCCGTATCACAATTAGGGCCGAAGCCACGGCACAAAGCCGTATCACAATTAGGGATGAAGCCACGGCACGAAGCCGTATCATAATTATGGCCGAAGCCACGGCACGAAGCCGTATCACAATTAATGATAGTGTGCTGCCTTGAGTCGGCCAACACGATGACAGTAACACACGGATAGGCACCATCCCCGACAGTCCCAATTCAACACCTAGATTGCCTTAGAATGGCCAACCGATAACAATGATGCAGTGGATGATTCCATGAATGATTGAGCGCTTCGATTGGCTTAGAATGGCCAATCGATACGAATGATACGATGAATGATTGAATAACTCAATTGCCTTAGAACGGTCAATCGATAACAATGATATAGTGAATGATTGAACATTTCGATTTGCCTGAGAACGGCCAATCGATAACAATGATACGAAGGATGCCTTGGCACCTTTAATCGGTGACCGACGACGAAGATGAGAAATGAATACACCAATGCCTTTAATCGGCCAATACAGTTTTAATGACAACCCCAACAGGAATAACAACGATCTCAACGATGTCTTAAATTGACATCAATATTAACAATAATCGATACATCGATACCACGAACCGGCTATCGACAATGACATTAATAACGAGTATCACAATGCCTTGAATCGGCCATTAACGAACAATAGTAAACATTTGGCATAATTGCCGAAAGGTATCGTATCAAACGGTCTCTTAATATCAATAAATTCATGAAGAGACTAAGTCTCGGAATGATACAACACATTCATACACATATATGATGACATTAATCTCATTGACTAGTACAAGTATAAAGCTTGCCTCAAACCGAAGGCGAGAAGGTACTTCCACGATCAACGTCCTTAATGAAATTATCGGCCGCTCGAACAACCTTGATCAACACAAATACCAACAATTCTCTTAATACATGAATCAAGCATGATCACAACCAACTCAAAAGTCGATACAACAATACCCGAAACTCATTGGGGCATTTAAACAAACGCGTTGTAAATAATCTCCAATTGTTTACAACCAAAACTCAATTACATCCGAAACCAACTTCCAATGAATGATTCAATCCCACAAAACCTCATGAATATTATCAATAATCCAACAGGAATACTTAAATCGGGATTACAACCACTTCTAGTCGAAAACCCCCAAATTCCAAAGTCAACACCAAGGTGTTCTTGAAAAACTCCTCAATGATTCATAATTTCCAAAAATTACATCAAAGAATCCATAAGAATACATGTATCCAAGATAGATAATCCATATCAAACATAATCCAACATGGAAGCAAGCTAACTCGAAGAGATCGGGGATAAAACCTTCAAATCCCGAAATTCAAGATTAAATGAAAAATTACCTTGATTTGGAGTGATGAAACTGATTAGATGATGATTAATCCAACTTAAGATCTTGAAGATGATGCTAAATGATTGAAGCTCGAAAAGATCTTTCCGAATCACCCAAGCTCGTCCGAAATGGTTGAGAAATGAAGAAATGACGAAGGTTGGACTGAACTGTCTTATTTATACTGTCCCAGCTTAGCGCACGCTATTTAGCGTGCGCTAGCGGTTTACTGGGCAGTCTAGTGAGTTCTGAAATGCCTTGTTAGCGTGCGCTACGACTTGGTAGCATGTGCTAACACCTTACCGATAGCGTGCGCTATCCCAGATTGTTAGCGTGCGCTAACTGATGTCTGATATTCAAAAACTGAAGTCCAGAACCTACTGTCCTCTGCCTTGCACGGGTTAGCGTGCGCTACTAATGTGACTTAGCGTGCGTTACCAGCACAATTAGCGTACTCTACTTACCACTCGTAGCGTGCGCTACGAATTTCCCAAATCAGCCCAGTACCTTCTGGACTGTCTGCCCCACTTGCGCTAGCGTGCGCTAATACTGAATCATAGCGTGCGTTACCTGCACCCCATTAGCGCGCGCTAACCAGAATGTGTAGCGTGTGCTACCTCTCAAACTGAAAATTAGAACATGATGATGATGATGACAATAATCTCGGCTCGATCTCAAACAGTGATGAATGACGAATAGCAACTGATATGCGATTCCAAAGTACGCCGAACAATGGTCACGACTGAATGAACATGAATGATGAATGGGTATTACTGAGTGAAAATTATGAGTGACAGTTACTGAGTGATGATAAATGAATTCACAACCGGGTATTACATACTCCCCCCCTTAAAAAGAGTTTCGTCCTCAAAACTAAGTGTAAACAACTCGGGATATGAACTATCCATCATGATCTGAAAACAATAATGCCCAAATAGTCCTCGGGACCAAATCAATCGCACGCCCAAGTCCCCAAGACTTGACGTCTCGAATCACAGTGAACGATTTCCCAAATTATCACGAAATCTTGAGTACAATGCCAAAGGGACGAATTCTCAACAAATGACCCAAATCTCAAGATTCTCGAATATGATCATAATAAAATAGATCAACAATAAATGATCCACAGGCACGATACATTATTACGGATAGATTTACACAGTCATCCAAAAACAAGGTTACCTCTCAAATGTACCCAACATCGATATCCTTCCATATCATCGATCTCCTCTATCTCAACGATTTAAGGTATATCCGAAGATGAACTCACCGCTAAATATGATCTTAGAAGGTCACGAGAATGAAAGTGACTAAAATGAATGATGAATGATAAATGACTATAAATCCGACAAGGATTAAGAATGACTCACCAAGGTGAATTAATAACGTCATGAGTGATAGTTCAAGTGAAATTATTGGAACCGTTGTTCCTCGTGAATTGAATGATTAGTTTCATGATGACAAGTCTCAACATGATTGATGTATGATGAATGAATTATATGAATTGAATGAACGACAACGAAATGAATGATTATACTATTAACGAACAAGAATTAACTTGTTCAAACCGGTGATGAATGTCCTTACCTCTGGCCCTCGAGGCCTGATAGGGTCCCTTGGATGATGCACGGGATGGAGTAACGAAGTCTCTCGAGGCCTTTGAGCTCTCTTGAGATTTACTGGCACTAGAACTGCTGCAATATTTATGCCGGTGTCCTTGCCTCCCACACAGAAAACAAACAATAGCTGGCACCGTACACCGGGTACTAACGTGACCTGCTGAGTCACAGTTAAAGCAAACAACAGTCAAACTCGTCGCCTGAGAGGAAGATGTTATCCCAGCACGAAGACGACTAGAAAACGACCCCTTAGACGTCGGAGCCCGATGTCTCTCTGAACGAGCCGGCATTCTAGTCCTCTCACCTGAAGAAACTGAAGGATGCTTCTGAGTAAGCTCCTTGATCAAAAACTCTGCTCCAAGAGACTTCCCGATGAATTCACTAAGTGAACTACAACTGTGATTGAACAACTGCATCCTCAACTGTGGATTTAGCCTCTTGCTAAAATATTTGATCTTATCCGCCTCAGTACGGATAACTGACGAAGCAAACTGAAGTAGTCCCTGAAACTTCTCAGCAATGACAATAACACCCTCGTCCTCAACGGATTCGGGGTTCAAAACCTCTGACAACTTGGCTTCACGAAGTGGAGCCGGATAATACCTCTCTAACATGAGAGTCTTGAACTCACTCCAACCACAATCGTGATCGGAGGGTTTCACAGAAAGCCACCATGAATAAGCACCCTTACTCAAGTAATAAGCCGTTACTGCCACTTTACTCTCTTCCGGACACTGAACAATATCGAAGAGTTTATCAAAATGCTCAAGCCAATGAACAATATCAGCTGGTTCCGACGAACCCTCAAAAGTAGGCGGCCTCTGTCAAGAGATATCGCCAACAATCTGATTCACTCCTCCAGTCTGTCCATGAAACGGAACCTGGAATCCCTGTTGCGGTGGACCACGAACCATCGAGGTCTGCATGGTCTCTACCATCCGCATCATCTGAGTCATCTGGGCCATCATGCCCTGCATAAGTATGAATGGGTCAACCCGAACACCTTCCGAGTGAGATGCATCTCGGGTATGACTCCCTGACAGTGAATGATTATCTGCTGATGAATGAGTAGCCTCGCTATTTGATGAATTAATGATATCCCTCGCGTTCGCGTGGGTATGCACACGAGATCCCGGGTTCCGGCCCGCACCGCGGCCTCTTCCCATGCACCCTCTGACAGCTCTATCCATACTGAAGTAGGAGAGTCACATGATGATTATAGATCCCGCATGAATATAGCATTATGATTAAGTTACAGAATGATAATAATGAGCATACACGCTCTAACACGATGAACGCATTAATGATGCAATGAAATGATCGTTGGCATGACGCCGGAATATGATAAGATCGCATAAAAAATCAAGTGTGTTAACAAGATTATTTGATGAAATTCCTGAAATGATTATCTTGAACAAGTTAATAAGTTTGAAAATGCATTTTACAAGATCAGCAACTGAACAGGGAGGTTCACTGGGTGATGAATGGATTAACTGAGCAGTGATATTGAGTGAGTGATGAATGAATTAATTGAGGAATGAGATTGACTGAGTGACGATGAATTAACTGAATAATGAGATTGACTGAGTGATGAATGAATTAACTGAGTCATGAGATTGACTGAGTGATGAATGAATTAAATGAGTCATGAGATTGACTGAGTGATGAATGAATTAACATGATCGACCAGATCGAAATGATGATTGAGGATTAATAACTGATGAATGAGTTGATCCTTAACGCTTACACAAGTCACACGTGCTTCAAACCAATTAGTCATGAATCAATCATAACACTAATATCACATATAGGTTTCAACAAAGCATGAATAATTAATGACATGATGAATGTATGAACATAAAGAGAATCGAGTCCTTACACAGGTCATACGAAGCTTCGAGGTCTCACGATACTAGTCTTCACTGATGACGACTCGATGAATGAATGACTCGTGCAGTCGTACAAATTTCACGACTCACAAAACCCGACTGTCCAGATTGTCATAACGTGACAGTCCCACTACTACCGCATCGGTAGAGCCACATAACTCACATATCAGGGTATCTCACAACCCAAAAGTCTCTGATACCATCTTCTGTAACACCCCCAAATCCCATTGGGTTATTACAGTGCCGTGGACCCCACACCCGGAGATCCACCAGGCGAACATGACTAAAATACATTAAAATTAACCAACAAGGGAGATCACAGTCCCTACCATGATATCCGACACAATATTCTGATAAGGAACTTCAACGACAACGATGGGCGTATATGGTCAAAATAAAAATACAACAACATCCACGAGCATCTGCTCGGGTAATACATAATGACAATGGCTGACAAACTGGAGAGCACTCCAACTGACTGACCAACATGAACAACTCGGACTAGTATCGCTCGAATGCCTCCTCGCCATCATCATGCCCCTGTGTCTCAACTCTCTCCTCGCAAGCAACTAAAACATGAAAACATGTTCCGCCCCCACGGGGTCAGTCATCCAGATAATGAACATCAAATACACGTATTACATGATATGCATCCAAAGGCAGAATGAAACGGTACAATGATAATAATAATACGAGATGCTCACAACCCAATGTAAGAACCGATCATTCGTGAAACACTATGCCCACGGCATACAATTAATACCTATTCGACAGGTGAGAACGTAAATGCCCGACGGCAAATCATAATTATATAAAACCACAATGAATTACACGAATATAAGCCAAACCAGAACTGAATTAATTATGAATCACAATGCACGAAGGCTCCAATGAAATTATCGAGACAAACACAAAGGCCTGAAAGGCACTCAGACGAAGCTGTCAAATATCACAATCACCTGAAGCAAAACCAAGTCAGATCAATTAGTAATGGGCCACGCACGAATCCGTATCACAATTAGGGCGAAGCCACGCACGGCCGTATCACAATTAGGGCCGGAAGCCACGGCACGGCCGTATCACAATTAGGGGCCGGCCACGGCACGGCCGTATCAATTAGGGCTAAAGCCACGGCACGGCCGTTTCACAATTAGGGCTGGCCACGCGCACGGCCGTATCACAATTAGGGCCGAAGCCACGGCACGAAGCCGTATCACAATTAATGATAGTGTGCTGCCTTGAGTCGGCCAACACGATGACAGTAACACACGGATAGGCACTGTCCTCGACAGTCCCAATTCAACACCTCGATTGCCTTAGAATGGCCAACCGATAACAATGATGCAGCGGATGATTCCATGAATGATTGAGCGCTTCGATTGGCTTAGAATGGCCAATCGATACGAATGATACGATGAATGATTGAATACCTCGATTGCCTTAGAACGGTCAATCGATAACAATGATATAGTGAATGATTGAACATTTCGATTTGCCTGAGAACGGCCAATCGATAACAATGATACGAAGGATGCCTCTGCACCTTTAATCGGTGACCGACGACGAAGATGAGAAATGAATACACCAATGCCTTTAATCGGACAATACAGTTTTAATGACAACCCCAACAGGAATAACAATGATCTCAACGATGTCTTAAATTGACATCAATATTAACAACAATCGATACATCGATACCGCGAACCGGCTATCGACAATGACATTAATAACGAGTATCACAATGCCTTGAATGGGCCATTAACGAACAACAGTAAACATTTGGCATAGTTGCCGAAAGGTATCGTATCAAACGATCTCATAATATCAATGAATTCATGAAGAGACTAAGTCTCGGAATGATACAACACATTCATACACATATATGATGATATTAATCTCATTGACTGGTACAAGTATAAAACTTGCCTCAAACCGAAGGCGAGAAGGTACTTCCACGATCAACGTCCTTAATGAAATTATCGGCCGCTCGAACAACCTTGAACAACACAAATACCAACAATTCTCTTAATACACGAATCAAGCATGATCACAACCAACTCAAAAGTCGATACAACAATACCCGAAACTCATTGGGGCATTTAAACAAATGCGTTGTAAACAATCTCCAATTGTTTACAACCAAAACTCAATTACATCCGAAACCAACTTCCAATGAATGATTCAATCCCACAAAACCTCATGAATATTATCAATAATCCAACAGGAATCCTTAAATCGGGATTACAACCATTTCTAGTCGAAAACCCCCAAATTCCAAAGTCAACACCAATGTGTTCTTGAAAAATTCCTCAATGATTCATAATTTCTAAAAATTACATCAAAGAATCTGTAAGAATACATGTATCCAAGATAGATAATCCATATCTAACATAATCCAACACGAAAGCAAGCTAACTCGAAGAGATCGGGGATAAAACCTTCAAATCCCAAAATTCAAGATTAAATGAAAAATTACCTTGATTTGGAGTGATGAAACTGATTAGATTGCAGCTCGAAAAGATCTTTCCGAATCGCCCAAGCTCGTCCGAAATGGTTGAGAAATGAAGAAATGACGAAGGTTGGACTGAACTGTCTTATTTATACTGTCCCAGCTTAGCGCACGCTATGACCTGATATTTAGCGTGCGCTAGCGGTTTACTGGGCAGTCCAGTGAGCTCTGAAATGCCTCATTATCGTGCACTATGACTTGGTAGCGTGCGCTAACACCTTACCGATAGCGTGCGTTATCCCAGATTGTTAGCGTGCGCTAACTGATGTCTGATATTCAAAAACTGAAGTCCAGAACCTACTGTCCTCTGCCTTGCACGCATTAGCGTGCGCTACTAATGTGACTTAGCGTGCGTTACCAGCACAATAAGCATACACTACTTACCACTTGTAGCGTGCGCTACGAATTTCCCAAATCAGCCCAGTACCTTCTGGACCGTCTGCCCCACTTGTACTAGCGTGCGCTAATACTCAATCATAGCGTGCGTTACCTGCACCCCATTAGCGCGCGCTAACCAGAATGTGTAGCCTGCGCTACCTCTCAAACTGAAAATTAGAACATGATGATGATGATGACAATAATCTCGGCTCGATCTCAAACAGTGATGAATGACGAATAGCAACTGATATGCGATTCTAAAGTACACCGAACAATGGTCACGACTGAATGAACATGAATGATGAATGGGTATTACTGAGTGAAAAAATTCTGAGTGACAGTTACTGAGTGATGATAAATGAATTCACAACTGGGTATTACATACTCCCCCCCTTAAAAAGAGTTTCGTCCTCGAAACTAAGGGTAAACAACTCGGGATATGAACTATCCATCATGATCTGAAAACAATAATGCCCAAATAGTCCTCGGGACCAAATCAATCGCACGCCCAAGTCCCCAAGACTTGACGTCTCGAATCACAGTGAACGATTTCCCAAATTATCACGAAATCTTGAGTACAACGCCAAAGGGACGAATTCTCAACAATAGACCCAAATCTCAAGATTCTCGAATATGATCATAATAAAATAGATCAACAATAAATGATCCACACTCACGATACATTATTACAGATAGATTTACACAGTCATCCAAAAACAAGGTTACATCTCAAATGTACCCAACATCGATATCCTTCCATATCATCGATCTCCTCTATCTCAACGATTTAAGGTATATCCGAAGATGAATTCACTGCTAAATATGATCTCAGAAGGTCACGAGAATAAAATTGACTAAAATGAATGATGAATGATAAATGACTATAAATCCGACAAGGATTAAGAATGACTCACCAAGGTGAATTAATAACGTCATGAGTGATAGTTCAAGTGAAATTATTGGAACCGTTGTTCCTCGTGAATTGAATGATTAGTTTCATGATGACAAGTCTCAACATGATTGATGTATGATGAATGAATTATATGAATGAATGAACGACGACGAAATGAATGATTATACTATTAACGAACAAGAATTAACTTGTTCAAACCGGTGATGAATGTCCTTACCTCTGGCCCTCGAGGCCTGATAGGGTCCCTTGGATGATGCACGGGATGGAGTAACGAAGTCTCTCGAGGCCCTTGAGCTCTCTTGAGATTTACTGGCACTAGAACTCCTGCAGTATTTATGTCGGTGTTCTTACCTCCCACACAGAAAACAAACAATAGCTGGCACCATACACCGGGTACTAACGTGACCTGCTGAGTCACATTTAAAGCAAACAACAGTCGAGCTCGTAGCCTGAGAGGAAGATGCTATCCCAGCACGAAGACGACTAGAAAACGACCCCTTAGACGTCGGAGCCCGATGTCCCTCTGAACGAGCCGGCATTCTAGTCCTCTCACCCGAAGAAACTTAAGGATGCTTCTGAGTAATCTCCTTGATCAAAAGCTCTGCTCCAAGAGCCTTCCCGATGAATTAACTAAGTGAACTACAATTGTGATTGAACAACTGCATCCTCAACTGCGGATTTAGCCTCTTGCTAAAATATTTGATCTTATCCGCCTCAGTACGGATAACTGACGAAGCAAACTGAAGTAGTCCCTGAAACTTCTCAGCAATGACAATAACACCCTCGTCCTCAACGGATTCGGAGTTCAAAACCTCTGACAACTTGGCTTCACGAAGTGGAGCCGGATAATACCTCTCTTGTAACACCCCAAGATATTCGGAGTATGTTACAGCGCCGTGGACCCCTACATGGGACCCACCAGGCTACAACAAGCGGGTACCCCTCGACTAACCATCTCGGTTAGCGAGGATACACAATCAAATAATAAATCATGTGAAAAATACACCCGAAGCAATCCGACGAAATGGGCAACCATCGAGAGTGTGGCAATTTAAAATAATACAACACGGGGTTTGAATTGAAAAGCCTAAGTACTTGCGAGTACAGTCTATCAGTTTATAAATATAGAAAACAACCAAATCGAAGTGGACAAAAGAAATAAGTAAACCCAAGTGCACATGTCAACGACTCCCGCCAAGATCCTCGTACCGTCCTGGCCGCCGTCCGAATGATCATAACCTGAAATCCATAACAAGAATTTCCCCAAAACAGGTCCCCCAAAGGGGTTAGCAATTACGCTAGTACAAGTAATCAAGGCAAACCAATCGCTTACACATTTCATAGTACATGCACCGATATCATTTCGAAAACCAAAACCAGACATGTCTTTTCCGGAATTAAACAGTCAAACAATTTGCCGTGGGAATGTGGCTATACCATTGATCCCGCCTCCGTGATCCCTAAGGACCCTCCCGAGCTCGCCATATTATAAAACAAATCACGCACACGCATCGCTTGGGAATGTGGCTATACCATTGATCCCGCTCCGTGATCCCTAAGGACCCTCCCGAGTCAAGCAGCGAAACAAACTCGTGAATCCAGGGCTATACCATTGGATTCCCTCCGTGATCCCGTCGGACCCTCCCGAGGTGAGCAATTACACACAATATACATTACCATTTCACGTTAAGCATAAAGGTTTCCAAAAAATACTTGCCTTGAATATTTTGATGACGCAACGAACGGAAAGAATAATCACCGACGAACACTAGGAATCAACGGAACTGAACCTAACGATTCGAAGAACATAATTACAACCAACTCTAGCCGAATACGGAAATGGAATACACCCGAAAACCCGCCTACGATTCATGTATATTCGCACAAAATAACAACGAGGGCGGACCACAACCAAACCCTCTCGATTCCACAAAACTATGAAAATATAATCTGAGTCCGTAGGAAAATTAATGATAGCAACAAGATTAATCATATTCATCAAGAATCTATCAACAAAACGGAAAGAATCGGACAAAAACCCCAAAATCCCCAATTATTCGAAAATAGGGTTTTAGAGATGTTACCTTCGGAGATTCAAGTACTAAGATCCATAGAACACGCGTTGGATTGATTGTCCGGGCTTCACTACCGAAGAAAAATGATGAAAATCAACCCCCCAATGAATAATGATGAAGAACTCTCCCCCTCTCTCTCACTCTCTCTCGTCCGCAGAAGAAGAAGAAGGAAATGAGCAATGACGCTCAAAACGACACAATTATAGGAGTTGACCGCATTGTGTGCCGCGCACGCTAAGGTGTGCCGCGGCACGTGCCAAAAATTACTCCTGTGGTTCGGCAAGGTGCAAGACGGCTCGCGTGCCGCGGCACCCAGACAGCGGGTTTTGGTCGCAGATGACACACGAGTGTGCCGCGGCACGACAGTGTGCCGCGCACTGCTCGCACTGTGCCGCGGCACCGGATGGTTGTGCCGCGGCACACAGTATAGTTTGTTCGACCAACAACTGAAGAAATTTGTGTGCCGCGGCGCACATACCTTGTGCCGCGGCCCACACCCTCTTTGGGGCCCAAAATGATAAAAATGATCGGAAAGAGAATAAAAACGTTAGGAATCAACATTTGGGAACCAATAACACGAAATGGATCCACGGCAACCCCGAAACGGCGGTTCCGCACAACAATAACGAGAATACAGCCTAACAAATGATGTGAAGGACATACTGAAAGGTACACGAGGGTCACTATGACCGAGAAATATACCAAAAATGAAAATACAAGGGAAAGAAAAATACCGGATATTACATTCTACCCCTCTAAAAATAAGTTTCGTCCCGAAACTTAAGAAACAAACAACTCAGGGTACCTAGCACGCATGCTATCCTCGGTTTCCCAAGTTGCCTCCTCGACACCGTGTCTTGACCACTGCACTTTGACCAAAGGGATGGTCTTATGCCTCAGTCGTTTCTCACGATGCTCCAAAATCTTCAAAGGACGCTCCTCAAAAGTAATATCTTCAGCAATATCAATCTCGCCATAATCGATGACGTGACTAGGATCCGGAACATATTTCCTCAGCTGGGAAACATGAAAAACGCTATGAATGTAACTCAAGGCCGGGGGTAACGCCAAACGGTATGCTAACCCACCGACCCGCTCGAGAATCTCGAAGGGTCCAATAAATCTCGAACTCAACTTCCCCTTCTTCCTGAAACGGAAAACTCCTCTCGTCGGCGACACCTTCAGCAAAACGTGGTCTCCCACCTCGAATTCTAAAGGTCGACGACGGACATCGGCATATGACTTCTGTCGACTCTGGGCAGTCAACATTCGTTCTCGAATTAATTCTATCTTCCGTCTCGTCTCTAAAACGACATCCGGTTCGGTCCCGACCAAATCGGACGCCTCGTTCCAACAAATCGGCGATCGACATCGTCGCCCATAAAGTGCCTCATACGGTGCCATCCAAATCGACGCGTGCCAACTATTGTTGTACGTGAATTCGATCAATGGCAAATGCTCCTCCCATCGCTACTCCAATCGAGGGCACAAGCACGCAACATGTCCTCAAATGTCTGGATGGTGCGTTCCGACTGTCCATCTGACTGGGGATGAAAAGAGGTACTCAAATGCAAGCGGGTACCTAACGCCTTATGCATCGCCTGCCAAAAGTGCGATACAAAACGGCCATCACGATCCGAAACAATAGACTTCGGAGTACCGTGAAGTCTCACAATCTGCGCGATAAACACACGAGCCAATTTCTCCGGGCCCCAAGTGTCCTTGATGCCCAGAAAATGTGCCGACTTGGTCAGGCGATCAACAACCACCAATACCATATTCATGCCCGACCTCGATCTTGGCAAACTCGAAACAAAATCCATCGATATATCTTCCCATTTCCATTCCGGAACGGGAAGTGACTGCAATAACCTAGCCGGTCGCTGATGCTCGATTTTGACCTGCTGGCAAGTCAAACATCTCGCCACAAACTGTGTGACCTCCTCCTTCATATCATTCCACCAGAAGTTCCTCCTCAGGTCCTTGTACATCTTACTCGAGCCAGGATGAACGGAATAGGGTGTGGAATGGGCCTCACGCAAAATACCCTGTCGCAACCCTGGATCGTTCGGCACACAAACCGACTCTGGAATCTCAAAACACCATCCTCGTGAATCACAAACCCAGGAGACTTTCCCTTAAGAACGTTCTCTTGGATTTGAGTAATCATCGGATCCTCTAATTGCTTCAGCTTAATTTCATCGATCAAAGACGACGAAATTTCTAAGGCACAAAGTTGCCCGACAGATCCAGGCAACAAAACCTCAACATCTAACCCGATCAAAGCCTGCCGAAGCTCAGACTGAGGCGTAAGGACCTCAAGCGTTCGCAACGCAATCGGTTTCCGACTCAAGGCGTCGGCCACGACATTCGCCTTACCCGGATGATAAAGGATTTCGAGGTCGTAATCCTTAATCAGATCTAACCACCTCCTCTGCCTCATATTCAACTCCCGCTGAGTAAATATGTATTTCAGACTTTTATGATCGGTAAAAATCTGACATGCAGAGCCAAAAAGATAGTGACGTCAAATCTTGAGTGCAAAGACAACCGCCGCTAACTCCAAATCGTGAGTAGGGTAGTTAAACTCATACGGCCTCAACTGTCTCGACGCATAGGCAATGGTCTTGCCGTGCTGCATCAATACGCACCCAAGACCCTGACCCGAAGCATCGCTATACACGGCGAATCCCTCGTTGCCACATGGCAACGCCAAAACCGAGTCAAGTCAAACGCTTCTTCGATTCCTCAAAACTCGATCGCCTCTCATTGGTCCGCATTTAACTTCTGATTTCTCGAGCAATCGTAAGTGGCCGAGCTAGTTTTGAGAAACCTCGGCGAACCTACGTAGTAGCCACCAAACCCAAGAAACTACGGACCTCCTTCACATTTGTGGGCGATGCCCACTCCAACACCGCCTCAATTTTCTCGGATCCACACGGACTCCCTACTGAAATCACGTGACCCAAAACATCACTTCCTTCAGCCATAACTCACATTTCGAGAACTTCGCATAGAGTTGCTCGGTCCTCAAAATGTCTAACACTATCCGCAGATGATGGGCATGCTCTTCCTCATTCCTCGAATAGATAAGAATATCACAATGAAGACGAACACACTTATCTAAATACTCGATAAAGACTTTGTTCATCAATTGCATGAACACCGCCGGCGCATTAGTTAACCCGAAAGGCATAACTACAAACTCGTAATGTCCGTATCTCGTCCGAAAAGCCGCTGCACGCGGACTCTCTCACCCGCCGATAGTACCCGATTTCAAATCAATCTTCGAGAATACCGCAGCCTCCTCGCAATCGTCAAACAAGTCATCGATTCTCGGCAAAGGATACTTGTTCTTGATGGTCACCTTGTTTAGTTCGCGATAGTCGATACACAAACGTAGTGAACCATCCTTCTTCCGCACAAACAGGACCGGTGCGCCCCAAGGCGAGGCACTCGGTCGAACAAACCCCGACTCAAGAAGCTCACTCAACTGCTTCTTCAACTCTGCCATATCTGAAGGTGCCATGCGATACGGCGCCTTCGAAATCGGAGCCGCACCCGGCTCTAACTCTATAGCAAACTCAACCTCACGATCCGGTGGCAATCCCGGTAACTCGTCAGGAAATACATCAGGAAACTCATTAACGACTGGAATCGATGAAAGCTCGACTCCACCATCCTCCGCCTTCAAGGCATAGCACCAATATCCAGTACACCCCTTTCGCAGGAGACTCATCGCCTTCAAGGCATTAATGACAAATTTCTGATTTCCTCTCCTTCGCCCCGCGAAGGAGTGCTCGGTGCCATCCTCGGCTAACATGGTGATGATCCTCGTGCGGTAGTTCATGATCGCGCCATGCCTCTCGAGCCAATCATCCCCGAGAATCAAATCCTCACCCTCAATATTAACGACAATAAGGTTAGAGAGCCACACTCTCTCACAAATAAACACAGAGCAGTCTCGGACCTCTCGATCACCGACAACTCTATCACCGCTAGGCAGTTTAACGATGAAAGGCTCGCAAGGTGACAAACAGTCGAGACTCAAACGGCGTACACACTCTAGAGAAATGAATGAATGCGTAGCACCCGAATCGAAAAGCACACTGACAGGATGGAAATGAATATGAACGCACTGCCGCCACAAAGAGTCGCTGGATCATCGGCTCTCCTCATCTCATAGATATGCGGCTGAGCAGAGCCGACACTGGAAGCTCCACCCCTAGCGGGCTGACCCCGACCCCTACCTCGGCCGGCACTCGGTGGAGGCGGCGGAGCAAATGAGCCCTGGTTCACACTCGGCTCCATAGGTGCTGGGTGAGAAGAACGGGCACCGCGAATCTATCTGAGCTGATCACAAAAAGAAGCCTTGTGGCCCGACTGACCACAAGTATGACAAGTTAAAGGCGGACGAGGACAGTCCCGGTTCTTATGACCCGAAAAGCCGCAGTTAAAGCATGTGAGCTCACGAGCGGGGGTTCCGGCGGCACCCCGAAAGCTCCCAGAGAAACGAGCCGAACTGCCCGTAGAAATATTCGCACTGAGATTTCGCTGGCCTCCACTCTGGGACCGAAAAGTTTCCGACCGACTTCGCTTCTTGCTCTCACGAGCCAAATCACTCGCCGTCACCGACATATCATAAGCAAGGGCTCGACTGATAATCCTTCGTGGTAGTACGAGCCTGCACATATAGTCCCGAATGGGCGACTTCATCCTCCCGGAAAATGGAAAATTTTGTCGCTCTCCGACAACTGGGTCTTCACATAGCCCAACTCCTTGTTAAAATCGGCAATAGCTTGGGATACGGGATATCCCGTGGTTGAGCATCAAAGAAAGCATGCACTCGAGCCTGTCTCGACCGGCCATGGACAATACTCGGTCTCCATCAACTCCCCGAAACTCGCCCACGAGGCAACATGATCTTTGGGACCAATGGCCTCCCACCAACTGAGCATCTCCCGTGAGAAAGTATTGAGCAATAGGGACCTTACGGTCCTCGGGGCGCTTGGTAGCAAGTGAATACTTTGGATATCTCCTTGATCCACCCTTCCCACCGATCGGGTCCGAAGCTCCCGAACCGGGAGGATGCATCTTGATGACATCCTGAAGCCAACGATCCGTTCCGCCCGATTAGCATGGGCCTGATCGGGGTTCGACCACCTGAGCTATAGCCGCCATCTGGTTAACCATTTGCCGCATAACACCGCAATACCAAGATCGGCGCGCTCCCGAGAAGAAGCATGACTGTGACGGTCACCGATCACGCTCCCGAAGAATGCGACGTGGCCGCCCCACCGCTCCCCACGTCCTCGGCCGCGTCCACGACCACGACCACGACCACGTCCACGGTTTCTCCGGCATCCATACCGAGGTTGAGAGATAATGTATATATCGATGATGAGTAAGGGAGGAAAAGCAACTACGATTCAAAAGTGGAAATACAATGCAAGAAACAAAAGAGCCGAATAAGAAAACTTACGAGCACCGGAAGTACCGGGATCTTGCCGATGGTGTGACAATGTGCAAAACAAATACGACTAGACCCGAATAACCGACAAGCCTAGGTATCCATAAACCTAGAGCTCGATACCATTTTCTCGTAACACCCCAAGATATTCGGAGTATGTTACAAGACCGTGACCCCTACATGGGACCCACCAGCTACAACAAGGGTACCCTCGACTAACCATCTCGGTTAGCGAGGATACACAATCAAATAATACATCATGTGAAAAATACACCAAGCAATCCGACGAAATGAGCAACCATCGACAAAGGTGGCAATTTAAAATAATACAACACGGGTTTGAATTGAAAAGCCTAAGTACTCGCGAGTACAATCTATCGATTTATAAATATAGAAAACAACCAAATCGAAGTGGACAAAAGAAATAAGTAAACCCAGTGCACATGTCAACGACCTGCCAAAGATCCTCGTATCGTCCCGCTCGCTCGTCCGGATGATCATAACTCAAATCCATAACAAGAATTTCCAAAACGGGTCCCCCAAAGGGGTTAGCAATTACGCTAGTACAAGTAATCAAGACAAACCAATCGCTTACACATTTCATAGTACATGCACCGATATCATTTCAAAACCAAAACCAGACATGTCTTTTCCTAATTAAACAATCAAACAATTTGCCGTGGGAACAGTGGCTATACCATTGATCCCGCTCCGTGATCCCTAAGGACCCTCCCGAGCCGGCCATATTATAAAACAAATCACGCACACGCATCGCTCTGGGAATGTGGCTATACCATTGATCCCGCTCCGTGATCCCTAAGGACCCTCCGAGTGGCTAGCGAAACAAACTCGTGAATCTGTGGCTATACCATCGATTCCTCCGTGATCCCGTCGGACCCTCCCGAGGTGAGCAATCACACACAATATACATTACCATTTCACGTTAAGCATAAAGGTTTCCAAAAAATACTTGCCTTGAATATTTTGATGACGCAACGAACGGAAAGGATAATCACCGACGAACACTAGGAATCAACGGAACCGAACCTAATGATTCGAAGAACATAATTACAACCAACTCTAGCCGAATACGGAAATGGAATACACCCGAAAACCCGCCTACGATTCATGTATATTCGCACAAAATAACAACGAGGGCGGACCACAACCAAACCCTCTCGATTCCGTAAAACTATGAAAATATACTCTGAATCCGTAGGAAAATTAATGATAGCAACAAGATTAATCATATTCATCAAGAATCTATCAACAAAACGGAAAGAATCGGACAAAAACCCCAAAATCCCCAATTATTCGAAAATAGGGTTCTAGAGATGTTACCTTCGGAGATTCAAGTACTAAGATCCGTAGAACACGCGTTGGATTGATTGTCTGGGCTTCACTACCGAAGAAAAATGATGAAAATCAACCCCCCAATGAATAATGATGAAGAACTCTCCCCCTCTCTCTCACTCTCTCTCGCGTCACAGGAAGAAGAAGAAGGAAATGAGCAGCGGACGCTCAAAACGACACAATTATAGGGGGTTGACCGCATTGTGTGCCGCGGCACAGCTGAGGTGTGCCGCGGCACAGGCCAAAAATTACTCCTGTGGTTCGGCAAGGTGTGCAAGACGGCCTGCAGGTGCCGCGGCACCTGACAAAGCGGTTTTGGTCGCAGATGACACACGAGTGTGCCGCGGCACCGGATGGGTGTGCCGCGGCACACAGTACAGTTTGTTCGACCAACAACTGAAGAAATTTGTGTGCCGCGACACACACACCTTGTGCCGCGGCCCACACCCTCTTTGGGTCCCAAAATGATAAAAATGATCGGAAAGAGAATAAAAACGATAGGAATCAACATTTGGGAACCAATAACACGAAATGGATCCACGGCAACCCCGAAACGGCGGTTCCACACAACAATAACGAGAATACAGTTCAACAGTTGACAGGAAGGACATACTGAAAGGTACACGAGGGTCACTATGACCGAGAAATATACCAAAAATGAAAATACAAGGGAAAGAAAAATACCGGATATTACATCTCTAACATGAGAGTCTTGAACTCACTCCAACCACAATCGTGATCGGCGGGTTTCACAGAAAGCCACCACGAATAAGCACCCTTACTCAAGTAATAAGCCGCTACTGCAACTCTACTCTCTTCCGGACACTGAACCATATCGAAGAGTTTATCAAAATGCTCAAGCCAATGAACAATATCAGCTGGTTCCGACGAACCCTCAAAAGTAGGCGACCTCTATCGAGAGATATCGCCAATAATCTGATTCACTCCTCCAGTCTGTCCATGAAACGGAACCTGAAATCCCTGTTGCGGTGGACCACGAACCATCGAGGTCTGCATGGTCTCTACCATCCGCGTCATCTGAGTCATCTGGGCCATCATGCCCTGCATAAGTATGAATGGGTCAACCCGAACACCTTCCGAGTGAGATGCATCTCGGGTACGACTCCCTGACAGTGAATGATTATCTGCTGATGAATGAGTAGCCTCGCTATTTGATGAATTAATGATATCCCTCGCGTTCACGTGGGTATGCACATGAGATCCCGGGTTCCGGCCCGCACCGCGGCCTCTTCCCATGCGCCCTCTGACAGCTCTATCCATAATGAAGTAGGAGAGTCACATGATGATTATAGATCCCGCATGAATATAGCATTATGATTAAGTTACCGAATGATAATAATGAGCATACACGCTCTAACACGATGAATGCATTAATGATGCAATGAAATGATCGTCGGCATGACGCCGGAATATGATAACATCGCATGAAAAATCAAGTGTGTTAACACGATTATTTGATGAAATTCCTGAAATGATTATCTTGAACACGTTAATAAGTTTGAAAATGCATTTTACAAGATCAGCAACTGAACAGGGAGGTTCACTGGGTGATGAATGGATTAACTGAGCAGTGAGATTGAGTGAGTGATGAATGAATTAATTGAGGAATGAGATTCACTGAGTGATGATGAATTAACTGAATAATGAGATTGACTGAGTGATGAATGAATTAACTGAGTCATGAGATTGACTGAGTGATGAATGAATTAACTGAGTCATGAGATTGATTGAGTGATCAATGAATTAACATGATCGACAAGATCGAAATGATGATTGAGGATTATTAACTGATGAATGAGTTGATCCTTAACGCTTACACAAGTCACACGTGCTTCAAACCAATTAGTCATGAATCAATCATAACACTAATATCACATATAGGTTTCAACAAAGCATGAATAATTAATGACATGATGAATGTATGAACATAAAGAGAATCGAGTCCTTACACAGGTCATACGAAGCTTCGAGGTCTCACGATACTAGTCTTCACTGACGACGACTCGATGAATGAATGACTCGTGTAGTCGTACAAATTTCACGACTCACAAAACCCAACTGTCCAGATTGTCATAACCTGACAGTCCCACTACTACCGCATCGGTAGAGCCACATAACTCACATACCAGGGTATATCACAACCCAAAAGTCTCTGATACCATCTTCTGTAACACCCCCAAATCCCATTGGGTTATTACAGTGCCGTGGACCCCACACCCGGAGATCCACCAGGCGAACATGACTAAAATACATTAAAATTAACCAACAAGGGAGATCACAGTCCCTACCATGATATCCGACACAATATTCTGATAAGGAATTTCAACGACAACGATGGGCCTATATGGCCAAAATAAAAATACAACAACATCCACGAGCATCTCCTCGGGTAATACATAATGACAATGACTGACAAACTGGAGAGCACTCCAACTGACTGACCAATATGAACAACTCGGACTAGTATCGCTCGAATGCCTCATCGCCATCATCATGCCCCTGTGTCTCAACTCTCTCCTCGCAAGCACCTAAAACATGAAAATATGTTCCGCCCCCACGGGGTCAGTCATCCAGATAATGAACATCAAATACACGTATAACATGATATGCATCCAAAGGCAGAATGAAACGGTACAATGATAATAATAAAACGAGATGCTCACAACCCAATGTAAGAACCGAGCATTCGTGAAACACTACGCCCACGACATACTATTAATACCTGTTCGACAGGTTAGAACTTAAATGCCCAACGGCGAATCATAATTATAGAACACCACAATGAATTATACGAATATGAACCAAACCAGAACTGAATTAATTATGAATCACAATGCCCGAAGGCTCCAATGAAATTATCGAGACAAACACAAAGGCCTGAAAGCCACTCGGCATTTAAGTCACAAATATCACAATCACCTGAAGCCAAAACAGCCCGAAGCTATATCAATTAGGGCCGAAGCCACGGTACGAAGCCGTATCACAATTAGGGCCGAAGCCACGGCACGAAGCCGTATCACAATTAGGTCCGAAGCCACGACACGAAGCCGTATCACAATTAGGGCTGAAGCCACGGCACGAAGCCGTATCACAATTAGGGCCGAAGCCACGGCACGAAGCCGTATCACAATTAATGATAGTGTGCTGCCTTGAGTCGGCCAACACGATGACAGTAACACACGGATAGGCACTGTCCTCGACAGTCCCAATTCAACACCTCGATTGCCTTAGAATGGCCAACTGATAACAATGATGCAGCGGATGATTCCATGAATGATTGAGCGCTTCGATTGGCTTAGAATGGCCAATCGATACGAATGATATGATGAATGATTGAATACCTCGATTGCCTTAGAACGGTCAATCGATAACAATGATATAGTGAATGATTGAACATTTTGATTTTCCTAAGAACGGCCAATCGATAACAATGATACGAAGGATGCCTCGGCACCTTTAATCGGTGACCGACGACGAAGATGAGAAATGAATACACCAATGCCTTTAATCGGCCAATACAGTTTTAATGACAACCCCAACAGGAATAACAATGATCTCAACGATGTCTTAGATTGACATCAATATTAACAACAATCGATCCATCGATACCGCGAACCGGCTATCGACAATGACATTAATAACGAGTACCACAATCCCTTGAATCGGCCATTAACGAACAATAGTAAACATTTGGCATAGTTGCCGAAAGGTATCGTATCAAACGATCTCTTAATATCAATGAATTCATGAAGAGACTAAGTCTCGGAATGATACAACACATTCATACACATATATGATGACATTAATCTCATTGACTAGTACAAGTATAAAACTTGCCTCAAACCAAAGGCGAGAAGGTACTTCCACGATCAACGTCCTTAATGAAATTATCGGCCGCTCGAACAACCTTGAACAACACAAATACCAACAATTCTCTTAATACACGAATCAAGCATGACCACAACCAACTCAAAAGTCGATACAACAATACCCGAAACTCATTGGGGCATTTAAAAAAACGCGTTGTAAACAATCTCCAATTGTTTACAACCCAAACTCAATTACATCCGAAACCAACTTCCAATGAATGATTCAATCCCACAAAACCTCATGAATATTATCAATAATCCAACAGGAATACTTAAATCGGGATTACAACCACTTCTAGTCGAAAACCCCCAAATTCCAAAGTCAACACCAAGGTGTTCTTGAAAAATTCCTCAATGATTCATAATTTCCGAAAATTACATCAAAGAATACGTAAGAATACATGTATCCAAGATAGATAATCCATATCTAACATAATCCAACACGAAAGCAAGCTAACTCGAAGAGATCGGGGATAAAACCTTCAAATCCCAAAATTCAAGATTAAATGAAAAATTACCTTGATTTGGAGTGATGAAACTGATTAGATGATGATTAATCTGTAACACCCCGAGATATTCGGAATAATTACAGCGCCGTAAACCCTTTAAGTAAGGATTTACAAGGCTAAATAAAAGAAATGCAAATATAATTCAACCTTACAACTGAAGTTCAAAATACAGAACTGGTTCAACTGATCCAAAGAGTTAACTTATACAACCATATCGAAAATGACATTATTAAAACCCACGTACTCGAGTACTAAAGTGAACCAAGAATACAAATCATAATAACAATAAACATCAACCACATCATTGAGCCATTTCATCGTCGTGTCGGTACTGTGGTTGCTTCCCCGCTCCTCGGCTACCTGAACATCAAAACAATGTCCACCCCCGAAGGAGTTAGCAAAACAATGCTAGTACAAGTATCATAATACATAAATCATCAGTGCATCATAAATCATGCAAAATGGACTTCCGTCATCAGAATCCAACGATGTGAATCCTCACGATTCCATCAACACAATACAGGGTAATCCAATGATCCAGCGCCCTTGGTATAGATCCCCATGATGATCCCGTTGGACCAACGCATGGTGGAAAACCCGTCCAGCGATCCAGCGCCCTCAGCATAGATCCCCATGATGATCCGTCGGACCAACGCATGGTGGACATTCGATCCAGCGCCCTCAGCATAGATTATCATGACCCCCTCAGATCATTTATACCATAAACCAATCAATTATGCATACATATATGCATTTCAATATATTCATCAATACGAACAATTAACAACGAATACCACGAGAAATTAAAGAAATACATCTCATATTCGACAACATGAACAAAACCATAAGCATGATCAAAGTTCCAATATAAATCAAACTCAACATATGATACTTGCCTCGAAAATGGCAAGAATGGAAATACTCCAACAAATGACACGCGTCCGTATGTCACCGCCCCTCGATCGTCCCCTATGCAAGGCTCGGACCTCAAAGTAGTGAAGAACAAGGAGGAACTCGAAGCAATCCAATGCCGAAGGCTTGAACACCAATATCCAATGATATACAATCTTCAACTCGAGCTAGGATGCTGATATGAAGGGTTTAGGATGAAGAGAGTGACTCTCTAAGTCTAAGAATTCGGATGTGGGAGTGAAAAGGCTGAAAAAGGATGCTGTCCTATTTATAGAAAGTGGTTATTAGCGCGCGCTAGTCCATATTCATAGCGTGCGCTAACGGCCATCGACTTCATCAGACTCAGCGTTTAGCGTGCGCTATCCTCATATTGTTAGCGTGCGCTACCGCGTTGACTTGGCTTTTCCCGAAAGCCGTCCAGGTTCATCCCGACACAATCCGACCAAGATCCACGGCTTGATCTCACCTACCAACACGTCTCAATCATGCTGACTATGTATAGCGCGTGCTAAGGTTCATATATAGCGTGCACTACTAAACCCAAATTAGTGTACGCTACGCCTAGTCGATAGCGTGCGCTACACGTGCAAAAGCACAATATTGAACGAAATCATGCAATCATGCGCTCAACAACACCGGATCATGAAATACAGAAAATAATACTCAGATCAAAATACAACAAATACAATATCACAAGGTTCAATAACACATCAGAAAATCTCGGGTATTACATCCTTCCTCCCTAAAAAGAAGTTTCGTCCCGAAACTTAAGATGAAAACAACTCTGGATATCTAGCCTTCATACTATCCTCTGTTTCCCAAGTGGCCTCTTCAGCTCCATGCCGTGACCATTGTACTTTAACCAAGTGTATTGGTTTATTCCTCAATTGTTTGATCCGACTCTCAAGTATCTTGATTGGTCTCTCTTCAAAGGTACCGTCATTAGCTATCTCGATCTCGTCGAAATCAATGACGTGAGTGGGGTCTGGTACATACTTCCGTAGTTGGGATACGTGAAACACATTGTGAACGTGACTCAGCGATGGCGGTAAGGCCAACCTGTATGCTAAATCTCCAACTCTCTCGAGAATCTCGAATGGTCCGATATATCTCGGACTTAGCTTGCCTTTTCTCCCAAAACGGAAAATTCCTCGTGTAGGAGACACCTTCAATAGTACGTGGTCCCCAATGTCGAACTCTAGAGGGCGACGACGTATGTCTGCATAAGACTTCTGTCGACTCTGGGCAGTCAATAGTCTTTCTAGAATCAAAGCTATCTTCTCGTGAGTCTGAACTATCAATTCCGGTTCCGTCCCGATCAAATCCGAAGAATCATCCCAGCACAGGGGTGATCGGCATCTTTTCCCGTACAAAGCTTCAAATGGTGCCATCTTAATAGAAGCATGCCAACTATTATTGTAGGTGAATTCAATCAACGGCAAATGAACTTCCCAATCAGTTGACCAATCCAAAGCACAAGCTCTAAGCATGTCTTCTACTGTTTGTATAGTCCTTTCAGACTGACCGTCCATCTGAGGATGATACGCCGTGCTAAAGTTTAGTTCGGTCCCCAAAGCCCTGTGAACTGCCTTCCAGAAGTGCGACACGAAACGACCATCTCGATCTGAAATAATAGTCTTCGGTGTCCCATGTAATTTGACTATCTCTGCAATAAATACTCGCGCTAATCTCTCGGGTCCCCAGGTATCTTTAATTCCTAGGAAATGAGCCGACTTGGTTAGTCGATCAACTACAACCCAAATCATGTTCATTCCCATCTTGGTCCTTGGCATACTGGTGATGAAATCCATCGAGATATCCTTCCACTTCCACTCAGGAATCGGAAGCGGTTTTAACATTCCGGCAGGTCGCTGATGTTCAATCTTAACCTGCTGACAAGTCAAACACTTCGAAACGTATTCTTCTACGTCCTTCTTCATATTCCCCCACCAGAAGTTTTGTTTAAGATCCTTTACATCTTACTGCTGCCTGGGTGAATAGAATAAGGCGCTCTATGAGCTTCCTTCAGAATTGTCCGTCTCAAATCATCAGCATCGGGAACGCAAAGTCAACTCTGAAATCTCACAACTCCATCATCTTGTATCACGAATCCTGGGGCCTTTCCTTTCTTTACTTCGTAACATAACCGAAGGATCATAGAATCGTTCAACTGCTTAGATTTGATCTCCTCGACTAGTGATGAAGTCAGTTCCATCACATATAGTTACCCTTGGATTCCTGGTGCCCATACTTCAATCCCTTCGCAGATCAGTTCCCGTTGAATGCTAGTTTGGGATGTAAGTGCTTCCAACACTCGAAGAGAAATAGGTTTTGTAATACCCGGTTGTAATTCAGTAATTATCATTCAGTATTTATCATTCAGTCATTGATACTCGGTAATTTCATTCATTATTGATCATTTGTCACTCATATTCAGTCATGGTATTCATCATTCAGAGTAATCGTATCGTGTATCAATCGTCATTCATCACTAATCTGATTGGAGTTTCGTGCCGTGTTTATCATCATTGTCATTTTCGCGAATCGCGGCATGAGGAGTAGCGCACGCTACATACTCCTTTTAGCGTACGCTAATTGGGTATAGGTAGCGCACGCTACCACTCAGCTTTAGCGCACGCTAAGGTTACCTCGGCTGCAGTCCAGAAGGTACTGGACTGCAGGTGAGTTATAGGTAGCGCACGCTACGAGTGGTAAGTAGTGCGCGCTAACGGGTTGTAGTAGCGCACGCTATATGTGTGGAGTAGCGCACGCTAGGGACGGATCAGGTTGAGTCCAGTGGCTACTGGACTGCACTGGATTAATTCATAGCGCACGCTATGTATTGTTGTTAGCGTACGCAACTGATATTTTAGCGCACGCTAAACAATGGATGTAGCGCACGCTATCGGGGTCAGATCAGAGGTCAGACAGTTTTCTGGACTCCAGTGCTGGGCATCAATATTTCGTTAGCGCACGCTAATAATGGGTCTTAGCGCACGCTAGTGTATGGCCGTAGCGCACGCTACAAGAAGGTACGTAGCGCGCGCTACCGTGTTCAGACAGTGGGTACTGGACTACCCAAATTACTCGTTAGCGCACGCTACGCACAAGGGCTAGCGCACGCTAACCTGGACTGACTATAAATTGGACAGTTTAGTCAGAGTTCGTCATTTATTCATCTCATTTCATTCCTTCGCTATTTTGGGCGATTTCGAGCGATTCGGAGAGGATTCTTCGAGGTGTAATCATCAATCAACATCTTCAAGCTCATCTTTCGGATTAATCATCATTTCATCATCTTCATCACATCGAATCAAAGGTATTAAACTCTTGGATCTAGAATTTCGGATTTTTGGGTTTTCCTTCCGATTTCTTCGTGTAAGCTTGGATTATCATTGGAATATGTTAGATATGGATTATCTACCTTGGATAAGTATATTCTTACGGATTTAATGGTTATTTTCGGAATTATTTCAAGAACCTTTGGGGTTGACTTCGGTTATTTTGGGGGATTTCCGATTGTCGTTATTATAAACTTGAATTGTGGATTTCCATGAGATTATTGATGTCATTGATAATGTTTTGCTGGTTTGAATCAATCATGTTGGAGTTGGTTCGATAATTCGGGTTTGGTTAACCAACGGGTATCTCAATGTTTTCGTGAGAGTTCATCTACGAGTTCGGATATTGTTGTATCGACGTTTGGGTCGGTTATGATCGTATTTGATTCGTGTATTGATCGGTTGTTGGTAATTATTGTTGTTCAAGGTTGTTCGAGCGACCGACATTTCATTTAGGACGTTGTTCGTGGAAGGACATTCTTCATCGGTATTGTGTAAGTTAATTCTTACTCGGTTAAAAGGATATTCATTCCTTTTGTTGTTGTTCATTCATAATCGTAACTCATTCATCATTGTATTAACCGTATCAAAACTTGTCATCGTCAATTAATCACCTCAGTCATAAGGAACGATGGTTCCGATCATTTCATTGAGCTATCATTCATTTCACCATCATTTAATCTTGGTGAGTCATTATTCATTTTCGTTGTCACTTTTGTCATATTGTGGCATTCCGGGTCATACTGGCGTGCCGGTTGGTATGTGTAGGATTTTCATGTCGGGCACATTATAGTCGTGTGTTGGTTGTTGGCCTCACATTGGACTGTGCACACGAGTTGATGGCTTCGTGAGACTGATTAGGTACAAGACCACGTGTGATGGTGGCTTGTGCACGGACACATTTCCATCCCGGACGTAGTGTGGCGCCATTCCTTTGAGCCGTACTGATAATCGATTCATATAGCATGTTTGATTGCGTATGTTTCGACAGGATAATTCATAATTTCAGATATATCATGATTGTGTATTTTCAACCCTTGAGGATTGTTGTTCTGTGTAACTGACCCCGTTGGGGGATGCTGTTTTTCAGGTCATGGCAAGGCTAAGGCACGGGGAGAGAATGGTGACGGCGAGGAGTCCCAGTGATACTAGTAGGGGGCCCCAGTCTTTTCAGTCATTATGTTTCTTTTATTTTATTCCGCTGCAGACATTCCGTTTGAATATTCATTTCACTCATTGTTGTATATTTTATCTCCATATAAAATATACTTGTATTCAGTATCATCCTGGGTGTGTTGTATAAAACTCCTCATCGGAGTAATTGATGTTGTAATGTGGTTCGGTACTACATTTACCTGTGTAATTTATTCATTTTCATTCGCCTGGTGGGTCCCAGTCGGGGGTCCACGGCACTGTAATATCCGCCTAGTTTGGGGTGTTACAGAGTTGGTATCGGAGAGTGGTTTTGAATACTACCCTCCAAGTCATGTCTCATTTGAAATCATCGTCATCGGACTAGTATCATTGGACTTTCGCGTCACGTGTGACCTGTGCAAATGCCGAGCCAATCAGACCAAGAACTGTAAGATTTCTGATGCCATGGTATAATTTCTAGCAATAATCATTCATTCATAATTCATCAGTTAACAATCCTCATTCATCAATTTCAATTGTGATCAAGTCGATAACGTTAACTCATTAATCACTCAATTCATTTCATTACTCAGTTGTTGATCTTGAAGATCATATCATTAATCTTGTTAACTCATTCAAGATAATCATTTCAGTAACTTCATCAGATAATCATGTCACGTCAACTAATCATTCATGCAATCGCTGTATTTGAGCGCGTATGCTCATTTTCATCATTTCATAATATAATCATAATGTGATACTCATGCGAGATATATAATCATCATATGACTTTCCACTTCAGTATGGAAAGGGCTGGCAGAGGACGTGGAGGATGAGGCCGTGGAGCGGGCCGAATCCCGAGAACTCGTGCGAATACACGTGCAAATGCCAGGAATAATGCTAATTCATCTAGCAAATGACGCCACTCATTCACTCGACGCGATCATTCATCCGGGGAGTCGTGCAGGACACGGCTCAGTCAGAAGGTGTCCGGGTTGACCCACTCGCATTTATGCAGGGCATGATGGCCCAAATGACCCAGATGGCTCAGTTGATGGAGACGATGCATAACTCCGTCAATCAAAATCAGCAGGCTCCTCCGCCGCCACCTCAGAGGCAAGAGAGGGGTGTAAGCAATATCATTAGCGATATCTCTCGCCAGCAACCACCTACCTTTGAGGGCTCATCTGAGCCGGCGGATACTGTTCATTGGCTTGAGCATTTTGAGAAGTTATTTGCTATGGTGGATTGCCCTTAAGGGCATAAAGTTTCAGTTGCGGCTTACTATCTCGGTAAGAGCGCTCATTCATGGTGGTTATCGTTGAAGCCCACAGACGGAACATGTACTTGGGATCAGTTCAAGACTCTCATGATGGAGAGGTACTATCCGGCCCCACTCAGGGAGGCCAAGTTGTCGGAATTACATAATTGCACCACGTTGGCTGAATTCATTGAGAAAGCTCTCACTTACGAGCTTACTGCTAAGGAGATTGCTAAGCAGCAAACTTCATCTGCTAGCAAGAAGTCTAAGAACCGTAATCGGCGACGGAGTCGTGCCACTTTCAAGAAACCACGTGCGGGCTCTACCTTTTACGGCGTCCTCCGATGACGCCTAGACCGCGGAATCTCGATCGCGAGCGGCGGTTCGGCCATAACTGTTTTAGCGTGAGAGCAGGTCATTTCAGCACCAAATGTCGGCGATCCGTCACGTGCCACAATCGTGGATTGCCGGGCATAGGGCCCGTTTTGCCGTAGGGACTCTAAACCCACTCCGCGTCATCTCAAGCCCTGTGTCATTCGGTGCGTAATCGGGCTACTCGGTCGGCGTCGTTCAAGACGACAGAGCTAAAGGCGAGCTAAGAGCTATCGACGGAGCGTCGGTTCGGGGGCAGCAAGCCCGAATTTATGAGATGAAGAAGACCGACGATCCGGAGGCCCGGATGATCTCAGGTACACTCGATATTCTATCTCAACCTGTGTGTACCCTTTTTGATACTGGTGCATCGCATTCATTCATTTCCGAGTCATGTTTGAGTAGACTACGTCTGGGTAGTGCTACTAGTTGTGAGCCTTATGTCATTGGCCTACCTGATGGTAGACGAATTGTCGGAAGTCGTGAGATTCAGAATTGTCCGATTCAGCTTCATGGTCGTGTTTGGCCAGCGGACTTAATCGTAGTAGATTTGCCGAGGGACGACGTCATCTTGGGTATTGATTGGATGGATCGTCATGATGCCATCATTAGTGTCCGAAAGCGTTTGGTCACTATCATTTCAGACAATGGAGTCGAATGTGTGTTTCAGGGAGGTAATCCTACTGCTGGTAAAGTCATTAATTTGATGAAAGCAGTAAGATTACTCAATCAGGGATGTGTCGGTTATTGGTGCTATATGGCCAAAATCGAGAAATCATCAGTAATGTTAACGGATATTCCGGTGGTGAGGGAATATGCCGATGTTTTCCCAGACGAGTTACCTGGTTTGCCTCCACAGAGGGATGTGGAATTCACGATTGAGTTGGAGCCTGGTACGTCCCCGATATCGAAGGCACCGCACCGGATGGCCCCGACCGAAATGCAGGAATTAAAGAACCAACTTGAGGAATTGTTCGAGAAGGGTTATATTCGACCGAGTGCGTCCCCGTGGGGAGCACCAGTGTTGTTTGTCAAGAAGAAGGATGGTTCATTCCGCTTATGTATTGATTATCGGGAGTTGAACAGGGTGACGATCAAGAATAAGTATCCCTTACCCCGTATTGATGATCTCTTAGATCAACTTCAAGGAGCTTCAGTATTTTCCAAGATCGACTTAAGATCTGGATATCATCAGTTGCGGATTCGAGAGTCGGATATCGCGAGGACGGCGTTTCGAACACGCTATGGTCATTATGAGTTTGTGGTTATGCCGTTCGGTTTGACTAATGCACCTGCGGTATTTATGGAGTTAATGAATCGGGTCTTCATCGACTTTTTGGATCGATTTGTTGTTGTCTTCATCGATGACATTTTGATTTATTCTCGTGACCGGGAGGAACACGAGTTTCACCTTCATCAAGTGCTCGACGTGTTGAGACGAGAACAACTTTTTGGGAAGTTTTCCAAATGTGAGTTCTGGATGTCCGAAGTGACTTTTCTCGGACATGTAATTTCATCAGACGGAGTTCGTGTCGATCCCCAGAAGACGGAGGCTATTCGAGATTGGCTACCTCCGAAGAACGTTAAGGAAATCCGAAGTTTTCTCGGATTAACGGGTTATTATCGGCGATTTGTAGAGGGATTTTCTAGAATCGCTCAACCCTTAACGAACCTTTTGCGGAAGGATAAGAAATACACGTGGTCCGACGCGTGTCAACGGAGTTTTGAGGAACTCAAGAGCCGGTTAATGTCAACACCTGTACTTTCCTTGCCGCAGGGGACGGAAGGATTTGTAGTCTATAGTGATGCATCCGGACAGGGTCTCGGATGTGTACTCATGCAGAACGGGAAGGTTATTGCCTATGCTTCACGGCAATTGAGACCTTACGAGGTTAATTATCCGACCCACGACCTGGAGCTAGCAGCTGTGGTGTTCGCTTTGAAAATTTGGCGTCATTATCTTTATGGCGTTACCTGTCAGATATTCACCGATCATAAGAGCTTAAAGTATATATTTACTCAGAAGGAGTTAAATATGCGTCAGAGACGGTGGTTGGAATTAATCAAGGATTATGATATCGAGATCCTTTACCACCCGGGCAAGGCGAACGTTGTCGCCGACGCCTTGAGTCGTAAGCCCGTTCAGGAGCAGATACTTGCCCGTTTAACAGTTCAGAAGGAGCTTCAGCAGGAATTCCTTAGATCCGAGATCGAGGTCTGGCTTCAGCGAGTTCAGGGGCAGCTCTGTATGTTAGAGATTTCATCGTCACTCGAGGAGGAAATCCGAGAGAATCAGGGTTCGGACCCATCATTATTGCGCATCCGAGAGGATGTGGCTCAGGCGAAAGACCCTGGATTTGTGGTCCACGAGGATGGACTTTTGAGGTTTAAGAATCGGTTGTGCGTACCGGCGAATGACGAGTTGAAAAACTCGATTTTGAAAGAAGCTCATGCTACCCCTTATTCTGTGCATCCGGGGTCTAGTAAGATGTACAAGGACTTGAAACAAAATTACTGGTGGAGTAATATGAAGCGAGAAGTCGCAGAATTTGTTTCGAGATGCTTAACTCACAACAAGTTAAGATTGAACATCAGCGACCGGCGGGTATGCTGAAACCCCTTCCTATTCCCGAGTGGAAGTGGGAAGACATTTCTATGGATTTCATCACGAGTTTGCCGACGAGTCGTCGTGGCATGAATACGATCTGGGTGATCGTGGACCGCTTAACCAAATCAGCTCATTTCCTTGAGATCAAGGAAACGTGGGGTCCCGAGAGACTTGCCCAGTTGTTCATTAAAGAGATAGTCAGACTGCACGGTACTCCTAAAAGTATCGTTTCCGATCGTGACGGACGGTTTGTGTCGCATTTTTGGAAATCAGTTCATCGTGCTATGGGAACTCAGCTTAACCTCAGTACCGCTTTTCATCCTCAGTCCGACGGACAATCAGAGAGGACCATTCAGACATTAGAGGACATGTTGAGGGCGTGCGTCCTCGATTGGAAAGACGATTGGGAAGCCCAACTACCATTAATCGAGTTCACGTATAATAATAGTTGGCATGCTTCGATTAAGATGGCACCTTACGAGGCCTTGTACGGTCGTCGTTGTCGATCTCCTTTGTGTTGGTACGACTTATCAGAATCAATCGGCACCGAGCCCGATATGCTTATAGCCGCCCGTGAGAAGGTAGCTTTGATCTGGAGTCGTTTGTTGACCGCTCAGAGTCGACAGATATCATATGCAGACAATCGTCGTCGACCACTAGAGTTTGAGACGGGTGACCACGTTTTGGTCAAGGTATCCCCGAGTCGTGGTATCTTCCATTTTGGGAAGAGGGGAAAGTTGAGTCCGAGATTCATTGGACCGTTTGAGATTTTGGATCGAGTAGGCGAGTTAGCCTATCGATTGGCTTTACCTCCGGCGTTGAGCCGAATTCATAATGTGTTTCATGTCTCTCAGTTGCGGAAGTATGTTGCCGACCCGAGTCACATACTTCAGTTCGACGAAATCGAGATTGCCGATGATCATTCATATGAGGAACGTCCTATACGAGTTTTAGAGCGGCGAATCAAGCAGTTAAGGAATAAGACGATTCCTTTGGTTAAAATTCAGTGGTCTAGACACGGAGTCGAAGAGGCTACTTGGGAAACCGAGGACAGTATGCGGGAGAGTTATCCCGAATTGTTTGACCCTTAGTTTCGGGGACGAAACTCTTTTAAGGGGGGTGTATGTAATACCCGGTTGTAATTCAGTAATTATCATTCAGTATTTATCATTCAGTCATTGATACTCGGTAATTTCATTCATTATTGATCATTTGTCACTCATATTCAGTCATGGTATTCATCATTCAGAGTAATCGTATCGTGTATCAATCGTCATTCATCACTAATCTGATTGGAGTTTCGTGCCGTGTTTATCATCATTGTCATTTTCGTTGCGAGCTGTGCATGAGGAGTAGCGCACGCTACATACTCCTTTTAGCGTACGCTAATTGGGTATAGGTAGCACACGCTACCACTCAGCTTTAGCGCACGCTAAGGTTGTTACCGGCCACCCGTAAGGTACCGACCGGCAGTGAGTTATAGGTAGCGCACGCTACGAGTGGTAAGTAGCGCGCGCTAACGGGTTGTAGTAGCGCACGCTATATGTGTGGAGTAGCGCGCGCTAGGGACGGATCAGGTTGAGTCCAGTGGCTACTGGACTGCACTGGATTAATTCATAGCGCACGCTATGTATTGTTGTTAGCGTACGCAACTGATATTTTAGCGCACGCTAAATAATGGATGTAGCGCATGCTATCGGGGTCAGATCAGAGGTCAGACAGTTTTCTGGACTCCAGTGCTGGGCATCAATATTTCGTTAGCGCACGCTAATAATGGGTCTTAGCGCACGCTAGTGTATGGCCGTAGCGCGCGCTACCGTGTTCAGACAGTGGGTACTGGACTACCCAAATTACTCGTTAGCGCACGCTACGCACAAGGGCTAGCGCACGCTAACCTGGACTGACTATAAATTGGACAGTTTAGTCAGAGTTCGTCATTTATTCATCTCATTTCATTCCTTCGGTATTTTGGGCGATTTCGAGCGATTCAGAGAGGATTCTTCGAGGTGTAATCATCAATCATCATCTTCAAGCTCATCTTTCGGATTAATCATCATTTCATCATCTTCATCACATCGAATCAAAGGTATTAAACTCTTGGATCTAGAATTTCGGATTTTTGGGTTTTCCTTCCGATTTCTTCGTGTAAGCTTGGATTATCATTGGAATATGTTAGATATGGATTATCTACCTTGGATAAGTATATTCTTACGGATTTAATGGTTATTTTCGGAATTATTTCAAGAACCTTTGGGGTTGACTTCGGTTATTTTGGGGGATTTCCGATTGTCGTTATTATAAACTTGAATTGTGGATTTCCATGAGATTATTGATGTCATTGATAATGTTTTGCTGGTTTGAATCAATCATGTTGGAGTTGGTTCGATAATTCGGGTTTGGTTAACTAAGGGGTATCTCAATGTTTTCGTGAGAGTTCATCTACGAGTTCGGATATTGTTGTATCGACGTTTGGGTCGGTTATGATCGTATTTGATTCGTGTATTGATCGGTTGTTGGTAATTATTGTTGTTCAAGGTTGTTCGAGCGACCGACATTTCATTTAGGACGTTGTTCGTGGAAGGACATTTTTCATCGGTATTGTGTAAGTTAATTCTTACTCGGTTAAAAGGATATTCATTCCTTTTGTTGTTGTTCATTCATAATCGTAACTCATTCATCATTGTATTAACCGTATCAAAACTTGTCATTGTCAATTAATCATCTCAGTCATAAGGAACGCATTCGGTTAGATCATTTCATTGAGCTATCATTCATTTCACCATCATTTAATCTTGGTGAGTCATTATTCATTTTCGTTGTCACTTTTGTCATATTGTGGCATTCCGGGTCATACTGGCGTGCCGGTTGGTATGTGTAGGATTTTCATGTCGGGCACATTATAGTCGTGTGTTGGTTGTTGGCCTCACATTGGACTGTGCACACGAGTTGATGGCTTCGTGAGACTGATTAGGTACAAGACCACGTGTGATGGTGGCTTGTGCACGGACACATTTCCATCCCGGACGTAGTGTGGCGCCATTCCTTTGAGCCGTACTGATAATCGATTCATATAGCATGTTTGATTGCGTATGTTTCGACAGGATAATTCATAATTTCAGATATATCATGATTGTGTATTTTCAACCCTTGAGGATTGTTGTTCTGTGTAACTGACCCCATTGGGGGATGCTGTTTTTGTCATGGCAAGGCTAAGGCACGGAGAGCACGGTGACGGCGAGGAGTCCCAGTGATACTAGTAGGGGGCCCTACTTTTTCATCATTATGTTTCTTTTATTTTATTCAGCAGACATTCCGTTTGAATATTCATTTCACTCATTGTTGTATATTTTATCTCCATATAAAATATACTTGTATTCAGTATCATCCTGGGTGTGTTGTATAAAACTCCTCATCGGAGTAATTGATGTTGTAATGTGGTTCGGTACTACATTTACCTGTGTAATTTATTCATTTTCATTCGCCTGGTGGGTCCCAGTCGGGGGTCCACGGCACTGTAATATCCGCCTAGTTTGGGGTGTTACAGGTTTACGGTTCAATGCATCGGCTACTACATTTGCTTTACCTGGATGATAGAGAATTTCCAAGTCGTAATCCTTGATCAATTCCAGCCACCTTCTCTGCCTCATGTTTAGTTCTTTATGACTGAAAATGTACTTGAGGCTCTTATGATCTGTAAAGATCTGAAAATGAGTGCCGTACAAATAATGTCGCCAAATTTTCAAGGCAAAGACCACAGCTGCTAGCTCCAGATCGTGAGTCGGGTAATTAACTTCATACGGTTTCAACTGCCGAGAAGCATAGGCAATCACCTTATCCTTTTGCATTAACACACATCCCAGACCCTGATTTGAAGCGTCGCTATATACCATGAATCCATCAGTCCCATCTGGTAACGCTAATATAGGTGCTGCCATCAGTCTCTTCTTAAGTTCATCAAAACCAGCCTGGCATTTCTCATCCCACGTGAACTTTTGAGTTTTCTGTAACAGCTGAGTGAGCGGACGAGCAATTTTGGAAAATCCCTCTACAAAACGGCGACAATATCCAGCAAGTCCTAAGAAACTCCGGACTTCTTTCATGTTATTAGTGTAATATCCGCAATTTTTCGATTTCCGGTAAATTTCTTTTTCGGCCGGAGTCCGTTTTGACGACTCGCTCATGACCGTTTCGTCATTTCGAGAATGATTAATTCTGCACTTTTTGTCATCCGAGTTCGTTTCGGTATCGTTTTGTTGAGTTCCGAGCTTTTTAGCGACTTTTCCGCACTTGAGTTCGATTCTTGCGAATCTCGTCCGAAACTGTTGTTTCGAGTTTCTCGTAACTTCATTTAATGTTATTATTCATGTTGCGAGTTTTGGTTTGGTGTTTCGATCGCGTATCGTGATTTTTGGACGTTTTGGGCCATTTTCATAATTTCCCAAAGTTTTGGGTAATTACTTCCGTTGTCGAATTCCGAGCCTTCGGGTGGTCGGAATCATGTGTTCTCTTAGTGCTCGGATTCGTCTTTGCGAGTACTTCGTAACTGTATCTTCGATTCGTACTCAGGTTCGGGTTTCGGGGTCGTTCGGGCCGTCGGAGTTGGTCCCGGCCGAGTCATGGCCTGGCATGCTCGAGCTAGGCCGGCCCTGGCCGAGTAACGTACGGTAGTGCTCCGCCGTTACGTACGTAAGGCCGGTTACGTACGTAAGGCCCTGGACGGTAACGTACGTAACATTTCCGGCATTTCCAGGCAGTGTGTTCGGCCATGGCCGGTTACGTACGTAAGCCATGGCGATTACGACGTAACTCCGGCAATCGGCCTATTTAAGGCCCGACAGATTTTTCTTCACCATTTCTCATTCTTTTTCTTCCCGTACGCGGTCAGGTGTGTGAATCATCTAGAGATGTTGTTGGACAATGAATCCATGAAGTTTTGAGGTTCATATCATCAATCATACGTCCTATAACATCCTCCGATCTACCGAATCAGGTCAGATTTCCTAGAAATCTAGTTTTGGGGAATTTGGGTATTTTGGTTGTTTTCATCCGATTAATCTGATTTAACTTAGGATTATGATGGATTGATGAATATTTAGATGTATTATATCATTTACTTTATTATTCCATGGTTGGATCGTATCGATTCGTTGTTTGGGTTGAGTTCTTGACCGACGCCTTGAAGGTGTCCGGTAGAATGTCATAGAGGGGTTTTCGGGCGTTCTACGATTAGTCTTCATCGTATGATCGTTGATTTATTGATTATATGTTGTTAGGGTCGAATTCTTGTGAAGAACTCGAGTCGGAACCCTTCCGTTCGTCGTTTTCTTCAAGCTTCTCGATCGTGGGTGTATTCTTTTCCTTCGCCGAGGAATCGTAGGTGTTTGAGGTGTCCCGACTGAGCCGTGATTGTAGGAGTGTCCGGTATCGATTATCGAGGCAAGTATCTTGCCCATACATTACGTGTTTTGTGGATATAATGGTTGTTAATCGTCGATATGTGCTAAATAAATATTCATAACCATCTTTTTCAAAAGTATAGGTATATTTACCATCATGGTTTTCTTAAAGACGACTCGTGTGTTCCGAGAATTAATATGCTTAATTGAGTACATGTATTAATGTTGAGTATAAGATCGTAATACTTTCGTGTGATGCCTTTGTGTGTGATTACGTCGTCGGTAAGTTTTGAAGTTTAATCCTTTGTTTAAGCTGTACGTGGAGACATGTGGTTATCGATGAATTATGTGAATTTATGTGATATTGGTTGTGCCGTTCGGTGCTGTTGGAATAGTGTGCTTTCTTGTTGATAGTATTAGTTCTGAATATGTGAGTATATGTTGGATGAACTGGCCATTCTAGTAAGGTACCTCGACTATATATACTGTGATTGACCTTCGAGACTTGTGGTTTGCAACTGTGATTTTGGAACGTGTGTGTGTGTTGTTCCTTCCACCCGGAGTGTCCGACGGGATGTCTGGGGGTCGATACTAAGGGGTACGGCCACGGAAGTGGACTTGGGTGCGTGTGTGGATGAACTTCCACCGAGTGTCCGACGGGATGTCCGGGGTCGATACTAAGGGGTACGGCCGGAAGTGGTTTCACCCTAATGTCCGACGATGTCCGGGGTCGATACTAAGGGGTACGGCCGCGGGTTACCAGTTGTGGTTTTCATCTTGAGGATGACGTTGATGTTTTCGTTAATTGTGATATTGTCCGCAGTATCACAATGCTTTGTGCTTGGGGTCGAGAGACATTATATATCGAGTCTTGGTGCTTGGCTAGAATGGCATAGGAATAATGTGTTATGTGTAATGTGTCCTTGTAAGTGAATTGAAGTGGATGATCGGGTCGTAGACCCCGTGTTTTGTGATCGAATGGTTGGGTCGTGGACCCGTGTTTTGTTAAACGGATTTGTATTTTGAAAAGTGAACTTTGGGGTCATGTGATCCTAAATGTCTTTCTATGAATTAATAACTTTTCAATTTAATTTTTTTTCTTAACTCCCGAGATTTGGAAGTGTATTCGTATTGCTTACTTTCTTAGTTTCTAATTTCAAGACTTTAACTATTTTTAACTAAATATACCTCGGAAGTCTTTCGTTGTATTCTCGGAATGTGTTGTGTATGGCTCGTATTTGCACTTTATACTTGCACTAGCGAAACAGGAGTTTTGCTAACCCCGAGTAATCGGGGTGGATATCTGTATTGTGTCCAGTACATGCAGGTTTTCGGGAGCAAGACACAGGATCGGCACGAGGGATGATGAAAGACGAATGATACTAATCACACGAAGGCCGCTTTGGGTTCGATTAGTGAGTCCATTGTATTGTCTTTTCCGCTGTCTTATTGTTCGTTGTTGCAAGTATTTTACCCTTGCGTGGGTATGAGTCTGGATGAGTTTATGTATTTTTATTTGTAAGTCCGTGTCGAAAGACCAAATCGGTGTATTGGTTCGTTATTTTGATTCGTCGGTATGTAATATAATGTGTTGTTTTGATGTCTAGCCTGGTGGATCCTCACGGAGAGGGTCTGCGGTGTGTAATATTCCCGGTTTGATCTGGGGATGTTACATTTATGGTATCGGAGATTAGGTTGAGGAAACATAGGCTGTCGGGTCGAGTTACGTGTTGTCGAGTCTTGTATTGTCAGATTTTGTCTGACTGAGTCGTGTCGCGACGCGTCGTCTGGGATGTCGGCCGTGGTTAGTATCAAGGTGCAACCATCATCTCCGTGCGATCTGTGGATGTAAGTCTCCCTACTACATGTTGTACCACGAGCTATACGAGCCTGTATGAGTCTGTGTTATGTAGTAGTATTTGAAGGTGCATCGTGAGTAAGTGATATATATTTGTTGATTCCCGTTTTGTGCTAGAATGAAGAATGATCTTGCTAAATATATCCTTGTATGAACTGTTTCTCTTGCAAGAGCAACAACCTTGGAATTTTTAGTTTCGAAGGCTTCCGGGGAGCCACGTAAATTTTTAAAATGTTCTCCAAGGGAGGAAATTTTTTGATTTTTGTATGTTGACCTCAAGGTCAAAATTTTTGAGACTTCAACTACTGATATTTCATTTTCATCTCATACTATAAGTTTTCAAAACCCGAGTTTTTAACTCAAATAAGGTCTTCAAAATATACTCAAGACGTGACTCTCGTTTGTAATTTTTCGGTTTCATGAATGTTGGTCAGAAGATGCGTATTGATGATGCTCTCGTTGTTGAGCAGTGGTGCCAGTTTTATGATTAAAATAGTGACGTGAATGTTGTGTCCATCGGTATGTATGTGTTGAGATAGTCCTCTTTATTGAGAAGTAAAATTTTCATTTTTGTAGGATGATTTTCTTTTGATGGTTGCTTGTGAGATGTTATAATTATGTGAATCGATGACATTTAGACTCGTATGTTGTTGCTTATTTGTAACCTTCGAGTCTAGTATCACCTCATATATGTTTGCAATCGTGTTGGTGATTAGAGCAGTTAGCACAGGCTTAATACGAGCCTAACGCGCGCTAACGTGGCGTGTTTAGCACACGTTAATCTTTGTTGTAACGCGCGCTATTCAACCTGGGCAGAGGCTATGGAACCGCATTATAGCCGTTAGGTCTAACTTTTGCGGCCAATCACCTGTAGTTGTATTCTCTACGTGGTGTCTAGTGATAACAATCACAGCGTGAATGTGTGTTAAGACTTTTCGTATTGCTAGGTGATATTTGATTGTGTTTGATGAATTGATAAATTATGTCTGTTGTGTGTGTTCAAAAACACTTTCCTGGAAACTTCACAAAGTTTTGACGGTTCGACTAATCGGCGGCTCCGTGTATACTTCGAAAATTATTTGGAATTGGCAAGCCAGCCTTGGATTCTCAAATAAAACCTCGATGGTATTTGGAAGAGTTGTTTTAAAGTACATGCAGACATTTTGTAAAATATTACCATCGTTGATTTTTAAAGTGTTTTAAAGTGTTGGGAGGATTTTCGAAAATGATTTTTAACGTATTGTTGTATTTTCAAAGAATTCAAGCGAATGATTTTCAAAAAATCTTTCACACCATAAAAATATTTTATTTCAAAAACCAATGCGATTTTTATTTTCAAAAATATATAGTGAAAGATGAAAAATCTCACTCGATGTAAAGTTCAAACTCGGATTTGGAAATGTTAGAGTATGTAAGAATGATTTGATGATCTTGCATGGTTAACTTGTTAGTTGTTAACGGTGATGATGATACGTAGGGGCATGATGACTTCAAATGATTTCAAATGAGACGGTTAAAGTATGTTGTTTACAAGTTTTGATGAAACAACCCGAGGTACCAAAAGTACTTTTAAAGTTTATTTTAAATACCATACAAATCCAAGGATTTTCAAAAGATTTCCTTTAAAAGGATACCTCGTGGATTTTCTTTTCGAGTTGTTATTGGTTACCTTATGTGATATGTCGTGCTGAGTTGGTACTTTAGTATAATATTTTGCGAAGTCGTGACCACGATACTAATGGCCATGAAGATCGGATGTGGACCAAGAGGATATGGTCGGGAAGGCTGCTATCCCAGCACTTCGTTCTCGTTGTTTAGGTTTCGGGACGAAACCTCTTTTAAAGGTGATATGATGTAATACCCACATTTTTCTTTCTTTCTCTTCTGTTTCGTCCAACCGTAACGACTCGACTGTGTTCGTTGATGCTTCTGACCTGGTGTTGTTTCTCACCTTTGTCACTCGAGCGTGTTCTGATATTGTCCCAAATTGATCTATATATCGTTGTGACCTTTTCAAGTTCGGAAAATTAGTCTCGTTTTCGATCTTCCAACCCTTGAGCGGTGGAAATCAGTATTTGTTCATCGATTGGCTCGCGTTTTGATTGATGTACCGTTGGGTTGGTCAATCATATTGATTTTCGTCCGTTGTGTTTTGTGATTGTTCGGATAATTGACTTGATTGTATTATCCATTTGATGACGCTTCTCACTTGTTGGTTTTGTTATATCCCTAACGGCGACGTCGTGTTGGTCGTCGTGGAGCGTGTTTTCACGCCGTATATTCCTTTGCGTTGCTTATAACGTTTCGGCGATGGGCGTAAGTTACGCGTTTCCTTGCGTATCTCGTTGAGTTTTCCTGGCGGGATATTGCTTCTCCTTACTTGTTTTAAGTTTCGGGACGAAACTTCTTTTAAGGAGGGTAGAATGTAATATCCGCAATTTTTCGATTTCCGGTAAATTTCTTTTTCGGCCGGAGTCCGTTTTGACGACTCGCTCATACCGTTTCTTCATTTTGAGAATGATTAATTCTGCACTTTTTGTCATCCGAGTTCGTTTCGGTATCGTTTTGTTGAGTTCCGAGCTTTTTAGCGACTTTTCCGCACTTGAGTTCGATTCTTGCGAATCTCGTCAAATCAAGTTTCGAGTTTCTCGTAACTTCATTTAATGTTATTATTCATGTTGCGAGTTTTGGTTTGGTGTTTCGATCGCGTATCGTGATTTTCGGACGTTTTGGGCCATTTTCATAATTTCTCAAAGTTTTGGGTAATTACTTCCGTTGTCGAATTCCGAGCCATCGGGTGGTCGGAATCGTGTGTTCTCTTAGTGCTCGGATTCGTCTTTGCGAGTACTTCGTAACCGTATCTTCGATTCGTACTCAGGTTCGGGTTTCGGGGTCGTTCGGGCCGTCGGAGTTGGTCCCGGCCGAGTTATGGCCGGGCATGCTCGAGCCAGGCCGGCCCTGGCCGAGTAACGTACGGTAGTGCTCGGCCGTTACATACGTAAGGCCGGTTACGTACGTAAGGCCCTGGACGGTAACGTACGTAACGTTTCCGGCATTTCCAGGCAGTGTGTTCGGCCATGGCCGGTTACGTACGTAAGGCATGGCCGGTTACGTACGTAAGCCATGGCCGGTTACGTACGTAACCCGGCCGGCAGTCGGCCTATTTAAGGCCTGGCAGCATTTTTCTTCAGCCATTTCTCATTCTTTTTCTTCCCGTACGCGGCTGTGGGTGTGTGAATCATCTATAGATTTTGTTGGACAATGAATCCATGAAGTGTTGAGGTTCATATCATCACTCATCCGTCCTATAACATCCTCCGATCTACCGAATCAGGTCAGATTTCCTAGAAATCTAGTTTTGGGGAATTTGGGTATTTTGGTTGTTTTCGTCCGATTAATCCGATTTAACTTAGGATTATGATGGATTGATGAATATTTAGATGTATTATATCATTTACTTTATTATTCCATGGTTGGATCGTATCGATTCGTTGTTTGGGTCGAGTTCTTGACCGACGCCTTGAAGGTGTCCGGTAGAATGTCATAGAGGGGTTTTCGGGCGTTCTACGATTATTATTCACCGTATGATCGTTGATTTATTGATTATATGTTGTTAGGGTCGAATTCTTGTGAAGAACTCGAGTCGGAACCCTTCCGTTCGTCGTTTTCTTCAAGCTTCTCGATCGTGGGTGTATTCTTTTCCTTCGCCGAGGAATCGTAGGTGTTCGAGGTGTCCCGATTGAGCCGTGATTGTAGGAGTGTCCGGTATCGATTATCGAGGCAAGTATCTTGCCCATACATTACGTGTTTTGTGGATATAATGGTTGTTAATCGTCGATATGTGCTAAATAAATATTCATAACCATCTTTTTCAAAAGTATCGGTATATTTACCATCATGGTTTTCTTAAAGATGACTCGTGTGTTCCGAGAATTAATATGCTTAATTGAATACATGTATTAATGTTGAGTATAAGATCGTAATACTTTCGTGTGATGCCTTTGTGTGTGATTACGTCGTCGGTAAGTTTTGAAGTTTAATCCTTTGTTTAAGCTGTACGTGGAGACATGTGGTTATCGATGAATTATGTGAATTTATGTGATATTGGTTGTGCCGTTCGGTGCTGTTGGAATAGTGTGCTTTCTTGTTGATAGTATTAGATCTGAATATTTGAGTATATGTTGGATGAACTGGCCATTCTAGTAAGGTACCTCGACTATATATACTGTGATTGACCTTCGAGACTTGTGGTTTGCAACTGTGATTTTGGAACGTGTGTGTGTGTTGTTCCTTCCACCCGAAGTGTCCGAAGGGATGTCTGGGGGTCGATACTAAGGGGTACGGCCACGGAAGTGGACTTGGGTGCGTGTGTGGATGAACTTCCACCCGGAGTGTCCGACGGGATGTCTGGGGGTCGATACTAAGGGGTACGGCCGCGGAAGTGGTTTCCCACCCGGAATGTCCGACGGGATGTCTGGGGGTCGATACGGCCGCGGGTTACCAGTTGTGGTTTTCATCTTGAGGATGACGTTGATGTTTTCGTTAATTGTGATATTGTCCGGAGTATCACAATGCTTTGTGCTTGGGGTCGAGAGACATTATATATCGAGTCTTGGTGCTTGGCTAGAATGGCATAGGAATAATGTGTTATGTGTAATGTGTCCTTGTAAGTGAATTGAAGTGGATGATCGGGTTGTGGACCCTGTGTTTTGTGACCGGAATGGTTGGGTCGTGGACCCCGTGTTTTGTTAAACGGATTTGTATTTTGAAAAGTGAACTTTGGGGATGTGACCCTAAATGGCTTTCGAGGAATTAAGAACTTTTCAATTTCAAATATTTTCAAAACTCCCGAGATTTGGAAGTGTTTTCAAAGTGCTTACTTATTTCGTTTCTACTTTCAAGACTTGAACTATTTTTAACTAAATATACCTCGGGAAGTCTTTCGTTGTATTCTCGGAATGTGTTGTGTATGGCTCGTATTTGCACTTTATACTTGCACTAGCGAAACAAAGGAGTTTGCTAACCCCGAGTAATCGGGGTGGATATCTCAGTGTCCGTGTACATGCAGGTTTTCGGGAGAAAGACACAGGATCGGCACGAGGGATGATGAAAGACGAATGATACTAATCACACGAAGGCCAGTTTTGGGTTCAGTTAGTCGGAGTCCATTGTATTGTCTTTTCCGCTGTCTTATTGTTCGTTGTTGCAAGTATTTTACCCTTGCGTGGGTATGAGTCTGGATGAGTTTATGTATTTTTATTTGTAAGTCAGTGTCGAAAGACCAAATCGGTGTATTGGTTCGTTATTTTGATTCGTCGGTATGTAATGTAATGTGTTGTTTTGATGTCTAGCCTGGTGGATCCTCACGGAGAGGGTCTGCGACGTGTAATATTCCCGGTTTGATCTGGGGATGTTACAATTAGGAGCTTCCCATTCCAAGATTGCTTCGACTTTCTTCGGGTCCACCTGAACTCCGTCAGCTGATATCACATGCCCAAGGAAAGTTACTTCCCTAAGCCAGAACTCGCATTTGGAAAGCTTTGCATACAGCTGTTCCTTCCTCAAGGTGCTCAAAACCACACGCAAATGCTCGGCATGCTCCTCTGTGTCCTTCGAATATATCAAGATGTCATCAATGAAGACGACCACAAATTTATCCAAGTATTCTAAGAATACCCGATTCATCAATTGCATGAATACCGCAGGAGCATTGGTAAGTCCAAATGGCATCACTACAAATTCATAATGCCCTGCATCGATCCAAAGCGTACTTTGGTATATCCGATTCCTTAATTCTCAACTGATGGTATCCTGATCGCAAGTCAATCTTCGAGAATACCCTTGCCCCTTGCAGTTGATCAAACAAGTCGTCGAGCCGAGGTATAGGATACTTATTCTTGATTGTCAATACATAATCGGAGGGATCCGTCTTTCTTCCGGACAAAGAGAACGGGCGCTCCCTAAGGAGAAACGCTAGGTTGAATATAACCCTTCTGTAATAATTCCTCTGATTGCTTCTTTAGTTTATACATCTCGGTTGGCGCCATGCGGTATGGTGCTCTGGAAATAGGAGCGGCTCCAGGCTCTAATTCAATGGTGAACTCCACTTCTATCTGCGGAGGTAACCCAAGTAGTTCGTCAGGAAATACATCTGAGAATTCATTCACAACTGGAATAGATGAGAGCTCTACTCCTTCCTCTTTCCTCATGGCATAGCACCAAAGTCCATGACATCCCTGCTTCAGTAATTTCACGGCTTTCATTGCTTTGATCAATTTTCCCGAGCTTCCCGGTCTCCATCCTCGGAATAAGTGTTTAGATCCGTCATCAGCAATGATAGAAATGGCTCTCTTTCGGTAATTCAGAATAGCTCCATAACGGTTGAGCCAATCGTCTCCGAGAATTAAGCCGTCACCATGTATGTCAACTATAATAAGATTTGATGGCCAATCTCTCCCTCCTGTAGATACTAGAAAATCTCTAGCTTCTAGGGTTCCCACAATTTTCTCTCCACTCGGTAATCCCACAAAATAAGGTTCACAATCATACAAGCACGAGATTTTCAAACGATTAACACAGTTCAAAGATATAAAAGAATACATAGCTCCTGAATCGAATAAGACACAAACTGGTTGCAAAAGGATCTGAATCGTACCTGATGCAACAGCTGTGTTCTGATCGTCTGACTTCTTCATCTCGTAAATACGCGGAGGAATGGACCCAGCGCTAGATGCTTCTCTTTTCCCAACATTCTGCTGCTGGAAACCACTTTGCTGCGTCTGGTTTACACTAGTGTCCTTCAGGACCGGTGCAGGAGTGCGAGTGCCAAAAGATCGAGTCGCATTCCCACAAAATGTTGCGCGATGCCCTTCCTATCCACACTCGAAACAGGTCACAGCAGGCGCGAAACAGTCACGCCGAACATGCCCCACTTTGCCATAGTTATAACATTTCTTCCCTGCGTCTGAAATGGTTGGTGCTGCCCGGAACTTCTTTCCGCCTCGAGAAGGATGTGGAGGCCTCCTGGATGAATGAAAAGAGGACTGGCCCCTGCGAGGCCCACTAATCTTATTCTCCGTGAAGTTGCCAGACACCTTCTGTTTCTTTGCTTCTGTTGATTTCTCTACTGCCGCCTCTTTCATATCATAGGCCAGTGCTTTGTCCTGATACTGTCGCAAGGTGGTACATTCAAATACGGACATATACTGCTGCATTTCTGGCTTCATTCGCATGTCGAAATGAAAAATCCTCTCCGCCTCGGTTCTGACCAAGTGGCGCACATAAGTCAGCTGGTGATTAAAAGTCTTAATCACGTCTGTCACAGATGCTTCTGAATTTTGTGGTGAGAAAAACTCCCGGACTCGGGCCTCTCTAACTGGGCGAGGACAATACTGCGCTTCCATCATTAATTTAAACTCCCTCCAGTCAACATTATGCTCCTCAGGACGAACGGCCTCCCACCAATCGAAAGCCTCCCCCGTCAGAAGATACTGGGCGACCGGAACCTTTCTGTCGTTGGGACAGTTAATCCCCGCAAAAATCTTCTCTAACTCCTTCAGCCAGTGATCCCAAGAAAGCGTCTCAGCAGAACCGTCAAATTTCGGAGGGTACAATTTGACCACCTCAGTACGCCATTTGTCTCCCCGATTATCCACGTTATGCTGCTGTCCCATCGCCGTCTGCATGCGATCAACAACTTGAGCAAACTGGTTTATCTGATCAACCACATGCTGAAGCACTCCTGGCACATTAGGATCTGCATTATTATTTGCTGATCCCTGCTGTCCTCCAGAATGGGAATCGGTTCGACTAGCAGATATCTCCGGGGTAGATGCCGAATCCTCCTGTCTCATATTTCCACGTCCGCGTCCACGACCACATCCGCGTCCACGACCTCCTCTCAACATACTGTAAACACAAATACTCAATATCCAGGGCAAACTTTCTAAAAGAAAGTCCATCAATGTTTACAAAACATGAATTAAATAAAACGGTAGTATTTGAGATTAGGAAACTTACAACCACGGTCCACACGACGATGCTGGCTCAGCAGTGATGTTACAAACGACCAATAATCAAATAACGTAAATAGACCCAACTGACCCGACTGCCAAGATATCCATGAATCTTAGCTCTGATACCATATTCTGTAACAACCCGAGATATTCGGAATAATTACAGTGCCGTAAACCCTTTAAGTAAGGATTTACAAGGCTAAATAAAAGAAATGCAAATATAATTCAACCTTACAACTGAAGTTCAAAATACAGAACTGGTTCAACTGATCCAAAGAGTTAACTTATACAACCATATCGAAAATGACATTATTAAAACACACATATTCGAGTACTAAAGTGAACCAAGAAGACAAATCATAATAACAATAAACATCAACCACATCACTGAGCCATTTCATCGTCTCCGTTTGCATCGTGGTTGCTTCCCCGCTCCTCGGCTACCTGAACATCAAAACAATGTCCGCCCCCGAAGGGGTTAGCAAAACAATGCTAGTACAAGTATCATAATACATAAATCATCAGTGCATCATAAATCATGCAAAACGGACTTCCGTCATCGAAATCCAACGATGTGAATCCTCAGGATTCCATCAACACAGTACAGGGTAATCCAATGATCCAACGCCCTTGGTATAGATCCCCATGATGATCCCGTCGGACCAACGCATGGTGGAAAACCCGTCCAGCGATCCAGCGCCCTCAGCATAGATCCACATGATGATCCCGTCGGACCAACGCATGGTGGACATTCGATCCAGCGCCCTCAGCATAGATCCTCATGACCCCCTCGGATCATTTATACCATAAACCAATCAATTATGCATACATATATGCATTTCAATATGTTCATCAATACGAACAATTAACAACGAATACCACGAGAAATTAAAGAAATACATCTCATATTCGATAACATGAACAAAACCATAAGCATGATCAAAGTTCCAATATAAATCAAACTCAACATATGATACTTGCCTCGAAAATGGCAAGAATGGAAATACTCCAACAAATGACACGCGTCCGTATGTCACCGCCCCTCGATCGTCCCCTATGCAAGGCTCGGACCTCAAAGTAGTGAAGAACAAGGAGGAACTCGAAGCAATCCAACGCCGAAGGCTTGAACACCAATCTCCAATGATCTACAATCTTCAACTTGAGCTAGGATGCTGATATGAAGGGTTTAGGATGAAGAGAGTGACTCTCTAAGTCCAAGAATTTGGATGTGGGAGTGAAAAGGCTGAAAAAGGATGCTGTCCTATTTATAGAAAGTGGTTATTAGCGCGCGCTAGTCCATATTCATAGCATGCGCTAACGGCTTACTGAGTTCACTGTACTCAGCGTTTAGCGTGCGCTATCCTCATATTGTTAGCGTGCGCTACCGCATTGACTTGGCTTTTCCCGAAAGCCGTCCAGGTTCATCCCGACACAATCCGACCAAGATCCGCGGCCTGATCTCACCTACCAACACGTCTCAATCATGCTGACTACGTATAGCGCGCGCTAAGGTTCATATATAGCGTGCGCTACTAAACCCAAATTAGCGTACGCTACGCCTAGTCGATAGCGTGCGCTACACGTGCAAAATCACAATATTGAACGAAATCATGCAATCATGCGCTCAACAACACCGGATCATGCAATACGGAAAATAATACTCAGATCAAAATACAACAAATATAATATCACAAGGTTCAATAACACATCAGAAAATCTCGGGTATTACATAATCCAACTTAAGAGCTTGAAGATGATGCTAGATGATTGCAGCTCGAAAAGATCTTTCCGAATCGCCTAAGCTCGTCCGAAATGGTTGAGAAATGAAGAAATGACGAAGGTTGGACTGAACTGTCTTATTTATACTGTCCCAGCTTAGCGCACGCTATGACCTGATATTTAGCGTGCGCTAGCGGTTTACTGGGCAGTCCAGTGAGCTCTGAAATGCCTCGTTAGCGTGCGCTACGACTTGGTAGCGTGCGCTAACACCTTACCGATAGCGTGCGTTATCCCAGATTGTTAGCGTGCGCTAATCGATGTCGATATTCAAAATCAAGTCCGTAACTCATCGTCTTCGCTTGCACGCGGCGAAGGCGCTACTAATGTGACTTAGCGTGCGTTACCAGCACAATTAGCGTACGCTACTTACCACTCGTAGCGTGCGCTACGAATTTCCCAAATCAGCCCAGTACCTTCTGGACTGTCTGCCCACTTGCGCTAGCGTGCGCTAATACTGAATCATAGCGTGCGTTACCTGCACCCCATTAGCGCGCGCTAACCAGAATGTGTAGCGTGCGCTACCTCTCAAACTGAAAATTAGAACATGATGATGATGATGACAATAATCTCGGCTCGATCTCAAACAATGATGAATGACGAATAGCAACTGATATGCGATTCCAAAGTACGCCGAACAATGGTCACGACTGAATGAACATGAAAGATGAATGGGTATTACTGAGTGAAAAAATTCTGAGTGACAGTTACTGAGTGATGATAAATGAATTCACAATTGGGTATTACACGTACATTACAGAATTCGATGTTTGTGGAATAAATTCAAACCAGAATATGAACAACGTCTTAGGAATCTGACGTTAAAAGACCCTGTTTGCTAATTTGTAAGATAATTGGATGGGAAGCTTCTCCCCGACTCATAGAAGGTGTTTAGGCTGTTTCTGAACGTAAAATCAGAGGAAGATGTGAGCCACAATCACAACTACTGTACATACGCGTAAGTATCTTTTATTTTTGTCGTATGGTGAGATTTTCTGAATAAAAAAATGTGATACGCGATAAATGCATTCATTATTCTATTGAGTAGTTGAAGCGCAATCAACGCAATCACAAACTTGTTAAACAATTTTTACCTTCTTTTTCTTCTATAAATAAACATTGTGCTTATTTCTTTTATTCATCCCTCAAACTTGTACTTTTCTCTGTTTCTCTTTAAATAATTTCTTTTCAAAAATGGAGTCATCATCTTCATCAAAAAAATTTAGCACAGTCTGTATTTTTGGTGGAGCTAGTTATGGAAATGAGGCATGCTTTACTGAAGCAGCCCACAACTTGGGTCGTACCTTAGGAGGCATTCATGTAGTTTACGGAGGAGGAAGTCTAGGATTAATGGGACGCGCTGCTGCTTCTGCCTATATGGAAGGAGTAAGAGTGTTGGGAATAATTCCAAAACCTCTGGATGAAAGTAAAATCACCGGGTCAACTATTGGAGATGAGTTTAGATCTGTAAATATGCAAGATCGCATAACTCACATGATAAATAATTCTGGCACCTTTATCACCCTTCCCGGTGGTTTTGGCACTCTTGAGGAACTTTTTTCATGTGGTTACCAGAGCCCAGCTAAATGTTCATCAAAAACCAATAGGTCTGCTTAATGTCAATGGTTTCTTTGATGGTTTACTATCTTTCATCGACTACTCTGCTGAAAAGGGATTAATTTCCGAGCGTGCTACACGAATCATAGTCGTTGCAACACCACCAGATGAACTAATCAAAAAACTCAATGAATTTGTTCCTCAACTAGATCCAGCTCTAGCTAAAATTGTCTGGATGGAAGATTTTACCGTGAGAAAACGAAAAGTGAATTCATTCATCTCCCTTTGATAACCCATATCGGACCTCTTGTATTTTTACTTTCTGTCATGTGTAATAATCGTGCTAAATGGTGGCAGCTTAAGGAATTTCTTCTTGATCTCTTGACGCGCATCTATTCGCGATTTATGTATTGTTATTTTATTGCTGAAATTTTTATTGTGTGTTTTTTTTATAAAAGCATTGATGGCAGCGTAAGGCGACTCTTCGGACTTTCTTGATGCGCATCTTAAAAATTGTGTTATACTTCCGAGTATATTTTATTTTCTTTTGTTGTGTGCCTCGTATATTTATTCTCTTTCAGATTCTAAAAAGGCGTTAGCTCAAGCATCAACTTTCTTAACAGGGAGTATTCTGCTTTTCTGCATTGTTTTTTATTTTATTTTTTTTAAAAACTGAGGACAGTTTTATTTTTAAGTTTGGGGGTGGTATGTTTTAATTTGATGTGTTGGTGTTGTATTGGTATTTTGGTGTGTTATATTTGCCTTAATTTATATATATATATATATATATATGATTTGTGAGATTTCTAGATCTGGCCATAACACCAATAAGTTAGCTATATACAAGCTTCTAAAATCGCTTTAAACCGGTTAAAAAAATTGTATATTCCAAAATTTTTGAGCCTTAATCTCTCTTTCCAAATCTTGTAGTTATCATATATAATCGAGTCATCCGTTACCTTGAGAAAAGAAGAATCAGTCGGTTGATGAAAAATAGAACTGAAATTTACTAAATTTGTGGAGTTTTTGATTTTTCATGCTTAACTAATAAATGATTTTCTGCAAAAATTCTATTCCCTAAAAAAGGAGTCATTGGTGAAAAGAGCTGCACGTTAGCAAATAACGGTATGAAAGCTATCACCTTAAAAAAATGACAAAAAGGAGAAGTGTTGAGCAGCAACAGCTGCCTAATTTTGGGGGTCTTAAAATTTTGCGAAAAATAAAGGACTAACCATTGTTGGTGCATAGCTGCCGTCTCACAGAAAAATTGGTGAAAAGAGCTACACGTTAGCAAATAACGGTGTGAAAGCTATCACCTAAAAAAAATAGAAATTATGTTGGTGAAAAGAGCTACACGTTAGCAAATAATGGTGTGAAAGCTATCACTAAGGGATGTAGTTTATGAGTAGATCTGAATTAATTAGCGGCTGAATTTTAATACACTCAATTTCGTGAAAAATCACAATATTTGATGACGCCAATGAAATTATTCTTCATATTGAGTCGAAAAATAAACGAGTGATCGAGAGAAACCATTAAAGGGAGTCGTGTGTATCACGAGTGGGAAAGAAATAATCAACCTTTTGGGGGGAAAACCTTGAATTCGGAATTACAAAATAAAAACCGTGTTTTAACTTCAAAATCATCAGTAGATTTATTTTGAATCTTGATTCATTTCTATCTACTGTATATAGCTGGTTGTTGTGTATTAATGGCATTTTGATCTACTTTTCTCTTTTTATATTTTATGTGTGTATTAGTATTTTTGTGTCTTATTTTTATTTTTATTTTTATTTTTTGTGTGTGATTAATAACGAGTCTTGCTCGGGACTAGAAAGAATTCAAGTTTGGGGGTGTGATAAGTGTTAGTTTTATATACTTATCCATGGTTTGTATCGATAAATTTCACCCATAATTGAGATAGTCTACTCGTTTTTTGCTTTTAATTAATTAGTTTTTAATAATTTTATTTTTATCGGATGATTATGTAAATCTAGTCTTAATCGGATTGAATTACTGATTTACTCAAGAAATAACATGTTTATAAAATATTCTCTTTGTTGAATTTTAATATATTCATGTGGTAGGGCTTTCCGAGACGAATTCGGCAGTCTTTCCGGATTCAAAATCAGAGTTATATATCAAAAGTTATCATCCGAAGAAGATTTGGGGCAAAAACGCAAAGTCTGAGAAATTCTGGGCTGAAAACGTAACTCTCAAAGCAACCAGTGAGAAAATTGACGAAGCCAAGTTACGGTCATAACTACTGAATGTTACGGCCGTAACTCTTGACAGATTGTGATCATTTGTCTAATTTTTTATACTTTTTGTGTATTATTGAGGGGATGGCTAGTATTGATCCGATTTATTGTAATAATGCTGGAGTTTTGGAGCTATTAGATGACTTTAGGTGTATAAATAGACCCCTTAGATCATTCATCATTCATCATTCATCTTATAATTTTTTCACTTTTTGTAATATTTTCTTTTTGTGTGAAGAACACACTTGTGTTCTTGAGTGATTTGTGTAAGTGTGGTATAACATATGTTGTTCAGAGAGTTTATTGCTTCTTTCTCCTTTATCTACTAAGGGAGTGAGGATCAATTCTTTCTCTTGTTCAACTAATAATGACCACTCAAGCTTGTATTATGTATATTAAACCCTTCATGGGCTAAGTTACCTTTAGTTGGGATTATAAACAAGGTTAGTCATGTTATTTAAGTTTGTATAAAGATGTATTGTGAATTACTTATTATTATGTGTGATTTTCATTGTTTTAACAATCTTTATTTATTTTGCCAATAAATGATGATATTTATGGTCTTCATATGTTTCGAAAGAAAATATGTTTGATTAGATCAAATGATCTTCACTCTAAGTTGTTCTAGGGGATAGAAATATACCTCTAGACCTTAGATGATTCTTTGAGTTATTTTCATAAATCCTAATGCTATGTATTGAAGCCAATCAACATAGAAATATAGTAGATTGATTCAATATATAAGGGGCGTTTTATAGTTCGAAAGAGAAACCGTCTTTTTAAGGAAAATCGAATCTACACAACATAATAAGTAAATTCATCTTATGATCTCTTATACATCTTCTATAACTAATGATGAACTAAGTTTGTAATCCCAACTATTTCATTTTATCGTTAATCAATCTATTATTTGTGCAATCTTTTTATTTCCTTAAAATATTAGAACTATTATTGCATTTTCTTTGCAATTATTAAACCAAACTCTTTAATTGTGTGTTTCACTCATGTTAGTATCTATAAAAATAGACGAATAGTGTATAATTCAAATTATAACCAAACTTCCTCGTGGGATCGATAAACCGGACTCAAAAAGTCCACTTACTACTTGATACGATATCGTGCACTTGCGATAGTTACAGTAAGAATGTGTCATTGAACTAATTGGATGGTTCGAATTAATGACGATCATCAGAAAATTTTAACTATGGATTTACAAGAAGGAACCTTGTTAATTCGTATTTAAGAATTTATTTGGAATCGATAACATTTAGACCCTTGTTGGTTCGAATTGGTTGCTGATATGATAATCATATTTCAGCTTGTATTGTGGACAGGGATTTGTAACTGTCTGAGTTGTATTGTTCAGAATGTATTTAATCGAGATATGGTGGAACTGTTGAGTTTGTGGTTTGGTGGTATTGATATCGATCGTTATCGAACTTGTTGATTATTAATCCTTCTTTATACAATAAGTTGTGATGTCTGATCGTGGATTACGAATGTTGTGATACGGTTGAGGTTGAAGAGTTCATAGATTACTTTGGTCGGGGCTGAGGAACTCGTAAACGAAAGCAACTGAAATAGTTCGTTGTATAGATATCGAGGCAAGTTTTATACTTGTACTAGTCAATGAGATTGATGTTATCATGTATGTGCATGAATGTGCGTATCATGTCGAGACTTGGTCTCTTTGTGATTTTGTTGATATCAGGGGATTGTTTGATACGATATCCTTCGGCAAGTTATGCCAAATGTTATTGTTGTTCGTAAATGGCCGGTTCAGGGCATTACGATACTTGTTGATTATATTGATGTCGATAGCCGGTTCGCGGTATTGATGTATCGACTGTTGTTATTGATTGGTGATTCGCTATTGGTGTTGTATTGGCCGATTGAAGGCCTTGATGTATTCGATTGTCATCTTCGTTATCTGTAACCGATTAAAGGTGCCGAGACATCCATTGAACTGTTGTTATCAGTTGGCCATTCTAAGGCAATCGAGGTATTGAATTGGGATTATCGAGGATAGTTCCCATCCATTGTGTCGTTATTATCGATTAACCATTCTAAGGCAGTTGAAGTATTTGAATTGGGACCGCCAAGGACGGTTCCCATCCGTGAGTTATTGTTGTCGTGTTGGTCGGCTCAAGGCTGCACACTATCATTCATGTGAACTTGGTAATTTTGTGATCGTTGAGGGTTGAAGATTCCAGGAGTGTTGTGTTGTGATTGTTGATCGTGTTAATCGGTCCGTACGGATTGTGATCCCAGGATGGTTGTTTCGGATATTGTTGGTCGTGTCGATCTTCCATTATCTGTATGTAATTGTTCGCTTCGGTGAGTCTTTTGAATCCATATCGGATGTGTTATCCTTTGAGTTTTGTTGTTTTGTTGCATCGTGACATATCTGGAATCATATCTACATGCCGATTGATTATGTGCAGGATTTTTGGCCAGACACGCGATGGTCATGCATGGATGTTTCCGCATTGGACCGTGCACACGAGACGTAGTTCGTGAGGCTAATTAAGTATATTGTCCCATATATATTCAAAATTTGGGTTGCAATTAATGACTAAAGAAAATCAATAATAAACAGAAAAAAATGATCGCTCGAAGAAAGAAAATCAAATGATGAAAAAGTCTCGGATTGTGAATCCACCTTGGTTTATCCGAAATTACTCTCGATTGCCTGAAATTAATGATTTCCCCAATTTATTGAAGGCGAAGATTGCTAAAATACTCTACCGCATCTCCCGAGGTCAATAGATTTTTCTAAAGGCGAATAACACACTCTATCCCTAGGTGAATTAATTTGACAATAGGCAAAAAGCACAAAATCCTCAAAAGGCCACATAGTTCCTATGAGTATATTCCTATCTCACAAGATAAAACGGTTATCACCAATAGTTCCTCACCAACTCTCCTCTCCCGATCCGAGTTGCGTAATTAAAACAATCCAATTATTGGCCAGACAATTGAAAGCATTAAAATCGATTGGGAAAACTCAACAGAAAAGGGAATTATATAGATAATCAAAAGCAAATTCGTCAAAACTTTGGTTTCATCAAAATCCTGGAACAGGGTTTTAACCTGACATGCTAAAGGATAAAAATGTAACACCCCAAACTAGGCGGATATTACAGTGCCGTGGACCCCCGACTGGGACCCACCAGGCGAATGAAAAAGGATGATTTACAGAGGGTAAATGTAGTACCGAACCACATTACAACATCAATTACTCCGATTAGGAGTTTCATACAACACACCCAGGATAAAATAGAATACATGTGTATCTTATGTGACGATAAAATACACAACACTGAATGAAACGAGTATTCAAACGGAATGTCTGCAGCGGAATAAAATAAAGGAAACATAAATGACTGAATAAGTGACTGAACAGACTGGGGCCCCTTTCTAGTATCACTGGGACTCCTCGACGTCAGCATGTTCTCCCCGTGCCTTTGCCTTGCCAAGACCTGAAAAACAAAATCCCCAAACGGGGTCAGTTATACAGAACAACAATCCTCAAGAGTTGAAATTACACAATCATGAATTAACTGAACCTATGAAATATTCTTAATTATGAATTACGCTGAAGAGGAGTACCATAGTACGCCCGTAATGTTCTGTGTAAGTGTACAACACCCGTCCGTGTACCTAATTAGTCTCACGGTGTAACGCTTTCCCGTGTACACGGTCTAATGTATCGGTGAACCTAATACAATAACCATCGTGTGCCCGACTAAAAATTCCACACAGCCACACCCGGCCACGCAATATGAACCCAGAAGGTCATATGAACGAGAATGACCGTAATGAATATCAATGAATAAATAATAATCTGACAAAGTCAAGAATGACTCACCGAGATGAGAGTAATAATGAAATGAATGAAAGCTCAACGAAAAGGTTGGAACCGTCGTTCCTTATGACCGAAGTGATTAATTGACAATAACAAGTTTTAATATGATTAATACAATGATGAATGAGTTATGATTATGAATGATCAACAACAAAAGGTATGAATATCCTTTTAACCGAGTAAGAATTAACTTACACAACACCGATGAAGAATGTCCGTCCACGAACAACGTCCTAAATGAAGTGTCGGTCGCACGAACAACCTTAATTCAATACAATTACCGACAATCCGATCAATATACGAATTAAACACGAATATAACGAACTCAAAACGTCGATACGATTAAACTAAGTTCATTGGGGCATTATATCGAATACGTTGTATCCAAACTCCGATTGTTTACAATCAAACCTCGATATCCCAATATCAAAATCCCCAAGAAGTGTTTCAAACCAACAAAACATCTCCAATACGATCAATAATCCGTTATGAATATCCAAAATGTGATTATAACAACAATTAGTCGAAAATCCCCAATTCCAACTCGATATTCAAAGTGTTCTTGAATAAACCCTCAATAATCCAATGAATCCTTATACAAACTCATAATCATATACATATCCCTTCATATATCATGATTATAACGTCCAAAACATCCTATTTCAACACAAAATCGAAGTCCAAAGTGTTGAAGGAATTACCTCTTGATGATCCAAGTGCTTTAATCCGAAGAACACGCGTTAGATTGATTATCCGGGCTTCACGATCGAAAGGAGATGAAAAAATCAAACACCCAAATGATTTGTGAAGGAAAAACCCTCCCTCAAGCCTTATCTCTCGGTTGAAGGTGAAGAAAAGGAAGAAAAATGGGTGAAATCTTTGAAAAAATGAATTTATAGGGATTTGATGCTGCGGACACGGCCGTGCCCGATCGACACGGTCGTGTCGCATACCGCCGACAGGTTGGCAGCGATGACTCGACCGTGTCACCTTTCGACACGGTCGCGCGCCGGAGGGCCTCCCGACGATGACCCGTCCGGCAATGACTTCGGCATGACTTCGGCCGTGCAGGCGACACGGTCGGGCGTCTTTGGCGATCGGTTACGCTTATCCGGAAGGGTGCGACTCGGCCGTGCCAGACGACACGGTCGGGTCCTGAGGCAGACACCTCGGCACTTTCCGGAAGAGTACGGCACGGGCCGTGTCGGACGACACGGCCGAGTTCGTTCGGCAGTGATCGGCCAATGAGCGGTTGAGCTAAAACGACCATAACTCTCTCGTCCGGATTCCGATTGACTCACCGTTTGAACCATTGGAAAGCTAACTCGATGCTCTATAATATTGCAAAGATTTAGAATTTTTGGAGTTACCAAAAATTAATGGTGATCTAACCAAGTCGAACTCATATGAGGAAAGTTGAAACAATGAACAATAACGATACACCACTCGAAGTTTTTTCGAACGGTGAACACGGTGAATGAATATGATTGGTGAATGATTATAATCGAGTGAATATACACTAGGTGACAATCACCGAATGAAATTACTGAATGATAATGACTGTATTACAACCGGGTATTACATACACCCCCCCTTAAAAGAGTTTCGTCCCCGAAACTAAGGGTCAAACAACTCGGGATAACACTCCCGCATATTCTCCTCGGTTTCCCAAGTGGCCTCTTCGACTCCGTGTCTAGACCACTGAATCTTGACCAAAGGGATCGTCTTGTTCCTCAACTGTTTGATTCGCCGCTCTAACACTCGTACAGGACGCTCCTCGTACGAATGATCATCCGCGATCTCGATTTCGTCGAACTGAAGTATGCGACTCGGGTCGGCAACATACTTCCGCAACTGAGAGACGTGAAACACATTATGAATCCTGCTCAAAGCCGGAGGTAACGCCAATCGATAAGCTAACTCGCCTACTCGATCCAAAATTTCAAACGGTCCAATGAATCTTGGGCTCAACTTCCCCCGTTTTCCGAAACGGAAAAATACCTCGACTCGGGGATATCTTGACCAAAACATGGTCACCCGTCTCGAACTCTAGTGGTCGGCACGATTATCCGCATACGATTTCGCCGACTCGAAATGTCAACATACGACTCTTGATCAAAGCTACCTTCTCCCGGACGGCTATAAGCATATCGGGCTCGGTGCCGATTGATTCTAACAAGTCATCCTAACACAAAGGAGATCGACAAAGATGACCGCACAAGGCCTCGTAAGGTGCCATCTTAATGGAGGCATGCCAACTATACTGTACGTGGACTTAAAACAACAGTAATTGGGCTTCCCCATCGTCTACTAATCGAGGACGCATGCCCTCAACATGTCCTCTAATGTCTGAATAGTCCTCTCTGATTGTCCGTCGGACTGAGGATGAAAGGCAGTACTGAGATTAAGCTGAGTTCCCATAGCACGATGAACTGATTTCCACAAATGGGAAACAATTCGTCCGTCACGATCGGAAACGATACTCTTAGGAGTACCGTGCAGTCTCACTATCTCCTTGATGAACAACTGATCCAGTCTCTCGGGACCCCACGTATCCTTGATCTCAAGGAAATAAGCTGATTTAGTTGAGCGGTCCACAATCACCCAGATCGCATTCATGCCACGACGACTCGTCGGCAAACTCGTGATGAAATCCATAGAAATGTCTTCCCACTTCCATTCCGGAATAGGGAGCGGTATCAGCATACTCGCCGGTCGAGGTTCCATCTTGACTTGTTGTGAGTTAAGCATCTCGAAACAAATTCTGCGACTTCTCGCTTCATATTACTCCACCGGTAATTTTGTTTCAAGTCTTTGTAAATCTTCTTGGACCGGATGAACAATAAGGGGTAGCATGAGCTTCTCTCAAAATAGAATTTTTCAACTCGTCATTCGCAGACGCACAACCGGTTCTTAAACCTCAAAAGTCCATCCTCGTGGACCACGAATCCGTGGGCTTTCCCGAGCCACATCTTCACGAATGCGCAACAATGCGGGTCCGAACCCCGATTCTCCTCGATTGCATCCTCGGAGATGATGAAATCTCTAACATACAAAGTGTCCCCGAACTCGCTGAAGCTGCACCTCGATCTCGGGTCTAAGGAATTCCTATTGAAGCTCCTTCGAATCGTTAAACGAGCATGCATCTGCTCTGAACGGACTTACGACTCAAGGCGTCGGCGACAACGTTCGCCTTGCCGGGTGGTAAAGGATCTCGATATCAAAATCTTTGATTAGTTCCAACCACTGTCCTGCCGCATATTTAACTCCTTGTGAGTAAATATATAGTTCAACTCTTGTGATTGGTGAAGATCGACAAGTGATTCCATAAAGGTAACGACGCCAAAATTCCAACGCGAAAACCACGGTTACTAGCTCCGCCGTGGGTTGGATAATTAACCTAATCCGAGGAAACATCGGATTTACTTAATATCTTACGGAGGTTGCAAATCTCGGATAGCCTCCGTCTTCGAGGGTCGACAAGAACTCGCGGATGAAATTACATGCCCGAGAAAGTCATTTCGGACCTCCGTAACTCACATTTGGAAAACTTTCCATAAAGTTGCTCTCGTCTCAACACGTCGAGAACTTGAAGAAAATGAACCTCGTGTTCCTCTCGGCTAAGAGAATAAATCAAAATGTCGTTGATGAAGACAACAACAACTGATCTAAAAAGTCGATGAAAACCCGATTCATTAACTCCATGAATACCACAGGTGCAATAGTTAGCCCGAACGGCATAACTACGAGCTCACAATGACCATAGCGTGTATGAAACGCCTGTCTCGCGATATCCGACTCTCGAATCCGCAACTTGTGATATCCAGATCTTAAGTCGATCTTGGAAAATACGAAGCTCCCTGAAGTTGATCTAAAAGATCATCAATACGAGGTAAAGGGTACTACTCTTGATCATCGCCCTGTTCAACTCTTGGTAATTAATACACACACGAGACGAGCCATCCTTCTCCTTGACAGATTACACTGGTGCTCCTCACGGGGACGCAATCGGTCGGAGATGACCTTTCTCGAACTACTCCTCAAGTTGAATCTTCAACTCCTGCATTCTGTCGGGCCATCCGATACGGTGCCTTCGATAAAGGGGACGTGCTGCTCAACTCACTCCCGAATTCCCTTACTCTATGTGAAGGCAACTAGATAACTCGCCTGGAAATACATCGTCAATCGATGACAATGATACCACGAATGATTGAACATTTCGATTGCCCTAGAATGGTCAATTGATAAAAAGAGATACCAATAATGATTGAACAACTCGATTGCCTTAGAAAGGCCAATCGATGAAGATGATACAATGAATGTTTGAATAACTCGATTGCCTTTGAAAGGACAATCGACGAAAATAATACAATGAATGATTGAATAACTCGATTGCCTTAGAAAGGCCAATCGATGAAAATGATATAATGAATGATTGAATGACTCGATTGTCTTAGAAAAGCCAATCGATGGAAATGATATAAGGAATGACTGAATAACTCGATTGCCTTAGAAAGGCCAATCGATGAAAATGATATAATGAATGATTGAATAGTTCGATTGCGGAATTTCTCTGCTTCCGCCATAATAAAAATTCTCTTTGGAACAACGGGATTACTTCCTGAAGCACACATTCGACAACCAACGACGGAAAGATAGCGACTAAACGCTAACAAACACCGAGGATAGTATCGAGACGATCAAACCAACTAATACCGAAAATTACATCGCCCTAAGATAAATTCACCACGATTAGATCCATCAACCAATCGCGGTCATTAAGTAGGACTATACCGAAATAAGTCTATTCAAGCATGATTCGAAAATGAATGAATGCGGTGTACCAAAGATCAAAGGTACACACAAGTTGAAATAAAATTACGAGTATACGAAATCGTTCGGACCACCGGATCGTCGATCCTTCTCATCATATGAATCGGGACTTGCTGGTCCCGAACCGTACGCTCCGTCTCGATAAATACGAGCTCCAACTCTATTTGCTTCCATTGTCTTAAACAGCGATGACAAGGCGATCTGATTCAAACGCTGGTTGCTTCGGGCTGAGATGCGCGGAGCCGACTTGGAGTCCTTTCGGCAAAACGGACCTTATGCCCGTAATTCCCACAATTATGACATGTGATAGACGGCGTCGTGCACCTAGTCTTGAAATGGCCGGCGCCCCACGGTTGAAACAGATGATGGCCGAAGCCGCTCGGGATCGAGATCCGTAGGATTAGGCGCCGTAGAGATCGCTCGAAACGATAAGACTCACACGAGGCTTCTTGAAGGTTGGTGACCGCCTTCGGATAGATTACGCCGTTGATTTCCTGTTGACATATGCGAGTTCTTTGCCGGCCAATTTCCTTAGCAATCGGCTGCACGGGAGAGTTCGCTCGATTAATCCGGCAGTGGCGCAATGATGATTGAGCAACCGCACATGGGTCATCATGGCTCGCATAAAAGTGAGTGGATCAACCCGTACATCTTGATCGAACCGAGTCCCAGGCACGATTTCCCGGCGAGTGATTATTTCTCGGGTTTCGGTTCGCACCTTCCTCTCCTCATGCATCCCTTGACAGTTCTCTCCATCTTTGGAGTAGGAAGGTCGCATAATGATTATATTTCCCGCATGATTAGCACGTTATGATTATGTCATGAGATGATGAAAATGAGTATACATGCTCTAACTTAGTGATTATATGAATGATTTACTGAAGTTACATGATTATCTCATGAAATTCTTGAAATGATTATCTTGAATAACTTAACAAGATTGATAATATGATCATCCAGATTGACAACTGGATAATGAAATGAATTGAGTAATTAATGAGTTAACATGATCGTCCTGATTATTAACTGAGTAATGAAATGAATTAAGTGATTAATGAGTTAACATGATCGTTCTAATCACAATGAATGATGATGTTTGAGGATTGTTAATTGATGAATGATGAATGAATGACTATTGCCAGAAATTATACCATGGCGTTAGAAATCTTATAGTTCTTCCGGTCTGATTGGCTCGGCATTTGCACAAGTCACACGTGACGCGAAAGTCCAATGATACTAGTCTGATGACGATGATTTCAAATGAGACATGACTCGGAAGGTAGTATTCAAAACCACGCTCCGATACCAACTCTGTAACACCCCAAACTAGGCGGATATTACAGTGCCGTGGACCCCGATCGGGACCCACCGGGCGAATGAAAAGGATGATTTACACAGGTAAATGTAGTACCGAACCACATTACAACATCAATTACTCCGATTAGGAGTTTCATACAACACACCTGTGATAAAATAGAATACATGTGTATCTTATGTGACGATAAAATACACAACACCGAATGAAACGAGTATTCAAACGGAATGTCTCAGCGGAATAAAATAAAGGAAACATAAATGGCGAATAAGTGATCGAGCAGTGAGGCCCCTTTCTAGTATCACTGACTCCTCGACGTCAGCATGTTCTCCCCGTGCCTTTACCTTGCCAAGACCTGAAAAACAAAATCCCCAAACGGGGTCAGTTATACAGAACAACAATCCTCAAGAGTTGAAATTACACAATCATGAATTAACTGAAGCTATGAAATATTCTTAATTATGAATTACGCTGAAGAGGAGTACCATAGTACGCCCGTAATGTTCTGTGTAAGTGTACAACACCCGTCCGTGTACCTAATTAGTCTCACGGTGTAACGCTTTCCCGTGTGCACGGTCTAATGTATCGGTGAACCCAATACAATAACCATCGTGTGCCCGACTAAAAATTCCACACAGCCACACCCGGCCACGCAATATGAACCCCGAAGGTCATATGAACGAGAATGACCGTAATGACTATCAAGGAATAAATAATAATCTGACAAAGTCCAGAATGACTCACCGAGATGAGAGTAATAATGAAATGAATGAAAGCTCAACGAAAGGTTGGAACCGTCGTTCCTTATGACCGAAGTGATTAATTGACAATAACAAGTTTTAATATGATTAATACAATGATGAATGAGTTATGATTATGAATGATCAACAACAAAAGGTATGAATATCCTTTTAACCGAGTAAGAATTAACTTACACAACACCGATGAAGAATGTCCGTCCACGAACAACGTCCTAAATGAAGTGTCGGTCGCACGAACAACCTTAATTCAATACAATTACCGACAATCCGATCAATATACGAATTAAACACGAATATAACGAACTCAAAACGTCGATACGATTAAACTAAGTTCATTGGGGCATTATATCGAATACGTTGTATCCAAACTCCGATTGTTTACAATCAAACCTCGATATCCCAATATCAAAATCCCCAAGAAGTGTTTCAAACCAACAAAACATCTCCAATACGATCAATAATCCGTTATGAATATCCAAAATGTGATTATAACAACAATTAGTCGAAAATCCCCAATTCCAACTCGATATTCAAAGTGTTCTTGAATAAACCCTCAATAATCCAATGAATCCTTATACAAACTCATAATCATATACATATCCCTTCATATATCATGATTATAACGTCCAAAACATCCTATTTCAACACAAAATCGAAGTCCAAAGTGTTGAAGGAATTACCTCTTGATGATCCAAGTGCTTTAATCCAAGAACACGCGTTAGATTGATTATCCGGGCTTCACGATCGAAAGGAGATGAAAAAATCAAACACCCAAATGATTTGTGAAGGAAAAACCCTCCTCAAGACTTATCTCTCGGTTGAAGGTGAAGAAAAGGAAGAAAAATGGGTGAAATCTGAAAAAATGAATTTATAGGGATTTGATGCTGCCGGACACGGCCGTGCCGATCGACACGGTCGTGTCGCCGCGGCGGCAGTTGGCAGCGATGACTCGACCGTGTCCTGCCGACACGGTCGCGGCGCGGAGGGCCTCCCGGCGATGACCCGTCCGACAATGACTTCGGCATGACTCGACCGTGCGGGCGACACGGTCGGGCGTCTTTGGCGATCGGTTACGCTTATCCGGAAGGGTGCGACTCGGCCGTGCCAGACGACACGGTCGGGTCCTGAGGCAGACACCTCGGCACTTTCCGGACGAGTACGGCACGGGCCGTGTCGGACGACACGGCCGAGTTCGTTCGGCAGTGATCGGCCAATGAGCGGTTGCGCTAAAACGACCATAACTCTCTCGTCCGGACTCCGATTGACTCACCGTTTGAACCATTGGAAAGCTAACTCGATGCTCTATAATATTGCAAAGATTTAGAATTTTTGGAGTTACCAAAAATTAATGGTGATCTAACAAAGTCGAACTCATATGAGGAAAGTTGAAACAATGAACAATAACGATACACCACTCGAAGTTTTTTCGAACGGTGAACACGGTGAATGAATATGATTGGTGAATGATTATAATCGAGTGAATATACACTGGGTGACAATCACCGAATGAAATTACTGAATGATAATGACTGTATTACAACCGGGTATTACAAAAAATACAGAATTAATGAATGAAATCATTGAAATCAAACGCAGATGAAGACTCGGATTCCTCCGTTCTTCTGGATTCCGCCCTCTGCTCTTGGTGTCTTCTGCTTCTTATAGACGATTCCTCTCTTACGCCATAATCCTATGATTCCCCCGCTCTAAACCCTTATTTATAATTCTCTTTTGCCTCAAAAACGCGTCCGTGTAATTAGGTCGGAACAGGCTCCAAAACGGTCCAGAAACGCGGCACTTTCTGTCAAAACCGCCCCGTGGGCCGCGACTCACTTAATCTGTGCCGCGGCTCACGGCACTCAGCGCCTATGCCTGGGCGCTATTTTTTCTTCTGGTCCGCGGCTCAGCTTCTACGTGCCGCGGCTCACAGTACAGTGCGATTGGTGCCTGCTGATTGCCTTCGTGTGCCGCGGCTCACTTGGTTTGTGCCGCGACCCCCGGCCAAAATTTGCCGTTTTCGCCCGTTTTCATCGTTTTAGCTTCCGGACTCCAATTTCTTGCAAAACATAAAAGAATAGGGCATTAAAAGCTCATTTATGCATATTTAATTATGAAAAGAATACAAAATAATGATAAATAAGCGTATAAAAATACGCCTAACAAATACCCCCAAACTTGAGCCTTTGCTTGTCCTCAAACAAAAATAATCAATTTCAAACAAAAGAATATCGTGAATGATCGTGCAACACATAGTGCTCAACCTAATCAATACTACCCTGAAAATCTCAAAGAATAATACAAGTATCGTAATAGTGAGTCACATCCAGGACACTGATTCCACAAAGTAACCAACTTCAGTCCTAATCAATCGTTCATGAAGAAAATCAAGCTCAAAGATTAACAAGCGTGAGTTTAACCAACTGTCAATATGAAGTGTTAAAATAAGCAAGCTAACTCGCCCAGTCCCACAGTAGTGGCTAAAATTTCAAGAGTTTCATCATCAAAAATAACCCTCGGACAGTATTCCCTTATATATGCTCAATAAGATGATTCGAGTTGACCACTAGGTTTGGATCTCGGGATGTTTCATCGGGACAATCCTAGGGTGACATTCCATTCTCATGTATTGGGGAACCGTTTGACGTAAAAGACACTCATGGGACACATGGATGCTTCTAGTTACTAAGTTCCCCTCCACAGCGGAGAAACAACTCGAATGGCTATTCCCGCATGTCCGATTCAAGGTTACTGTTTTACGCGAGAGTAAACAACGGGTCACGCGAATACCCCCGGTTACTAGGCTCCCCATAATCGGCACATGCGAAATCTCTAAACCACTAGTCTAATCCGGGTTGTCGTTTTACGCGAGAGTAAACAACGGGTCACGTGAATACCCCCGGTTACTAGACTTCCCATCATAGAACAAATAACATCTCGACTTTTGGGAAAAAACTGTTCTACTCTAAACTCACATTAAGTGCCAACACGACTTATGTTATTGGATGACTAGCTATTGGGAAAAATGTAAGCAAACGTATAGGCGGCGATTTGAAAACACGTATGTCTCCTCTCTTATCCGCTAAGATTTCTACAAAAACAAAAAGAATTTCGGACCTAGATGAATTCTTAACAGAAACAGATATCACTGACTACAACTTACTAAAACTCAACTGTTTTTTCCCCGAGAAATCAGTATCGTAACATCAATTTTACACAAAAAGAAGCACGAAAAATTCACGAATGCAATTAAAAACACAGCAAGCAAGGCTAGCAAGAAAAAATAACGAAAAATAATGAAAAGTGCAACGAATAAGTACAGTATTAATAATAACGACAAAAAGTAAACCCCCCCAAACTTAGGACGTACATTGACCTCAATGTACACAAAATGTAATATGTAATAAAAGAAAAAAGGTCAAGTAGTCCCCTATAGTCTGCTCACGAACAGGTGCCGGCGTCGTCCGGCGAGGAGGGTGGTGTGGCTGGCCGAATAGGTGGCATGAATGGCCCGTCCGGGTGCATAATGTGGGCCGTCCATGCAGCAAGGTGCTCCTGGTGGTAGGCATCCCTCGCTGCCAAGCGCCTCATCTCACGCCGGTTGGCCCGGCGAGCCTGCTCTCTCATCTCATCTCGGACGGCAGCAATGATGCTCTCCCTCTCCGTCCGCCTCTCCTCTCTCAATGCAGCCAAAAGGCTCTCTCTCTCTCTCTCATCATCTCCTCTCTCTCTCTCCTCATCTCCTCTCTCAACCCGTCGAACATCGCCTGCAAGTGCTCTGTGTCGGGCGGCAGGCTGGACTCCATCAGCCCCTGCGTCAGAAGAAGAGGCTCGGGGGACTGCTCGTGTGCCTCATCAAGTAGAAATCCTCGCCCCCGAGCGTGTGCTGGCGCTACTCCCCACTGATCGAAGTGAGAAATGATTCGATGGTCGATCGGGCCCTGGGGTGCTAACATCGGCTCGTCATCCGACCAAGTCATGCCTGACTGGCGGCAAAGAGCGCAAATAAGAGAGGGGCCACATCGAATCTGACCCCGGAAGTGATAGTATATGAAGTACGGGCACGAGAGAGTAGAACAGTGCGGATCTGCGAGGTAGGGTCAATACGTGCGCAGATGAAGTACAACCAGGCTCGCCCGAGCCGACTGAGGCGCGAGCTCTTAAAATAGAAAGCCGAGGAGCCCGGAGCACGCAGCTGCCAGTCGGAACCGGACTGTGTGAGTGTCTCGAGCAGGGCCTCCTTCGTGAGGCCACTCATAGCTCGCGTATATTCCGTATCGTCAACCACAGGCAGCTCGAATAATCTCCGTATGGCAGCCACCGAAAAATCTACTGTAATGCCTCAGACATCGACCTGCGTCTGAGTGTCCGACTGCGGTATCATCTGCCCCGCCCGAATGTGCTTCAACAGAGCGCTCGCATAAAAATCCTGTACGATGGAGATCACCGCCGGCTCAGGAGGTGCAGCGAAACGGGCCCACCCCATCTCGTCGATCATGGTCAGAAGCTCCCCGTCCTGGGGGGCTGGAGTGAATCCCCGCTCCGGAATCAAAGGCCGAGGACGAATCTTTTCATTAAAGATTTTATGAATCTCCGGGTCAGAAAATTGGTGCGCCTCCGACTCGGCTCGGCTCCGTGAAGTTTCCCCTCATGTGGGGGATGATTGCGTCCAGGCCCTTTTGCTAATTTTTTTGGTTCTAGCCATAGCGAGTCCTGAAAAGATAAACACCGGAGTTTACTTACTTAAGCAATAATGAGAATAACATTACTCGGCTAAGGATATCCAATTGTGAACCAAGAATTTAACGAGCTAGCACCGCCGTGAGAGAAAAATAAAATTGAGCTTTAACGTTTAAACTTGACGTTGGTTGGGGTACGCTGTAATTCCCAGAAACGAATTCGTTGCAACTAGTTTCAAAACATTGTCTTAACAAAGAAAAATTTTCATTCAAGCTTTTCATCAAACACCTTGTGTGCATAATTTTAATTTAGGAACAAACATAACCATAGCTTCATTCAATCCCAAGAACAACAACACAAATCGATCATCATGACAAACGACATATTCAATTCATTCATAATAAAAAATAATCATTAAAAATCAATCAAAATCATCATATTCTCAACTCAACTTGATAGAACTTTTGAAAAAAAAACATAATCAATCATCAAATGAATAACAAAACTTCACCTTTCAATTCATAGAGCAATTAAGATTAGGAATTTAGACTTACCTTGCTTAGATCTTGAAGAATGCAAGAAGAATGCCAGAAGAAGAAAAGGAAAAAAAAATTCTTGGCCGATCGCTTGTGCAGAGGAAGAGGAGGAAGTATACCTATGTGTGTCGGCCAATTCGTTTTATAAAAGTACCTGGGCCGTCTAACTTCCGAACGGGGGCTGCGGCACAACTTAAGTGAGCCGCGGCCCAGAGTACAGTCTGCCTGGACAAATTTGTTCCAACGCCATGTGCTGCGGCTCAGCATACGGGTGCCGCGGCTCAGAGTGTTAGTGTGCCGCGGCTCAGCACATATGTGCCGCGGCCCGTAGTACAGATCCCTGGGCATATCTGGTGCATCTGGTGTGCCGCGGCTCAGCAGCAACATGCCGCGGCTCAGCAGCAACATGCCGCGGCTCAGCAGCAACATGCCGCGGCTCAGCAGCAACATGCCGCGGCTCAGCAGCAACATGCCGCGGCTCAGTAAGGTTGTGCCGCGGCACAGAGTACAGGAAGTTTAGCCTTCTTTTTCGACTTGTGTGCGCCTCGGCTCATAATCCTTGTGCCGCGGCCCAATGCTGATTTTTCCCAAAGGATAATTTCTGCACAGAATTTTCAGCAGAAAACATCAAGAACGAGAGGGATAAGCAAATCAAAGCAAAAATGACGAAAAATAAAGACTCTAAATTGCAATAAAACACTAAAAATAAATTCTACAACTAATACTCGGGTTGCCTCCCGAGAAGCGCTAAGTTTATAGTCTTCAGCCGGACCTATTGAAAATGAGTTCGCTTTTCGCAAACACCATTTGAACTCCGCCCCGTTCATCGAACCATTAATATGTGTTTTAAAATTTTGACCATTGGTCTTTAACGATACGATTTTTGGTTTGGACACCAAATGTTCTTTGCGAAAAGATTTTAACGAAAACACTTTTCCGAAGCACCCATTTTTCACACGACTTGGCGCCCGTTTGGCATCCGTCTTAATTTTCAACTCCACGGGCGAATTTAGGACAGAATGAGAATTTTCCGATTGTGGATGAACGGATGTTGAAGACGGCATGTTCAAATGCCTAAGATATGCGACTTGCTCTTCATTCTTATTAGGCGTCGGTGCAGCTGAAACGGATTCTGAATTTTTCGACCGACGATTCTTCCGGTGTGTGTCTTTCCCAAAGGTATCTACACTTTCAATTTGCGAGCTCTTCTAAACACTACTTGGGCATGGAAAGGATTTAAACACTTGGAAAGTGACATGCTCGTCTTGAACCCGTAGAGTGAGTTCCCCTTTTTCCACGTCTATAAGAGTTCGGCCGGTAGCTAGGAATGGTCTTCCCAAAATAATTGGGATGTCTTGATCCTCCTCCATGTCAAGCACAATGAAATCGGCTGGAAAGATGAATTTATCAACCTTTACTAAGACATCCTCTATCACTCCCCTCGGATATGTGATCGATCTATCGGCTAATTGCAAAGAGACAGTCGTCAGTTTCGCTTCTCCAATTCCAAACTTCTTGAAAATAGAAAGAGGCATCAGATTAATGTTGGCCCCGAGATCACATAACGCTCTATCAAAAGTCAGATTTCCTATAGTGCAAGGTATATTAAAACTTCCCGGATCCTTCAATTTTGGCGGAAGCTTTTTCTGAAGAATAGCGCTGCACTCCTCCGTCAATATGACTGTCTCATACTCCTCGAGCTTTCTTTTGTTTGACAAAATTTCCTTCATGAATTTCACGTAACTCGGCATTTGCTCCAAGGCGTCGGCAAATGGGATGTTAATATGCAATTTCTTGAAGACGTCGAGGAACTTAGAGAATTGCTTGTCCACCTTTTTCTGTTGTAATCGCTGCGGAAACGGGATGGGTGGTTCATATGCCTTTGGATTGTCCGGAAACAGTATCGAGGGTCTCAAATCTTCTGATTCCTCAGTCGCTGAATTTTTCTTCTCCTCATCCTCACTTCTCTTTTTGTTCTGCCCGGACAGCTCGCACAATTCCTTCCCACTTCTCAAACCAATGGCATTGACACTCTCTCTGGGATTCGTTTCAGTCGTACTTGGCAAGGTACCTTCCGGGCGGGCTGTTAATACATTAGCAATCTGGCCCAGTTGGACTTCTAAGTTGCGAATAGAAGCAGAATGGTTCTGCAAGGTCGCCTCCGTGCGGGCCATGAATTGACTCGTGTTCGCTGCCAATTTCGACATTGCTTCTTCTAGAGAAATTTTTGGAGCAGAAGAAGGTTGCTGTTGGTGTTGAGCGAACTGAGGCTGGTTCGAGCTTTGTCCGTTCCTCCATGAGAAGTTAGGATGATTTTGCCATCCCGGATTATAAGTGTTGGAGTAAGGATTATTCTGCCGGTTCCCGTTCCCCACGAACTGAGCTTGTTCCATCAACGGTTGCTCTAAAGGGTTTCCGACTTGGCATTCTGCACTAGGATGAGATCCATTACACCAATTGCACGATTCAATGGTAGCGGGGGAAGGAGCATGTGAAAAGGCTTGAAGTTGCTGCGTCAAGGCGGCGACTTGAGCTGATAATGTAGAGATCGGATCATTATTGGAGATTTCCATAACTCGTTTTGGGTTTACTCGTTCAGAAGGCCACTGATACGCATTTGCGGCCATTGCTTCCAATAAAGAGTGTGCCTCGGCCATAGTTTTTCCCATTAAGGCTCCTCCAGTGGCCGTATCGACGGGAGTGCGTGTAGAAGCACTCAATACGTTGTAAAATGTTTGTATTTGGAGCCAATCCGGTAGGCCGTGGTGTGGGCATCTTCTCAGTAAATCCTTGTATCGCTCCCACGCCTCGTGAAGTGACTCCATATCAAATTGCCCAAAGGTAGTGATCTCGTTCCGTAACCTCGCCGTCTTCGATGGTGGGAAGAATTTGGCCAGAAAGGCTTGCGCTAATTCTGCCCATGTCGTGATCGAGCCCGACGGTAAAGAGTTCAACTAAAATTTGGCTTTATCCCTCAAAGAGAAAGGGCAAAGCCTTAGACGAATAGCATCATCGGTGACACCGTTGTTCTTAAAGGTATCACAAATCTCGAGAAAAGATGCAATGTGTGCATTGGGGTCATCGTTCGGCAATCCAAAAAACTGGCTAACTTGCACTATCTGAATTATAGCAGGCTTGATTTCGAAGTTATTGGCTTGGATTGTCGGACGCCGGATCCCCGAAAAGTTCGTATTGATTTGCGGCATAGCATAATCGCGGAGTGCTAATTCCGGTTGAACTTGCTGAATGGGGTTGTCTGCTTCGTGATTTCCCGTGTTATCGGCCATAGTGACTTTTGCTGATGGTTCTCGTTTCTCCTTCTTACTTCTCCGAAGAGTGCACTCTAGTTCGGTATCCAAAGGTAGTAGGCCTTCGTTACCGAATTTTCTCATACACTAACCGGAAACTCCTGAAAGGAAAAACAAATAAATGAATAAAATTACACAAAAACAATAAAAATGTTCAAACTAAGACTAGAAATACTGAAATCGATATTAGTAGAAAAATCAGTCCCCGGCAACGGCGCCAAAAACTTGTTGCGATATTTCGTTAAACGCAAGTGCACGTTATCGTAGACAAGTAATAAAGTGATGAGTGAGTATCGTTCCCACGAGGACTGAATCACTAAGTACCGATTTATATGTATTCTAATTTTATTTGAACAGTCGAAATTTGGGTTGCAATTAATGACTAAAGAAAATCAATAATAAACAGAAAAAAACGATCGCTCGAAGAAAGAAAATCAAATGATGAAAAAGTCTAGGATTGTGAATCCACCTTGGTTTATCCGAAATTACTCTCGATTACCTGAAGTTAATGATTTCCCCAATTTATTGAAGGCGAAGATTGCTAAAATACTCTACCGCCTCTCCCGAGGTCAATAGATTTTTCTAAAGGCGAATAACACACTCTATCCCTAGGTGAATTAATTCGACAATAGGCAAAAAGCACAAAATCCTCAAAAGGCCACGTAGTTCCTATGAGTATATTCCTATCTCACAAGATAAAACGGTTCTCACCAATAGTTCCTCACCAACTCTCCTCTCCCGATTCGAGTTGCGTAATTAAAACAATCCAATTATTGGCCAGACAATTGAAAGCATTAAAATCGATTGGGAAAACTCAACAGAAAAGGGAATTATATAGATAATCAAAAGCAAATTCGTCAAAACTTTGGTTTCATCAAAATCCTAGAACAGGGTTTTAGCCTGACATGCGAAAGGATAAAAATACAGAATTAATGAATGAAAGCATTGAAATCAAACCCAGATGAAGACTAGGATTCCTCCGTTCTTTTGGCTTCCGCCCTCTGCTCTTGGTGTCTTCCGCTTCTTATGATCGATTCCTATCTTCCGCCATAATCCTCTGATTCCCCCGCTCTAAACCCTTATTTATAATTCTCTTTTGCTTCAAAAACGCGTCCATGTAATTAGGTCAAGAACAAGCTCCAAAACGGCCCAGAAACGTGGCACTTTCTGTCAAAACTGCCTCGTGGGCCGCGACTCACTTAATCTGTGCCGCGTCTCACGGCACTCAGCGCCTATGCCTGGGCGCTATTTTTTCTTCTGGGCCGCGGCTCAGCTTCTACGTGCCGCGGCTCACAGTACAGTGCGATCGGTGCCTACTGATTGCCTTCGTGTGCCGCGGCTCACTTGGTTTGTGCCGCGGCCCCGGGCCAAAATTTGCCGTTTTCGCCTGTTTTCATCGTTTTAGCTTCCGGACTCCAATTTCTTGCAAAACATAAAAGAATAGGGCATTAAAAGCTCATTTATGCATATTTAATTATGAAAAGAATACAAAATAATGATAAATAAGCGTATAAAAATACGCCTAACAGTGGACATGTGCACGAACACATTTCTGGATCGAGCTTATTGGTTTGGTCGTTCGTAGGCTATGTTGTATTAGATATGTCCGACGATTTTGTGACTAACTGTTCATACGCCGAAGGGTATGTTCGACAGTCGGGGTTATTTCTTTGAGATCTGTTATTGTTGATCGTTTAGAGTTTACCTTGTTTATGGTACTCTCAGTCGCTGTTGATTCCTTGTTGATCGTGTTGGAGTTTATCATGTTGATGGTATTCTCGATTATTGTAGATCTTTCGCTGGCAGCATTGGAGTTTATCATGTCGACGATATTCTCGGTTAATTTATTGGTTGATCATTGTTATTGACCCTGTGAGCGTTCGGACTGTACGTCAATGTTTCGGGACTTGTTGTCAATGTTTTGTGTATTATAGGTTTTTGTCCATATTGAGTTTTATCGATGCAATCCGACGGACAGGAATTGGCACAGATAGTTCATTCTACACTTATGAGTTATGATGATGTTTTGAGAATCCTTGGTATTGTTGGAACGTATTACTGATGGTTGTAGCTGAATTCATTTTGTATTTTGAGAATACCCTTCAGCATGTCAAATCGTATGCCGATACTCGTCGCCTACCTTTGGAATTCGATTTTGGAGACAATGTTCTACTCCAGCGTTGGGTCTTATCCATAGTGTTTTTCATGTTTCTCAGTTGAGAAAGTATGTGCCGGATCCAAGTCATGTTGTTGACTATAGTGGGTTTGACGTAACCGAGGATGTTACCTTTCTGGAGAGACCAATGAAGATTTTTGAACGTCGTGAGGGGCAGTTTCAGCACAAAACCATCAAGTTGGTTAAAGTGCAATGGTCGAGACATGGAGTCGAGGAAGCGACTTGGGAGACGGAAAAGCAGATGCGATCGGATTACCCCGAGCATTTTTTTTTATTTTTTAAGTTTCGGGACGAAACTTCTTTTTAGAGGGGGAAAATATAATACCCGTACTTTTTATTGACTGTTTGACCTTGCCGTTCTTCCTATTTTATCGCTCTGTAAACTCTTGGTGATGTTGTCGACGTTTATCTAGAGTTTTGTGCCTTGTTTGGATCTTGATCGTGTTGTTTAGACCTTTCAGAAGTGTTCTGGGTCAGGGAGATAGCGCACGCTAGGCCTATGCTAACGCACGCTAATTTTGGTTGAGTAGCGCATGCTAGCTTTGAGCCTTAACGCGCACTAACGGACCAGACAGGGCGAAGGTACTAGCTAATTCCACTCTCTGGACTAGCAGTTAGCGCACACTAGGAGTCCGCTAGCGCATGCTATTCATGGTCAGTAGCACACGCTAACATCGTCCGTAGCGCACGTTAACGAGCTGAGTCGGCAGAGGCAGTGAGGTTTTCAGACTTTCTGGACTAGCAGGTAACACACGCTAAACAGTGGCTAGCGCACGTTATATGTGTTGCGTAGCGAGCGTTAGTGCTCAGTGTTAACGCACGCTAGCAGACTAAGACAGTGAACTGGGACTTTGGCAGGACACCAGTTAGCGTACGCTAAGGATGTTGAGTAGCGCGCGCTAACGTCTGTGGACAGTAGCCACTTGACTACCGGATGACCCCGTTAGAGCATGCTAATATTGAGGCGTAGCGTGCGCTAGACTGGGACAGTATATAAGGGGACAGTCTTGTCATTTCACATAATTTCCATTTTTCCGATCGGGAGAGCTCGGGAGAGGCGATTTGGGGCAATTTGGGGCGGTTCTTCTTCAGATATCATCATCTTGGGTTGGATAACAAGGATTATACAACATCTAATACATTTCTATCCTCCAAATCAAGGTAAATTCCTTAGTTTTTGGGAATTTTGGGGATTTTCTTAGATTCGTCCTATTTATCCATTTTGGAGCTTGAGAACCTTGATATTATGATGTATCTACCCCGTATCCATACTTCCCCTATGATTTTATGGATCGTTTTGTACAGTGTTCGGACGTGAGAGGGTTTGGGTGATTTTCCAACCTCTAGATGTTTATACATGTAGTTCATTGAATCGTAGGTAGGTTTCGGGAGTTTCTTTGTGTGTTATGAGTATAGATTATTGATTATCTTATTCCTTGCGAATCGTTTAGGTGCCGGAAGTGCGTTCTCGGACCTACCGAACTTAGACTCTTTTCCGTTCGAATTCTCGATGTCTCAAAGGCAAGTATATATTTATGATTATACGTTCTCGACTTTGAAAGTAAGACATATGAATGGTATGATTGTTTATATCCACTCTGGGGCAGGCCGACAGGTCCCCTGAGGGTTTCGTAGCCTTTGATGCGATTCCACGAATAATTTGGGTTAACCACTCTGGGGCGGGCCGACGGTTCCCCTGAGGGTTCCGTAGCCTCTGATGCGGTTCTATGGTTGATCTTGTATGCATTGTTGTGATGCTATGAGATTTAGTTATTCCGGAATACTAGTCTTGAATTGATGAATTGATGGTTACCTTTATTTTATTGTCGAGGAGTATTGTGTTTCATATTCGATATACTTGCACTAGCTATTCGACGGCTAACCCCTTTATGGGGGAAATACTTTTTATGTATTTCAGGTTCCAGAAGAGCGGACTTGAGTGTATCGAGTCGGTATAAAGATGACGGGCAAGTGTGATACTATGTCTTATCCCCGGTTATATTTTTGTGTTCCTCCATTCAGTGTTGTTGTACTGGAAGGGTTTTTGGAATACTCGAGTATTGTTTTTTTTAGTTTCCTTGATGTTCCGGCATGCATTGCCGAGGTATTGATTTGTGTTGTGATGTAATTGGTTACATCTGGTATGGTTTGAATGCCATTTGTATTGTCCTTAATTTCATTGTATTTAGACCTTCTCGGTCAAGTTTTATAATTCCGTGTATGAATAGCCTTGTGGGTCCTACGGCGGGGCTCACGGCGCTGTAATATACCATGAATAACTTGGGGTTGTTACAAAATCAAACTAGATATCTAATATCCCATATTAATGAAGAGATAATAAATTCACATTTATCCATCAAATATCCTTGTGCGCGACTCCGTAGGTCCATCTCAGTCGACAATGGGAGGAACCTAGGAGTGCAGAGATCCAAGCGCTTGCTATTGGACTTATTTTGGCTTCCCAGAGATTGAGACATGTTTGGATTGAGCTTGATGTTGCTGCTATGGTGACCCTGCTTTCATCTGGCCATCGGGGCTCTTGGTAGGTTCGTCACACCCTTATGCGTATCCAACACATTCTCCGAGACATTCAGTACAGAGTCACCCTGTGAGGGCAACAGGCCGGCTGATTATCTCTCTAAGATCGACATGTCGTCCCGCGGTATTCAGACTTATACATATGATATTACTCATCTGTTTCTTCTCTCTCTCTCTCTCTCTCTTATACGAATGGACCAGCTTGGCTACCCTTCTTTTAGATTTATGTAGTATTTTATTATCTGATTTATTGCTATGGGCCCGCACATTAGCCCACATTTTTAGTGGTGCACCTTGTATTTCTCTAGCGGGCTGCTGGCATTTTAGTTACTAGGATCCGGTTTATGGTCCATTTTTGGTCATAACTCGGAGGTGATTTTTTACCTATCGGTCCACACATTAGACCACGCCTTTAGTAGTGCGCCTTTGTTAGATGTATTTTTATGCGCTTATTTATCATTATTTTATATCCATTTTAAGTCTAAACCTGCATAAATGAGCTTTTAATGCACTATCTTTATATGTTTTGAAGGAAATTGGAGTCCAGAAGCCTAAACGACGAAAAACGGGCGAAAACGACAATTTCTGGTCAGGGGCCGCGGCACAATGAAGCTGAGCCGCGGCACACACACGACACAACATAAAGCGGTACACACTGTACCGGGGGCCGCGGCCCGTAAGGAAATTTTGCGCCCAGGGCTGCGCGCAACACAACTGGGGCCGCGGCACACTAAAGCCGGGCCGCGGCCCCCGGCGCGGGTTTGCTGATCCAGCCCTCGTTTTTTGGACTGTTTTGAAGCCCGTTTTTGACCTAATTCCCGGACGCATTTTGGAGACTAATGATGGTTATAAATAGGGATTAAAGGTCTGAAGAGAGATCATCGAGGAGGAGAAGAAAAACACCGATCGAGCAGAGAGCATAAGCTAGAGAACGGAGGAATCCAAGTTCTTCAACTGTGTTTGATTTCTTTTATGCTTTCTTCAATTCTTTCTGTATTATTTTCTAGCATGTCGGGCTAGAATCCTATTCTAGGATTTTGATGAAACCGAAGTTTTGACGAATTAACTTTTGATTTTGCATTATTAAAATATATTTCCCTTTCTTATTGAGTTTTCCCAATTGTTTTAATTACTATCAATTATGTGGCCTATGATTGATTTGTTTTGATTACGCAACTCGAATCGGGAGAGGAGAGTTGGTAGGAAAAATTGGTGAGAACCGTTTTATCTTGTGAGATAGGAATATACTCATAGGAATTACGTGGCCTGTTTGAAGATTTCGTATAAACCGAGGTGGATTAACAATCCTAGATTAATTCCCTATTTGATCTTCTTTGTTCGAACAATTGGTTTTACTATTTATTCTTAGTTCATTCTTTTATTAATTTTCTTTAAATATTATTTGCACCTCCAATTTCGATAGTTCAAATAAAATTAGAATACGCATAAATCGGTAATTAGTGAGTCAGTCCTCGAGGAAACGATAACTTTCTTACCACTTTATTACTTGCTTACGACAACGTGCACTTGCGTTCACCAAAATTCATAACAAGTTTTTGGCGCCGTTACCGGGGACTAACTGTTTTACTAATATCGATTTCAGTATTTCTAGTCTTAATTTGAACACCATTTTATTTTTGTAATTTTTATTATTTGTTTTCCTTTCAGGAGTTTCATGTAGTGCATGAGAAAATTTGGTAACGAATGCCTATTACCTTTGGATACTGAACTCGAGCGCACTCTGCGGAAAAATAAGATGGGAAAGCGCGAGCTATCAACAAAAGACACCATAGCTGATAACACGGAAAATCACGGAGTAGACAACCCTATTCAACAAGCTCAACCGACATTGGCACTCCGAGATTATGTAATGCCACAAATCAATTCAAATTTTTCGGGGATTCGACATCCAACCATTCAAGCGAACAACTTCGAGATTAAGCCGGCTATTATTCAGATGGTGCAAGCAAGCCAATTTTTTGGACTGGAAAACGATGACCCCAACGCACACATCGCTTCATTTCTCGAGATATGTGACACCTTCAAGAATAACGGAGTTACCGATGATGCTATTCGTCTGTGGCTTTTCCCTTTCTCTCTAAGGGACAAAGCCAAGTTTTGGTTGAATTCATTACCGCCGGGCTCTATCATGACGTGGGCAGAATTAGCACAAGCCTTTCTGGCTAAGTTCTTTCCACCGTCGAAAACAGCGAGACTTAGGAATGAGATAACTACTTTCGGGCAATTTGATATGGAGTCGCTTCATGAAGTTTGGGAGCTATACAAGGATTTACTAAGGAGATGCCCACACCATGGCTTACCGGATTGGCTACAAATTCAGACCTTCTATAACGGACTCAGTGCATATACACGCACTCTTGTTGATGCAGCCGCTGGAGGAGCATTAATGGGTATGACGATGGCGGAAGCTCATTCTTTATTGGAAGCGATGGATGTAAATGCTTATCAGTGGCCTTCCGAAAATGTGAACCCAAAGAGAGTTATAGGAGTTTCCGATAACGATTCGATCTCTACACTATCAGCCCAAGTTGCAGCGCTGACTCAACAATTGCAAGCTTTTTCACATGCTCCTTATACCGTTACCACAGAATCATGTAATTGGTGTAACGGGTCTCATCCTAGCGCGGAGTGCCAAGTTGGAAATCCTTTAGAGCAACCTCCGATGGAACAAGCTCAGTTTGTGGGGAACGGGACTCGGCAGAACAACCCATATTCCAACACTTACAATCAAGGGTGGCGAAATCACCCAAATTTTTCGTGGAAGAACGGGAAAGCTTTGAACAAACCTTCACAAGCTCAATTCGCGCAGTACCCACAGCAGCCCCCTCAACCAGCAAAGGTATCCTTGGAAGATGCTCTTGCTCAAATGGCGGCTAATACGAGCCAATTCATGACCCGCACTGAGACCACTTTACAAAATAATTCCACCTCAATCCGAAACTTGGAAGTACAAATGGGGCAGATCGCAAATCTATTGTCCTCTAGACATCAAGGTGTATTACCGAGCGCCACCAAAATGAACCCCAAGGAAAACGTGCAAGCAATCGAGCTACGAAGCGGAAAGGAGCTGAAAGAGCAGCCTACCAATAGCAAGGACAAGAGCAACCACAGTGAGAAAGAGAAGGACGAGGAGCCCAAGCCAAAAGCAGTGTCGACTACTCATCCCACTCCACAAATTCCATTCCCACAATGTCTGCAAAAGCACAAATTGGACAAGCAATTCTCCAAGTTTCTTGATGTCTTCAAGAAACTACATATCAACATTCCATTTGCCGACGCCTTGGAACAAATGCCGAGTTATGTAAAGTTCATGAAGGAAATCTTATCAAACAAAAGAAAGCTCGAAGAGTATGAGACAGTGGCATTGACGGAAGAGTGCAGTGCTATTGTACAGAAGAAGCTCCCACCTAAATTGAGGGATCCAGGAAGTTTTACTATTCCATGCACCATTGGAAATTCGTCCTTCGACAGAGCCTTATGTGATCTAGGAGCCAGCATAAACCTTATGCCCCTTTATATTTTTAAGAAGATGGATATTGGGGAAGCCAAGCCGACGATGGTCTCTTTGCAATTAGCTGACAGATCTATCAAATATCCGAGGGGAGTAATAGAGGACGTCTTAGTCAAGGTCGATAAATTCATCTTTCCGACCGATTTTATTATGCTTGATATGGAGGAGGACCACGACATCCCAATTATCTTGGGAAGACCATTCTTGGCAACCGGCCGAACTTTAATTGATGTGGAAAAAGGGAAGCTTACTCTACGAGTTCAAGAGGAGCAAGTTACGTTCAATATATTTCGATCCTTACAATATCCTAGTGATGCTGAAAATTGTTTTCAAGTTGACATCATCAACTCGTGTGTAAGTAGAGCCTTTCGAGAGAATTATCCGTCCGATCCATTGGAGTCCGTTTTAGTTGGGTCTGCTTCCGAATTAAATTCAGAGCATGTAGCCTATGTATGACACATGAATGCTTCCCCGCCATTTTCCACCCGTCGACCATGTGAGGAGCTCGGAAGTTCACCAACTCGACCCGTCCCATCAATCGAGAAACCCCCAAAGCTATAACTCAAATACCTGCCGAGTCATTTAAAATATGCATTCTTGGGACCCGACGATTCTTTGCCAGTCATTCTTTCGGCCACTTTAGCGGAGGATCAAGAGGAGAAATTATTGAGGGTTTTGAGGGAGTACAAATCTGCCCTTGGATGGTCTATTGCGGATATTAAGGGAATCAGCCCGTCTATTTGCATGCACAAAATTTTGATGGAGGAAGACTACAAACCATCTGTGGAGCATCAACGCCGTTTAAATCCAAATATGAAAGAGGTGGTAAAAGTCGAGGTTTTAAAACTCCTCGACGCATGTATGATCTTTCCTATTTCTGATAGCAAGTGGGTAAGTCCGGTCCAAGTTGTGTCAAAGAAGGGTGGGATAACGTTTATTCAAAATGATAATAATGAATTAATTCCCACTAGGATTGTCACGGGGTGGCGCATGTGCATAGATTATAGGAAATTAAATAAAGCCACTAGAAAAGACAATTTTCCTTTACCTTTTATTGATCAAATGTTAGATAGATTAGCCGGACACGATTTCTATTGCTTTATTGATGGTTATTCTGGGTATAATCAAATTTATATAGCTCCAGAAGACCAAGAAAAGACGACGTTTACATGTCCTTATGGCATTTTCGCTTATAGGCGCATGCCTTTTGGTTTATGTAATGCGCCGACCACTTTTCAACGGTGTATGATGGCTATTTTTTCTGACATGGTAGAGCATTGCATTGAAATTTTTATGGATGATTTTTCTGTTTTCGGTGATTCGTTTGATATGTGTTTACAGAATTTGCAGAAAGTCCTAAAAAGATGCGAAGAAACAAATTTGGTCTTGAACTGGGAGAAGTGTCATTTTATGGTCCAGAAGGGCATTGTACTTGGCCACCGAATATCCTCCTATGGAATTGAAGTCGACCGGGCAAAAATTGAAACGATCGAGAAGATGCCTCCGCCTACTTCGGTAAAAGGGATAAGGAGCTTTTTGGGACACGCCAGTTTTTACTATCGGTTTATTAAGGATATTTCGAAGATCACGAAGCCGTTGTGCAATTTGCTCATGAAGGATGTTCCATTTAATTTTGACGAGTCGTGTAAAGAAAGTTTCGATCTATTGAAGAAAGATCTAAGCACCGCCCCGGTAATAGTCGCTCCAGACTGGGACCGCCCATTCGAGTTGATGTGTGATGCTAGTGATTTTGCCATTGCGGCTGTTTTGGGACAGAGACGAGGGAAAGTGTTCCACGTCGTGTATTATGCAAGCCGAACTTTTGACGACGCCCAAAGAAATTATGCCACAACGGAAAAAGAATTGTTAGCGGTGATCTTTGCTTTTGATAAATTTCGGGCGTATTTATTGGGGACGAAAGTAGTAGTGTGGACCGACCATTCGGCGATCAAATACCTTTTGGAGAAGAAGGATGCTAAACCAAGGTTGATAAGGTGGGTGCTTCTCCTCCAAGAATTCAACTTGGAAATCCGCGACAAAAGGGGACTGAGAATGTTATTGCCGATCACCTTTCACGGTTAGAGAGTCCCCTTGAGAAGGGAGAAAGTCATCCACAAATCATGGAAACCTTTCCTGATGAACAACTCTACAAGTTGGGTTCGCAACATGCGCCTTGGTACGCTGATCTAGTGAACTATTTGGCGAGCAAAATAATTCCGAATCACCTCTCGCGCCATCAAAAGAAGAAGCTGATTTCAGACGCTAAGTATTACTTGTGGGACGATCCTTTTTTGTTTAAAAGGTGCCCTGATCGAATCATTCGCAGATGTGTTCTAGATGAGGAAATCCGCGGCGTGTTGAATCATTGTCATGCATCACCCTACGGTGGGCATTTTAGCGAAAATAGAACAGCGGCAAAGGTATTACAATCGGGTTTGTATTGGCCATCGTTATTCAAGGATGCTCACTCATTTGTGTCCACGTGTGATCAGTGTCAACGGACGGGAAACATCTCAAAACAACATGAAATGCCGTTGAACACAATACTTGAGGTTGAATTGTTTGATGTTTGGGGGATTGACTTCATGGGTCCATTTCCTCCATCAAATAAGAACCTCTATATTCTAGTGGCAGTGGACTACGTCTCAAAGTGGGTCGAAGCGGTGGCACTACCGACAAATGGGTCTAATATCGTGATCAAATTTATAAAAAAAATATATTTTCACGCATTTTGGGACTCCACGCGCCATTATCATTGATGGTGGTTCACACTTCGACAACAAATTCCTTGATGCGGTCTTGAGAAAATACGGAGTCACTCATCGTATTGCTACAGCCTACCATCCCCAGACCAGCGGTCAAGTAGAGATATCAAATCGAGAGCTAAAGTGGATCTTAGAAAAAATAGTCAGCTTGTCTCGAAAGATTGGTCCTTTAAACTCGATGATGCACTTTGGGCGTACCGTACTGCGTATAAAATACCTATCGGGATGTCTCCTTACAGATTGGTTTATGGGAAAAGTTGTCATTTGCCAGTAGAGATGGAACATCGTGCATACTGGGCGATAAAGAAATTGAATTTTGATCTTAAATCTGCTGGTGAAAAGTGTTGTTTGCAGTTGAACGAGCTGGAGGAAATTCGTCATGATGCGTACGAGAATGCGAAGCTATATAAGGAGCGGACAAAGATTTGGCATGATAAGCACATCACACATCGAGAGTTCGTTCCGGGTCAAGAGGTGTTATTGTTTAATTCTCGCTTGAGGTTATTCCCTTGGAAATTGCGTTCACGATGGTCGGGACCGTTTACAGTAGTTCAAGTATTCCCACACGGAGCAGTGGAAGTACAAAAAGATGACCGAAGATTTAAAGTTAATGGGCAGCGGTTGAAGGCCTACATGGGTAATCCAATAGACGCGCAGAAGACGAGCGTCATCCTGTCCACCGCAAGATGAACATTAGAAAAGTCCGGTTGAAGACTATAAACTTAGCGCTACTCGGGAGGCAACCCGAGTGCTAGTTTTATATTTTCATTTTTCAGTGTATTCATTCATTTCAGGAGTCTATTTTTTTCGTTATTTTTGCTTGGATATGCTTATCTCTCATGTTCTAGGTGTTTTCCTTTGAAATTTCTGTGCAGGAACCTTCCAGGGGGTTTGGGCCGCGGCACAATGATAGCGAACTGCGGCACATACAAGTCAAGAAATCGAGCCAACTTTTCTGTACTCTGTGCCACGGCACGAACTTACTGAGCCGTGGCACACTTGACCCCTGAGCCGCGGCACGTTGAAGCTGAGCCGCGGCGCGCCAAGACCTAGAAAAATGCCCAGGCAAGATGTACTCTGGGCCGCGACTCACTTAATCTGTGCCGCGGACCCTGCTGCGAATTTCAAACGCCCAGGTCATCCTTTATAACATCGATCGGCCGACACATACAGGTACGCTTCATTCCCTTCTTCGCGCAACGCTCGGACAGCTTCTATTCAATTCTTCTTCTTCTTGCCTTCCTCAATCGAAAGCAAGGTAACTCTCATCTCTTAATCTTAATTGCAACATAGATTTAAAAGTGAGGTAATGTTCCTCATTCATGTTGAATATGTTGTTAGTTTTCTTAAAAGTTCTATCAAAAGTTGAGTTGGAATATGGTGATTATTGATTGATTGTTAATGTTATTTGTTGATTATCTATGGATTGTTGATGTTATTTGCGACTATCGATTGTTGTTATTATTGTTGGGGATTGGATTAAGCCATTATCATTCTTATTCTTCATTTAAACCCATGCAGACTAGGTGTTTGATAAAATGCGTCAATGAAAATTTTTGAGCCAAACGTTTTCAAACTGTATGCAACGAATTTGATTATCGGATTACATTGTACCCCCAACCCTTACATCATGTTTAAACTTGAAAGCTCAGCCTTAATTCCCTCTTACAAGGGTGCAAGCTCAATCGACTCTATAATCATGTTCCGCGTATCTTAAGTCGAGAGTGGTGTTAGTTTTCTTTAAAAGTTGTGTAATTTCCAGTGTTTATTTTTCAGGAACCTCACCATGGCTAGAAAAAGGAAGATGAGTACGAGGGCCAGGACACGATCATCCCCCACAATAGGGGAGATATCACAAAACCGAGCCGATTTGGAATCTCACCAATTCTCCGATCCGGACATTCACAAAATATTCAATGAGAGAATCCAGCCTCGTCCGATAATTCCGGAGCGGGGATTCACTCCCGCCCCCCAGGATGGTGAGCTTTTGGCTATGATAAATGAGATGGGATGGACTCGTTTCACTGCGCCTCCCGAGCCGGCGATGATTTCTATTGTCCAGGAGTTCTACGCCAGTGCTCTATTGCGACATATTCAGGTGGGGCAGATGATGGGGCGACCAGATACACGGACTGAGGTCGTCGTTCGAGGCCAAACTGTGGATTTTTTGGTGGCCGCAATTCGGAGACTATACGAGCTACCAGTGGTGGATGAGACGGAGTATACGCGGGTTATGAGTAGCCTCACGAGGGAGGATCTGGTGGAGACACTCGCTCAGCCCGATTCTGTCTGGGAGATGCGCATCCCGGGTTCTTCATCCTTCTATTTTAAGAGTTATCACCTCAGTCGGCTCGGGCGAGCCTGGCTCTATTTCCTGTGTGCATGAGTCGACCCCACCTCACAGATCCACTCGGTCTTACTTTCTCGTGCCCGACTACTGTATGCTATCACGACGGGACTCCAGTTTGATGTGGCCCCTCGTTTGTCCCAATCTATATTTTAGTGTATTCAGGGAGGGGGAAAGATGGGATTGAAACATCCCTCGCTGATATGTGCTCTATGCCGCCAGTCGGGCGTGATGTGGTCCGACGACGAGCCGTCCATTGCACCCCAGGGTCCGAACGACCACCGCATTATCTCCCATTTTGACCAGTGGGGTGGCGCGAGGGCACACGAGCGGGGGCGAGGATTTCTGATTGATGAGCAGCACGATCACTCTCCCGAGCCACTACTCCTTACACATGAGCCGACGGCAGATGATGATGATCGGACTGAGCCCACTCCGCCGCCAGCGAGAGAGCACCTTCAAACGATGTTTGACAACCTGAGGTAGGAGATGCAAAGAGAGAGAGAGACAACCATCTAGCTGCTGTTAGAGAGGAGATACGGACTGAGAGAGACAGCCTCCTCGCAGCTGTCCGAGAGGAGATGAGAGAGCAGGCCCGCTGGGCCAATCGACGTGAGGAGAGGCGCTTGGCGGCAAGGGACGCTTATCATCAGGACTACCTTGCTGCTTGGACGAGCCATATACTCCATCCGGACGGGCCCTTCATCCCACCAGTCAGGCCATCCACACTACCCTCCTCGCCGGACGAGGCCGGCACCAGTTCCTGAGCTGATATTAGGGGAGTACTTGACCTTTTCTATTATTGCATATTACTATCTGTGTCCATTGGGGTCAATGTACGTCCTAAGTTTGGGGGGGGGGTTACTTTCAGTTGCTTTTTACTTATTCGTTGATTTTTTCGTTGTTTTTCGTTGTTTTTTACTCTAGCCTTGCTTATCTTGATTTTATTTGCATTCGTGGATTTTTCGTGCTTCTTTGTGTAAAACTGATGATATGATACTGATTTCTTTTTGAAGAAACGGTTGAGTTTTGGTCGAGTTTGCAGTCTGCGATATTTTTTTCCTTTGAGTATTCATTTAGGTCTGAATTTTTTCGTTATTGTAGAAATCTTCGCGTATAAGAAAGGAGACATACGTGTTTTCAAATCGCCGTCTATATGTTTTGTTACACTTTTCGCGTAGCTAGTCGTCCAGTAACATGAGTTTTGTTGGAACTTAAATTGAGTTTAGAGTCGGACAGTCTTTCCCAAAAAGTCAAGAAATTATACATATTCTATGATGGGAAGTCTAGTAATCGGGGGTATTCACGTGACCCGTTGTTTACTCTCGCGTAAAACGACAACCCTGAATAGACTAATGGTTTAGAGATATCGCATTTGCCGATGATGGGAAGCCTAGTAACCGGGGGACCCGTTGTTTACTCTCGCGTAAAACAACAACCTTGAATCGGACGTGTGGGAATAGCTATTCGAGTTTTTTCTCCGCTGTAGAGGGCAACTTAGTAACTAGAAGCATCCATGTGCCCCATGAGTGTCTTTTACGTCAAATGGTTCCCCAATACATGAGAATGGAAATCCACCCTAGGGTTATCCCGATGAAACATCCCGAGATCCAAAACCTAGTGGTTAACTCGAATCATTTTATTGATCATACATAAGGGAATGCTGTCCGAGGATTATTTTTGACGATGAAACTCTTGAATTTTTGCGACTAGACTGTGGAACTAGGCGAGTTGGTTTGTTTAATCTAACCCTTCATATTGGCTGTCGGTTAAATTCACGCTTGTTAATCTTTGAGCTTGATTTTCTTCATGAACGATTGATTAGCACTATAAATGGTTATTTTGTGGAATCAGTGTCCGTGATGTGACTCACTAATACGATACTCGTATTATTCTTTGAGATTTCAGGGTAGTATTGATTAGTTGAGCACTATGGATTTGCACGATCATTCACGATACTTCTTATTTGGAATTGATTTTTGCTTGAGGACAAGCAAAGGCTTAAGTTTGGGGGTATTGGTTAGATGTATTTTTATGCGCTTATTTATCATTATTTTATATCCATTTTAAGTCTAAACCTGCATAAATGAGCTTTTAATGCACTATCTTTAAATGTTTTGAAGGAAATTGGAGTCCGGAAGCCTAAACGACGAAAAACGGGCGAAAACGACAATTTCTGGTCAGGGGCCGCGACACAATGAAGTTGAGCCGCGGCACACACACGACACAGCATAAAGCGGTACACACTGTACCGGGGGCCGCGGCACGAAGATGCTGAGCCGCGGCCCGTAAGGAAAATTTGCGCCCAGGGCTGCGCGCAGCACAACTGGGGCCGCGGCACACTAAAGCCGGGCCGCGGCCCCCAGCGCGGGTTTGCTGATCCAGCCCTCGTTTTTTGGACTGTTTTGAATCCTGTTTTCGACCTAATTCCCGGACGCGTTTCGGAGACTAATGATGGTTGTAAATAGGGATTAAAGGTCTGAAGAGAGATCATTGAGGAGGAGAAGAAAAACATCGATCGAGCAGAGAGCAGAAGATAGAGAACGGAGGAATCCAAGTTCTTCAACTGTGTTTGATTTCTTTTATGATTTCTTCAATTCTTTCTGTATTATTTTCTAGCATGTTGGGCTAGAACCCTATTCTAGGATTTTGATGAAACCGAAGTTTTGACGAATTAACTTTTGATTTTGCATTATTAAAATATATTTCCCTTTCTTATTGAGTTTTCTCAATTGTTTTAATTAGTGTCAATTATGTGGCCTATGATTGATTTGTTTTGATTACGCAACTCGAATCGAGAGAGGAGAGTTGGTAGGAAAAATTGGTGAGAACCGTTTTATCTTGTGAGATAGGAATATACTCATAGGAATTACGTGGCCTGTCTGAAGATTTCGTACTTTTTGGCTATTGACGAATTAATTCACCTAGGAATAGAGTGTGTTATTCGCCTTAGAAAATTCTACTGATCTCGGGAGAGGCAGTAGGGTATTTTAGCAATCTTCGCCTTCAATAAATTGGGAAATCACTTAATTCATATAAACTAAGAGTAATTCGGATAAACCGAGGTGGATTCACAATCCTAGATTAATTCACTATTTGATCTTCTTTCTTCGAACAATCGATTTTACTATTTATTCTTAGTTCAATCTTTTATTAATTTTCTTTAAATATTATTTGCACCTCCAATTTCGATAGTTCAAATAAAATTAGAATACGCTTAAATCGGTAATTAGTGAGTCAGTCCTAGAGGGAACGATAACTTTCTTACCACTTTATTATTTGTTTACGACAACGTGCACTTGCGTTCACCAAAATTCGTAACAGCCTTGTATTTCTTTAGCGGGCCATATGTACTTCGTTTTTAGATTTAGGATCCAGATTATGGCCCATTTTTGGCCATAATTCGGGATAAATTGCTTGTAGTCTTGATATTTTCTTTATCTCACAGGTTGGTGGGTCCCGCCCCAACCCCCGTCCACAATGAACATTTTTTCTTGGAAAAAAAACCACCACACATCACACCACAAAGAGACAAGGGAGGAAATTGTGCAGAGAGAGAGGGGGCAACCCACCTAGTGTTTGGGGAAAAATGAACCGAGCCAATCGGTTCGTATACCGGACGTTCGCGTGTTTAGTCCGTTAAGTACGCTTCGTTTTATCTCAAGTGTATTTATGCTTAACTAAGTAATCTAATCTAATTATTTAATTATATAGAATACAATATTTATAATTATATATTTTCGAAAAATAATTATTTATGAATTAAATTAATCACCCAGCAATTAATTTCAATTCACAAGACCGCAACGATTTATCATAAATCAAACTAGATATCCAATATCCAATATTAATGAAGAGATAATAAATTCACATTTATCCATCAAATATCCTTGTGCGCGACTCCGTAGGTCAATCTCAGTCGACAATGGGAGGAACCTAGGAGTACGGGTAACACTTAGCCAGCCTAGTGGCCCGCACCACAACTCAACTGAGAACGAATGATGGTATCATTCCAAAACCATTATGTCGTGAATACTGTATACATATAAACCCTTCAATCATATGTCCCGATCAAGTGTTAGGGTCACAGTAATGTCAAACCCTATTGTAACTTGACTCTATGCATTTGTTAATGTAAACCAAGATCATCGAACTCTCGTGTATAAAATACAACTAGCTCTAAATGCTTTGGTCAAAGACTTATGATCTCATTTGCTACTAACCACATATAACATTTACCTACTCACTTATAGGAGAAACAATCCTATCTTGGTATTTAGTAGAGACTGCTACTTGTGGACTAAGTTGCACTTCGAGGTTGACCCCACAACAGGTGATTGGATCGAACTAATGACTAACTTAGACCCTGTTTTTTTTGGACTAATTTTTTAGTTTTGATTCGATTGATTCGATTCAGTCCATTCGATTCGATTCGATCTGATCGATTCGCATCCGTTAAGTTCAGTTCAATTCAGTTGTTATTATTATTATTATTATTATTATTATTATTATTATTATTATTATTATTATTATTATTTTTTATTAATAATAATTGGTTATTATTATTGTTATTATTACTAAATAATATTTACTATTATTATTAATAATATTTATTATTCTCGTTGTTGTTGTTGATTACTATAATTATTATTTATCATTATTATCATTGTTATTATCATTATTATTATAGTTATTATCGTTATTGTTATTAGAGAATTTTTTTTACACTAAAAGCTTTTGGGCTAATTTGAAGTTACACCACAACCTTTTTTTTTTCATTCGACACCAAAACCTTTCAAAAATTTTGAAATCACATAAATGTTGTGGATGGAGTTAAGAATTTCCGTCAGAAAATAAAAAGTAAAACAAATCTGAAAATTCTGGAAAATAAAAAAAATCTTAAAAAAATAAAAAAAAATCTGGAAAATTCCGCAAAATTTAAGAAATCTGTAAAAAAAAATCAGAAATTTTATTTTTTTTAAGAAAAAATATGTTGAATAATAATATTAAAAATCAGATCTATTATTTCAAATTCAAAAATAAAAAGTAAAAAATAAAAAAAAATCTGGAAAATTTAAAATAAAAGTTTCGATTCTGGAAAATTATGAAAAATTTAAAATAAAATTCTGAAAATAATATTATTAAAAATTAGAACTTTTACTTTTTATTTTTGAATTATAAATAAAAGATCTGATTTTTAATATTATTATTCCAGATAAGTTTTTCTTAAAAATAAAAGTTCCGATTATTTTTCAAATTTTTTAAATTTTCCAGAATTTTCAGAATTTTTTTATTTTTTTACTTTTTATTTTTGAATTTTCAATAAAAAATTCTGATTTTTAATATTAGTCCATATATTTTTAAGTTCCGATTTTTATGTAAGATTTTTTAAATTTTCCAGAATTTTCAGATTTTTTTTTATTTTTTACTTTTTTGTTTTTGAATTTTAAATAAAAGATCTGACTTTTAATATTTATTCCAGATATTTTTTTCTTAAAAAATAAAAGTTCCTATTTTTTTCAGATTTTTTAAGTTTTGGAGAATTTTTCATAATTTTCAGAATTTTTTTATTTTTTTCAAATTTTTAAGATTTTCCAGAATTTTCAGATTTTTTTTTATTTTTTATTTTTCTGACGGAAATTCTTAACGCCATCCACAACATTTGTGTGATTTCAAATTTTTTGAAAGGTTTTGGTGTCGGATGAAAAAAAAAGCTATGGTGTAACTTCAAGTTAGCCCGAAAGCTTTTCGTGTAAAAGTTTTTTTTACCCTTGTTATTAATATCATTAATATTATTATAATACAATAATGTGGTATTGGTAATAATAGGCATTTTAATAAGAGTGATCTCAGTGTAATTGGTAAATTTTTAATATATTATATTTGGGATTTTTCTGAAATATTTTAGCTTGGAATATGATACATAAGTTTGTAAAGTATTAGAAGTTAACTATGCATATGCATGAATAGTAATATTATTTTCTTAAAAACAAAAGTTTGAATCTGGCAAATTATTTGATATTTTAGCTATAATTTATATTTTTTTTCTAATTTACACTTATCAAATATATCTCAATTGATCATTTATATTTTCTTATATTATTATTTTTATTATTATTTTGTTATTTTTATTATTTTCATTTTATTGTTATTATATTATTATTATTTACCCTTTATATATATATATATCAGTTCAGTTCAGTTCAGGTCCGTTCAGTTCAGTTCAGATTCATTCAGTCCAAAAGAATAGAGCCTTAATGTCACAAGCGCATCTCCTACTGAATCATCAAGTCAAAAGTTTACGTATACCTATCACAACCTTTTGATTCAGTCATTGACTATCCCAGAGTGAAATCCATGTGATCGAATCGAGGTGAGTCGAGTCCGAGTATACTAATCCCATTAGCATACCTATAACGTGTGCTCCCATTAACACTTAGTGAAGACAAGCACTCTTCATATCAATGTACGTGTTATACAAATCTTGTCTAAACTTAATATCCAGTTAAGTTTTACCGACTTGCAAACCGATTAAGCATTCGAGCCTAAACACTTTCGGTGCCTATCTCCTTATCTTCATAAGAAGTGGAATATTTGCTTTCAAATGCAAGGACTATTATTCTATATAGCAAATCACGATGCCAATGATATACAATATTATAGCAATAGAAAATATCTTATTCAATTTATATTCATAATTACAGTACAATGCTCTCACTCTCTCATCCTCTGGATGGCATTTGAGGGCATATTCCTAACAATCTCCCACTTGCACTTAATGTCAGAAACTATGGTATTTAATACCTATACTCTCCAGATGTCGCTCTAAGACCATCTGAGATAGTGGCTCGGTGAGTGGATCAGCAATGTCATTTGTTGTGTCTACTCTCTGCAGTGTAACAATCCACTTCTGAACTATTTCTCTAGCAAAATGATATTTGCTCTCAATATGTTTGGTATTGTGGTGAGCCATAGGCTCTTTAGCTTGTGTAATAGCCGGATAAATGTTGTGAATTTTCATATGTATTTGAACCTTGTGGTATTTGATTACGTTTCCCGTATCCATATTCTAGTATTCATGATCGTATTGTGTAGAGTTTGTTAATTCATGCATGCGTCTGCATGATATTAATGTACGCTAACTAATGTACATAGCGTACGCTGATAACCATAGATAGCGTATGTTATGTGGGAAACGTAGCGTATGCAAGAGACGGTCAAAGCAGATAAAGTGTGGTCGACGTGTGGAGCCGGATGAAGATGCTGTCAGATCCCCTGCATGAACCTAGACAACTTTTAGAAAGGCAAGTCAACGAAGCATAGCGTATGTTAAAAGGGTAAAATAACATATGCTAAGGTGATCAAGTAGTGTACGTAAGGGTATAAACAACGTACATAAGGCAGGACAGAAATCAGGCAGTGAGCTACGGATGAGCGATAGCGTACATAACGTGTTGTTCCTAGCATATGTTAAAGAGGATAGAAATGAGGCAGTGAGCTACTGACGGGTGATAGCATACGTAACGATTTGTTTCTAGCGTACGTTAAGTAGCTAGCGTATGTAAGGTGTTGTGGCTAACGTACGTTAAGTTCAGAATTCTATTTATAGACAACAACCTTCTTTCATTTCCCTTCCACTCCTTGTCTGAGTTTTGCAAATTTGAGAGTTTCCCCAACCCTATAAACTTCATATATCAGCCTCTCAACTTGGTTTTGAAGATCATACACATCTTGGATTGGTGTTCAAGCTTCTAGTGTTGAGTTCTCACGACTGTTTCGTCGTTTCTCTCCGTATAAGGTATGTTAAAGTTACTCCAACCTTGAATTCATGTTCTTAATAATGTTATGAGCATGCTACTAAGATTATTAGATTCCATTGATGACATAATAACCGAACACCATGTTTTAGGAGGAATGGGATGATTATACTTAAGCTTTCCATTATTGAGAAGATTCTAAGTTGAGCCTTGTTATGTTAAAACACTAAGATGGAGTTTTATGAGATTGTAACATACCTTTGATGATGATTTCGAAATGTTCCTATATCAAATGATTTGTTAATGTTATCATCTATGATAGAGGAATTCAAGAGAATGAATATTGAGGGATTTCATCAAGAATATGTTCATATCTTGTAAGGTCCGATTTTGATTGGATAACTATCTTCATATTAATGGTTAGAATGAAGTGATTATGTTGGTGACAAAATGTATCGAATATAGAACTATGGTAGGAAGAACTACTTCGAGGGAGAACAAGATTCTTAGCGGTGAATTAAACCTAGAACACAGTTGAATACGTTTTACATTGAAAGATGTTTTGGAAATCGTTCATCTTGTATCATACCCTTGATATGAATCGTAGGATAGCCGAACCATACATTAGAATTTATAATCAAGACTGGAGTATGGAATTGTGATAACATGAATAAACATTGATTTCGTAGACGTCGTCAAGTTATCCCCATTATTGGCATTCGATTCATATGATGTCCGACAAAGTATTCGTCGAATGGTTGAACCATGAACCGACCGTATGTAGGAGGATTAGACCGATCATAGTTAGGAACATTAGATGCTCATGTGTTTGTTATGTATACGCAAGTTTATCTCTTCGTTATTTATTTTTGTATAAGGTTCGAATCTTGAAAGTGGTCGAATGAAGGGACGACCTCCGAGCGTATTGACATTTGTCGAAGTATTTAATCCTTGTCATCTTTTCCCATGCACATACTTTAAATATGTTTTTCGTATTCATGTTAGTCGTGCATGTGTTGTTGTCGTTTGTCCACCTCGTGTTGGTCCGACGGGATCATCTTGGGATCTATGCTGGCGTGCGCTGGACCATTGGACGGGTTTTCCACCCCGTGTTGGTCCGACGGGATCATCTTGAGATCTATAAAGTAAATGCTGGATCATCGTATTGCCATGTGTATGTTTTGACTGTCCTGTTATGAAATGCATTGTTAGTCTTGTTGTTCTTGTCATTGTTATTTTTCATGAATTGTCGAATAATCTGTTGTTGAATAATTATTGTACTTGTACTAGCTTCATTGTGCTAACTCCTTCGGGGGTGGACATGTGTTTTATGTTCAGGACCAGGAGAGCTGGAAAATAACCATAAGAGCAGTATGATGACGAGGGTTCAAAGTGATGTTAACGGTCTTAAAGTCCTTTCAGTTGTGTCGCGATGAATAAGTACTCGAGTACATTGTCCTTTTTGTGTTGATTTGATTGGTCATGTATTGATAAATTTCTATTCGCTGTTTGTCTTTTATTCTCGAAAACCCCGGGTTGTAGAATAATTCCGCCTGTAATATTTTATAATTGTTGTTTTAAATTTTTAGCCTAGTAAATCCTTATATAAAGGATTTACGGTGCTGTAATTATCCCGAATATCTCGGGGTGTTACAGAATATGGTATCAGAGATAAGATTCATGGATATCTTGGCAATCAGGTTAATTTAGGGTCCAAATGTGTCTTTTGGTTGACCGGCCGCGAATAAACATCACTGCACCGCCTACGCCTTCATGCGACATGTGATTGTAAGTTTTCTAAGACTATTATTGTCCTTTAATGTAATGTCTTTTATGTTAATTAAACTTTAGAACGAAATTGTTCCTCGTATATTGAGTATGTATACTTATAGTATGTTGAGAAGAGGTCGTGGACGTGGTCACGGTCATGGGCGCAGACGCAGTGGAAGAGAAGCTTCACCCTCTGACCCTGATTCTCTGTCAAATCAGACCGATCTCAGTTCTGGCGAGTAATAGGAATCTGTCAACAATAATGAAGAGCAAACTGTAGAGGCAAATGATAATCCTGCTGTTCTTGGCGTGCTTCGTCAAGTGGTCAATCAGATAACACAATTCACTCAAGTGGTATACAAAATGCAAGTGGTGATAGGTTTACAACCGGGGGAGGGACATCAGGGTGTTCCAAACCTAGGGGTATCGAGGAGACAAATAGCTTCAAGAAGTGAAGAAGGTCAAAGTTCAATGGTCACGCCATGGAGTGGAATAAGGCACATGGGAAACGGAAGATGGCATGAAATCCAGATATCCCGAGTTATTTTCGTCCTGAGTTTCGGAACGAAACTTCTTTTTAGTAGGAGAGTATGTAATATCCGCATTTATTACTGTGTATTTCATCTGTATTCAAACCCTGTATTATTCGAATTTGTGGTTTTGATTATTAGAGTATGATATTTCTTGCATTGGCATCCTTGTACTTAAGTATAACAACATGCAAATTTTCTCATGCAAACTCATGATAGCGCACGCTAAGAATGTAGCTTAACGCGCGCTATCGGCTATTACTAGCGCACGCTACGAATGTAGGAGTTGCGTGCGCTAGACAATGAATTATTGAGGTAGGCGGCTAGCACATGCGCCAACCGGGACATGGGTCCGGATAAGATTCCCGCGGACGAACCTGGACAGATTTAGAGTCAACGCTTATTAGCGCGCGCTAAGTATGTATTGTAGCGTGCGCTAATTAGCTAAAGTGCAGAATATTATAAATGAGACAACAACCCGTTTTGGCTTACATTTCCTTCGTACATTCTTCATTCTTGAGAGGCCAGAGAGCTATAATCATCCTTCTAACACACTTAGAACACATCTTATTCATCCTTGAATATTGGTTATCACTTGTGAGTGATCATTGAAGAGAAGTAACACCTTGAAGTGGCATATAACCAACCGGAGTCGGATTCTACCTTGTGGTTCAGTGATTTCATCATATTAAGGTATGTTGATTCTATCTTCAACTCTAGATTCATGTTATGGAGAAGAAGATGATCATGTTATCAAGTATCGATCTTCTTGGATGAATTATCCAAAGTACATCATGTTTGGAATATTGAGATGAATATGCCTTAGTACCTTGATTATAAATCTCATGGTTTGAATCTTATTTCATTGAACAAGTAGAGGAAGTTTCTATCATTGGTAAATCCGAATTTAGTAGGTGTCTTCGTAACAATCATGGACTTGAATTTAGCATCACTATTGTTAGACGGATATCAAGGATTTATCATGGAAGGATTTATCTTGTTAAGATGGAATGTTAATCAAACTACAGAATGATAGTTTTTGATTGAGATAAAGGTGTTAATATCAACCGTCAAGCCTTCCGAATCATCGCATGAAGAATTGTATTTGAAATGGAATATAGTTTCATAATAGTATACATATTCTTGAATCCGAAGTTGTTATCCGTAAGATCATTCATAACCGTATGAACATGATATTCATGGAGGTAACATGAATTAACACTAAGGATTTCATTTGGTTTGATCAAGTTGAGATCCGTCTACTGCCCAGTAGTAAACTGCCATGCACAGTTAGCGCACGCTAAGTTATGTAGATTAACATGCGCTATCGAGCATGAGTTCACGTACGCTACGTTTGGTACGTAACGTACGTTAGGCCATCAGACGAGTCAGTCGGCTGATCAGTGAAGTACTGACCATGCATAGTTAGCGTACGCTAGGCTTTGTTGTTTGCGTGCGCTATCGAGCAAACTTAATGCACGCTACACAGAGTACTTAGAGCGCTAAGAAATTTAGGCAGATTGCATGTTATGAGCTTTTGGCCGTAAATCAAATTGTTAGACATTCGTAAGATGTGAGATAAATTCTATATTATTTCTTTTGTTAAGGTTCGATCTCGTTACGTGATTGATTGAAGGGGGCGACCTTCGAGTGTTCATTTTCGTGGAAGTGTTGTTCTTGTCTTCAAATCGAGACAAGTACCTTATTTGTTTTACGTATTGATGTTATACATATTGTCATGCATGTATGTCGTTGTTGTATGTCCACCTCGTGTTGGTCCGACGGGATCATCGGGGGATCTATGCTAGCGTGCGCTGGATCATCGGATGGGTTTTTCCACCACAGGTTGGTCTGACGGGATCATCGTGGGTTCTAGGAAGTGAACGCTGGATCGTCGGAATTACCATGTGTATGTTATGATATCATGTTGTGATTATCAGTTGTGTATGTTATGTATGAGTTTCTCGCAGGAGAAGACTCGTTTGACATTTTATCATTTACGTTATTATTATTCTGCGTGTGACGTTGAATAATATGTTGTGGTACTTGTACTAGAATCGTTGTGCTAACCCCTTCGGGGGTGAACATTTTGTTTATGTTCAGGATCCAGGAGAGCGGGAAAACAACCACTGGAGCTGCATGAGGACGAGGGTGCAGAGTGATGTTCCGGCCAGATTTATTTGTCTGTTGTTTATTGGTTATTTCAATAAGTACTCGAGTCCGAAGTCATTTATGATGAATTTGAATTTGGTGATGTATTATTAAGTTTCTGTTAAACAATTGTATTTTCAGTATTTGGTCAGAACTGTTGTATCTTAATTCCGTTATTTCCATTCGTTAGTACCTCTTAATGTCTGTTCAATTCTTCAGCCTTGTAAATCCTTATGTAAAGGATTTACGGCGCTGTAATATTCCTAAATATATCGGGGGTGTTACAGGATCTTTACAAAAATATGCGAAGATATTATAATTATTTATTTTTAAAAGATTACTTTTTATTTAGAACAATAATCATGCAAAATAATGGGAGGTAAAAGTGCCTAGAGTTAACTTTGGAGATTTTTGGAAACTAAAAAGTGTCAATTAATAAGACATATCTTTTTATTAATTCAAAAAATTGGAATTTTAGGGTTGATAAAAAAACACATTGTCGAAAAATAAAGAACATAACCACAAAATTCAAGTATCCAAATCAATCTCCATGAAAGATAAGCATTGGGATAAAGAGAATCATGAAAGACCAGTGTAATACCCGAGATTTATGATATGTATTTGGAACTTGTGATATTGTAATTGTTGCATTTTGATCTGAGTATTATTCTCCGTATTTCATAATCCGGTGTTGTTGAGCGAATGATTTCATGAATGTGATTTAAATTGTGATTCTGCACAAGTAGCGCACGCTATCGACTAAGTGTAGCGTACGCTAATTTGGATCCGTAGCGCACGCTGTGAATGAACCTTAGCGCACGCTATACGTAGTCAGCATGATTAAGACAGGGTGGTAGGTGAGATCGGCTGAGGATTTCGGTTGGATCATGTCGGGATGAACCTGGACGGCTTTCGGGAAAAGCCAAGTCAACGCGGTAGCGCACGCTAATGATATGAGGATAGCGCATGCTAAACGCTGAGTACAGTGAAGTCAGTAAGTTTCGTATGGCCGTTAGCGCATGCTATAGATAGGGACTAGCGCGCGCTAATAACCATTTCCTATATATAGGACAGCATACTTTTGCATTATTCAGATATTTTCACTTCCCTAATCCGAATTTTTGAGCTTAGAGAGTTACTTCCTCCCTCCTCAACCTCTCATATCATCCTCCTAGCACGAGTTTGAAGATTGTAGATCTTTGGAGATTGGTGTTCAAGCCCTCGGTGTTGGATTTCCTCAAGTTCCTTCGTGTTCTTCGCTACTTTGAGGTAGGTGATTCTTCACCAATATTAGTAGTATTCTGAAGGACATTTTGATCATGTTTTGGGATTATCTAGTCAGTTAAATTCATAAGTAGTCGAACATCATGTGTTAGAAGGATATTTTCGATGTTTCGGTACTTATTCATCGTATAATCCATTGAACCTATTAGTGTTTGAACTCCTAGCATATTCTTGAAGCTTCAAAACCATTTGTGACCAGTATTTGGAGATTATCAAGTTCTTATGTCTTTACACAAAAGGAATCATACGTTTTGGGACATGTAATAGATTGAACTTAGGATATTCCTTGAAAATCAAGATGAATTATGGTGTTGTGATGGTTATGCGTAACCTTATATCTCGTAGTCGTTTAATCCGTATAGATCTTTCACAAAACCATATGAGCATGATATGCACGGGGATGACATGTATTATCACCATAGAATTCATGAGTTTCATCACCATTAGATCAAGTTTTCTGCCAGTAGTAAACTGCCATGCACGGTTAGCGCACGCTAACATATGTATATTAACGTGCACTATCGGGAATGAGTTAACGTACGCTACGTTTGGTACGTAACGTACGTTATGTTATCAGCCGAGTCAGTCGGCTGATCAGAGAGAACTATCAGTACATGACTAGCGTACGCTAGACTTGGTCATTTACGTACGTTAACAGGCAGACTTAGCGCACGTTACGTAAAGTACGTAGCGTACGATAAGTAGTTCAGGCAGATTACATATTTAGAGCTTTTGGCCGTTGACCGGATTGATAGGCAGTGTACGACTTGAGATGAATTCTATACCATTTCTTTTGTTAAGGTTCGAGCTTGCTACGTTGATCGAATGAGGCGGCCTTCGAGTGTGTTGAGATCATTGGAGTGTTTCGTTCTTGCCATCTTCGAGGCAAGTATCATAATTTGTTAATGTTCATATTTTGAGTATACATGTGGTTTATTCATGTTGTTGAACATGGGATTTATTTTGTTAAATTATCATGATATTCGTTATTCAGTGTTTCTATGTTCATGTTGATGGACATAGCGATTTTGCATATGTGTATGCATGAGTTGTGTTTGTGTATGTTGTACGATCTATGCTGAGGGCGCTGGATCGAATGTCCACCTCGTGTTGGTCCGACGGGATCATCTTGGGATCTAGGCTGAGGGCGCTGGATCATTGGACGGGTTTTTCCACCTCGTGTTGGTCCGACGGGATCATGTTGGGATCTATGCTGAGGGCGCTGGATCATTGGAATACCCATGCTGTGTTAATGGAATCTTGTGGATTCGCATTGTCGGATTCCGGTAGCGGAAGTCCGTGTGGTGTATCTTGTTATGTATTGTTGATGCATATTCGATTTGTTTAAATGATACTTGTACTAGCATTGTTTTGCTAACCCCTTCGGGGGTGGACATTTGTTTTGATGTTCAGGTAGCCGAGGAGCGGGGAAACAGCCACAGTACCGATGTGATGACGAAGGGGTTCAGTGATGTTTGTTGTTGTTTGTGATTTTTCTTCTTGGTTCAATTTCAGTACTCGAGTACGCGTGTCTTATTAATATCATTTCGATATGGTTGTATTAATTAACTCGTTGAACCAGTTGGAACCGGTTTTGTAACTTGAATTTCCGTGGTATTGATGGATTATATTTACATTTCTTTTATTTAGCCTTGTAAATCCTTACTTAAAGGGTTTACGGCGCTGTAATTATTCTGAATATCTCGGGGTGTTACAACCAGAAGCTAGTACGTCAACACCAAATAGTATGATTTCTATACTTTTGATATACTTTTAAATAAATATTTTCATGTTTAAAAGGTATACTCTTGGTTATTGATAATCATCTTTTACGGGGAATACATAATGAATCAATTAACATTAGCACCGCCAATATATATATATATAGAGATATATATATATATATATAGATATATATATATATATATATATGAAAACATTCTAAATGATAGAAATTGAAAACATTCAAACATCAAATATGTTTGATATAGCATGTTTTAAGATTTTGTCTAATATTTATTTGTTTGTTTTTTATTTATTAATAGTTTCAGCCACTTTACATACAAATATCAACAAGAGAAAAGCCAATGCAAATCCAATTACGTTAACAAGTGGTATCACAAAAGAAGAAAGAAAGAAAACCGCATTACAAAATAAAAATAATCATTTGCAACAAACTAACTATTTATTTAGAGGACCTCCATTACATTCTCATACTTCATTGCCCGGTGCACCGTTAGTTGATATTGCCAAAATAACAGCTGGAAGACCGACTGGAAGACGTCCACTTAATGAAATTACCGAAATTTAGTTTCTCACTTAATTTTTTCTATTTGGCTTCAAACATGTCTTTTTGTTGCTTTATTTGCTATACCAACTAATCAATGTATATCTACATATTACATTCCCAGGTATGTGTAATGCCCCAAAAATTTACCGGATACTACAGTGCCATGAATCCCGTGTGGGATCCACAAGCCAAGTTTTAAAGAGTTTAAAAGTTCTCCATAAAATAATTTGCTGAAAGTAGCTCCATGATAATATAAATACGAAACGAAATACTTAAAAAAATAAGTCCGCATACACGGTTATTACATAATGTGGAATAGTTTCAGAATTCAATTTATGTCTCGTATGTATAGTTCATGTTATTTGACATATATTACAGATTATGATGTGATTTATCATGTCATACAGACAGAACAGAATACAGTAAAACCTCGATAAATGAATATGGTCGTGACCGGAGAAAAATATTCATTTAGCGAAATTATTCATTTATCGAAAGAAATTTAAACATGTTATAAAGAGTTGGGACCAGAGAAAATTATTCATTTGGCGAGGTTATTTGTTTATCGAATATTCATTTATCGAGGTTTAATTGTATTGTACTTTCAGTACACAGAACATTTAGCCTTCGGGCTCAGTTACTCTTCGGGCTCAGACAGTCTCCGGGCTCTGAGTACTCCGTGTAAAAATACACGTAAAAATATAACCGAAATAATGTGTTCAATTATTTGTGATATATTCATATGTGACATGTATAATCTCACTACGCTGAAGCTTACCCCAAATTTTTATAAAATGTTTTCAGGATCGGCTCAGAAATGAGGTGATTAGAGAGAAGGTAAGAGTTGCGTCTATAGAAGACCAGATGATGGAGAATCGATTACGATGATTTGGTCATGTGAGAAGAAGACCTGTTGATGTCCCAGTGAGGAGGCTAGAAAGTTGGGGAACAAGTAATATTGTGAAAGGTAGAGGAAGACCCAAGAAAACTTAGATAAAGATGATTGAAAATGATATGCGGTTTCTTGAAATTGGAGAAAATATGGCAATGGAGAGACAAATGTGGCGGGAAAGAATACGTATGGTGGATGGAATCTGATTTTTTTTATCTGTATTTTTATTCCTATTTTTTTTATCTCATATTATTTTTTAATTTATTTTTCAGGATTTTTCATTTTTTTAACATCATTCTCTTTTTTTATTTGCTTTTTTATCTACTTTTTTCCCTCTTTTTTTCCTTTTATGTTATTTATGTAACGATCATTGACGGTTTTAAAGTTTGATTTATGTTAGCCGGCCCCAAATCATTTTGGGACTAAGGCTTGGATGTTGTTGTTGTTTTCAGGTTAATGGAGCGGGCGTGGTACTGGTGAAAAATGGTATCAATATAAGCATCAAACTTTTAATATTATTAATTATAATTTAATTTACGAAGAATCTTTCAATTTGTAATTTGAATGTTTTGTGAACGTAAACAATTGCTTCATGATCTACAAATGATAAATGTTTGGTACAATTTTACGTAATTAGGCTGAGCAGAAGTAAGACTGAATATTTGGAGTGTAGTTTTAGTGGAAATGGAAGTAGAGAGGCGGGGCAATCACTTTTGATGGAATGTTATACGAGGATCGGAGTTTTTTCGTTATCTTGGATTTATTCTTCAAAAGGATGGAGAGAGTTAGACGATGATGTGGCTCATAGGATTAAGGCGGGATGGTTGAAATAGAAGAGCGCAACGGGGTTACTATGTGATCAAGGCGTACCTTACAGATTAGAGGGAAAATTTTACCGAACAGCAATTAGGCCTGCTCTTTTATATGGCACTGAATGTTGGGCTGTAAAGCATAGTCATGTACATAAGATAATTGTTGCGGAAATGCGTATGCTAAGATGGATGTGTGTCCATACGAGAAAGGATCGACTTAGAAATGATGTGATTAGGAAAAAAGTACGAGTGGCCCCTATAGAGGATAAGTTGTTGGAGAATCGGTTAAGATGATTCGGGCATGTGAGACGGAGGCCGATTGATGCATCGGTGCAGAGGCTTGAAGAATGGGGAGCATCGGCTGGTGAAGGGTAAAGGAAGACCTAAACAGACATGGATAAGAGTGATTGAGATGGTATGAGGTTTCTTGGATTGAAGCAGTTATGGCATTGGATAGAAAGATGTGGAGGGAGAGAATCCGGGTGGTTGATTATATTTGAGGATTTTTTATTTTTTTATTTTTATTATTATTTATTTATTTATTTTTGCATAATGATTGTTACTATTTTTTATTTACTATTCAAAGTTTGATGGCTTTTCTGAAGTGCCGACATGGGATTACTGGCTAATAAAATTAGATAAAGTGTTTGCGGGTATCAATTGCCCGGATGACCGAAAAGCCCCCATTGCCCAATACTTTCTGACCGGAGAAGCGTCCGATTGGTGAGCGGGCATCAGACCTATTGACCACAATGCCGATTGGAGAGAATTCAAGCTAATGATGGAGGCTCAGTACCGCCCTCGCTCGATCGGGAAAGCTAAAGTTCGAGAATTCTTCTCTACGCAACCTTTGGACTTACTGGTGGCTGAAGTGATTAAGAATTTTAATCAGCAATTGGCATTTATTTGACATCTTGTCAGGACCGATGCGGAAATGATGTTTCACTTTGACATGAGGATGAAACCAGAGATATAGCGATACATGTCGGGATTTGAATGCACCACCGTTCATCAGTATTAAGACAAAGCCCTGACCTATGAGATGAAGGAAGTAGACGTGGAGAAGTTTTCTGAGTCCAAGAAATAGAAAGTCTCTGGTAATTTTTGCAGAGCACAAGAATAGTAGACCTCGTAAAGCCCAGTCATCATTTCACTCATTTAGGAAGCCCCCGCATCCATTTAGAGGTGGAAAGAGTTCGAGATCAGCACTCTCTTTTAATGATACATCGAGGAAATGCTTCAACTATGGTCGACTAGAACACTATCGGCGTGACTTTTCACTTCCTTCCGTGACGTTTTATGAATGTGGACATGAAGGACATTATGCGGTGTTCTGTGGAGATGTTGCTAGATCTTCTAGAGCTCATACCTCACAATAGGTCTAGAAAGAGACGAGTGTCAATCCAACATAGCATAGTGTTCAGCCACATCAGAATTTTGGCCGAGGAAGAGGCAGAGGATAGTATGACCGGAAGGAAGCATCAAGTGCTGGATACGTTCCTCCACGCCTTTATGAAATGAGGAGGACAAACGATCAGAATACATCGATAGCATCATGTACGGTTTAGATTCTTTTGCAACCAGTTAGTGTTTTGTTCGATACCGGAGCTACACATTCGTTTATATCAATGTCTTGTGTAAGTCATTTAGAAATTTCTTGTTTTCATGAATGTGAGCCTTATATTGTGGGTTTACCGAGTGGGAAAAGAATTGTGGGGAACTTAGAAGCTTGAAATTTTCCTGTATCAATCGAAGGCAAAGATTAGCCTTCAAATCTAATCATGGTGGAAATTCAAGGAGATGACGTGATTCTCGGGGATGATTGGCTTAACTGTTATGGAGTTATTATGAATTATCGGAAGAGAAACATCTCAATGATAGCTGAGGACGGATCTGAATATTTATTTGAAAGATGGAGACCAGGGAGCTTAGAAAAAGTGATTAAAGCAATGAAGGCTATCAAACTGCTTAAACAGGATTGTGCCGGATACTAGTGTTATGCAATGAAGAAGGGAGAATGAATTTCCGGATGTATTCCTGATGAATTACTTGGATTACCTCCACAACGAGATGTAGAGTTTACTGTCAAGCTGGAACCAAGAGCCACACCTATTTCCAGGACGCCGTATCAGATGACACCCATCGAGATGTATGAGTTGAAGAAGCAACTTGAAGAGCTGATGGACAAGGGTTATATCCAGCCAAGTGTTTCCCCCTGGGGTGCACCAATATTCTTCGTACGAAAGAAAGATGGATCTTTTTGGTTGTGCATTTTGAGAGGTAAACAAAGTGACGATCAAGAATAAGTACCCGTTGCCTCGAATTGATGATTTGTTCGACCTGTTGTAAGGAGCGATAGTATTCTCGAAGATCGATTTGAGATCGGGATACCATAAATTGAGAATTAAAGAATCCGACATTCCAAAGTCATCATTTAGGACTCGCTATGGGCACTATGAATTTGTGGTAATGCCGTTCGGTCTCATTAATGCGCCTGCTGTGTTTATGCAATTGATGAATTGAGTATTCATAGAGTACCTAGATAAGTTCGTAGTTATCTTTATATATGACATTTTGGTCTACTCTAAGAGTCCGAACGAGCATATGGAACATCTGCGTATTGTGTTGAACCTTTTGAGGAACGAACAGTTGTATGCCAAGCTTTCTAAATGTGAATTCTGGTTGAAGGAAGTAATGTTCCTTGGTCATGTAGTATCAGCATAAGGAGTCCGAGTAGATCCGCAGAAAGTTAAGGCAATCACACAGTGGGAGTATCCTAAGAATGTGAAGGAGGTCAAAAGTTTCTTAGGACTTGCTGGGTACTATTGTCAGTTCGTGGAAGGGTTTTCCAAAATCACCCGCCCACTTACTCAATTATTGCAAAAAATCAAAAGGTTCGAATGGAATGAGAAGTGTCGGGTTAGTTTTGATGAACTCAAAAAGAGACTAACAACAGCTCCAATCTTAGCACTACCACAAGGGACTGAAGGATTCGTAGTTTACAGTGATGCTTCAAATCAGGGTCTAGGTTATATGCTGATGCAGAATGATAAGCTAATCACCTATGCTTCACGACAGCTGAAACTGTATGACGTCAATTACCCAACGCATGATTTGGAGTTAGCAACTGTTGTTTTTGCACTGAAGATATGGCGACACTACTTGTACGGGACTCATTGTCAGATCTTCATGATCATAAGAGTATTAAATATATTTTCAGTCAGAAGGAATTAAACATGCGACAGAGGAGATGGCTGGAATTAATTAAAGACTATGATTTGGAAATTATTTATCATCCAGGTAAATCTAACGTGGTATCTGATGCACTGAGCCACAAAGCTGTTTCTATTTGGATACTGGAGTCGCTCACAAATCAACCCAGAATTCAACAAGAGTTGATTCGTGGAGAAATTGAAGTGTGGTCACAAAGGGTTCAAGGGCAATTATGGGTGATGGAATTAACTTCATCATTGACTGATGAATCAAATATAAGCAATTAGATGATCCTTTGATAATTCAGTTACGTGATGAAGTGAGCAAAGGAAAGGCCTCAGGCTTTGTAACCCATGAAGATGGAGTTTGAGATTTCGAAGCCGACTATGTGTCCCGAATGATCATGTTCTGATGCAAACAATTCTGAAAGAAGCTCATAGTACACCTTATTCAATACACTCAGGCGCCAGTAAGATGTACAAAGATCTGAAACAAAGTTTTTGGTGGGGTAACATGAAGAGAGAAGTGGCGGAATATGTCTCAAAGTGTTTAACTTGCCAACAGGTTAAAATCGAGCATCAACGACCTGGTGGAATGTTGAAGCCATTTCTAATCCCTGAATGGAAGTGATAAGATATCTCAATTGACTTTATCACCAATATGCTAAAGACGAAGACTGGATTGTAATTCGGGTGGTAGTTGATCGTTTAACCAAGTCAGCTCACTTTCTAGTATCATGGATACCTGAGGACCGGGGAGATTAGCTCGGATATTTATTGCAGAAATAGTCCAATTACATGGAACACCGAAGACCATATTTCAGATCGGGATGGCCATTTCGTGTCACAGTTTTGGAAAGTGGTTCATAAGGCTTTGGGAACCGAGTTGAGGTTTAAGCTGAATTATCATCGTCAAACCGATCAATAGTCCGAGAGGACCATTCAAACAGTAGAAGACATGATGAGGGCTTGTGCCCTGGATTGATAAACTGATTAGGAAACTCACCTGCCGTTGATTGAGTTCACCTACAATAATAGTTGGCATGCTTCAATTAAGATGGCTCCATTCGAAGCATTGTACGGGAGAAGATGTAGATCACCCTTATGTTGGATGATTCATCTGACTTAATCGGGATGGAACTAGAATTGATAATACACACAGTGTAATACCCGAGATTTCTATTTCTCGTTACTTCCACTTATTTGTTGATTGTGCCGGTTATTTTATTTCATTGATGATTATTTGGGATTTTTCCTCTGTTGTGTACCACGTTGTGGCGTTCGTAGGGTACGACTTGTTGTTGTGTAAGTCATGCAGGTCGTGTGTATGCATGTGTGACATGGCATATTATATTCCGCTGTCGTTTTTTCTGTTTGAGGGCGTTGTGACCTCTTGTTTTCGTTCCCTTTCGAGTGGGTTATATCCTGGTGTTGTGCGGCGATTAATACGCCTCGATAGGCGATCGGCATCACGATCAGAGAAGCCAACCATAGAAGACATACTCTGGGCAAACGCCCAGAGATCGCACAATACAGCGACCGTCTTTTGGTACCCAGCGATCGTCTTTCGATATCTGGCGATCGTCTTTAATGAGCGAACCAGAGGCGATCGTCTCGTGCCACGTATGGATCCAGCATCCGTCAAAGTCGTCAAAGACCGAATCTTGGACGGTGGCCCTCGTGCAGATCCACAGAGGGCGCCGACAGATAGGACCTTTGACCCCAGCCTGTCACCTACCTCACCTACCGACAGGGCCGCCGAAAGGTACAAAGTGGGTCCTCCTGACAAATGACTCCAAGACGCGTGTCAAGCTTCCCATTGGCTCGCACAGCTGGCCACCAGCAGCAGCCCCAGACTTTAAGGAAACAGCCCACGTGACAGGACGATCGGCCGTCTTATTATAATATAGAAAACGGCGGTCGCCCGCGATCGCCGGAGAGGTCCCAGCAACCTTGTCTCCTATAAATAAGGGACAAACAACAGTGGCCAAAGAGACGCGATTTTACCGTGAATACAGTGCAAATTACACACAGAGAGAGAATCAAAGACTCATCCGGAAATCACTTACACGTTCATAGTAACCTTCATATACACTTATCAAATATCCCAAGGAAGAACTCACAGATCTACATATCTGGTTCTTCCGGCAATCTATACGCTCTACAGCTTAGATAACTAGAAGTCTTTACACTCATTGTAGTAGATTCTAACATTAATATTTGTACTAGACAGTATATTTATTAATAACATCTCGCGAGAGCATTCAAGCCCGGGATTAACAACCCCGACAAATCTTGTGTTATCTATTTCTCACGGAAGTGTTCTCGCATTTGTTTGTTACTCGATCATTCCAGCAATACTATCTCCGGAAAATATTTTGGGTAACAAAAATTGGCGCTAGAAGGAGGGCATCTAAACCTTCATTTTTATTCCTACCGTCTCGAAGAACACTCACTGTTCTATGGACATATACTTGAAGAAACACTCACTGTTCTTCAATAGAAAATCCTTCAGAAAAATGACGTCTGCTACGACTTCCAAGAGAGCCACCCTAAGATCTGCCGGAAATCTCATTCCGGCCTGGACCGAATCCCAGCCCACGGCGGAAGGTGACCGTGGCGATGCTAGACTCTCACTCCCGCCCCCAAGGGACGGTTCTAGCCTCTCACTCGATCAGTTCCAGACCGCGGAACAGATTGAGGAGGCTATAGCCATCCTCAGGGAGCGACGGAAGGCCTATGACTTGCCCACCATCACTCCGTCAGCCATCCGCCGGGCAGGCAAACGGAAGCTCAAGGGGATCTATGTTGAGAAATAGACAGAAAGCCCCGAGCCACAGGAGAAGGCTCTCGTAAGGCGGGATGATTCCGTCTTCAGCCGCCTGGAGAGCGATCCCTCATGGTGACCCGGGCACTCAGGCCCCAGCCGGGAGACATCGGAGTCCGAATCCTTTACCAGGAGTTCGGCATATCCGACCCCTGTGAGACAAGCGGCCAATGAGCCCCGCCGCCCAAGAAATGAACCCACCGGGCAGGAACTCGCCATTCACCACGGGGCCGGGATCGCACACGATCGCCTTGGCTCACGCTCGGGAGTCAATCGGCGGCGGCCAAAGCGACGGCGATGGCCGCCATGCAACGCCAAATGACGAGATGAAGGCGCCTCGAAATCGGGCAGCGCCAGAGATCGATCGTTGCTGGCGGAACCGCTCGCGGTTCGACGAGCTCGCCTTGATCCAACCAAAGATCGCTCCCCCACAAACACCTCTATATGAGGGGAGATCGGATCCGGAAACCCACTTGAGCAAGTTCCGGATATACATGACCGGATGCGGAGCGTCAGATGCGACCAAGTGTCGGATGTTCCCATTAACCCTAGGCGACCTTGCCCACAGGTGGTACATCTCACTACCACCCCGCTCAATCAATTGCTTTGAAAAGCTGGCGAACGACTTCACGTCGTACTTCACCACCAAAGTTGTTCGGCCGGAAGGTCCCCACCGCGTGATGAAAATCAAGCAGGGGAAGGACGAGTCAGATGAAGATTACATATACCGGGTAGACGAGATAGTCCTCACCGGCGAGCCATCAGCGACGAGCTCGCTCTCCACTCAGTCCTGAGCGGATTCCACGGACGCTCGCCCATGTTCAGGCACCTCACAAAGGATATCCCCCCGACCTACTTGGTCTTCCGCGGCAGAGCCGCCGATTTTCTGGCCAGGCAGAGGATGCTCTCCATCCGCTTAGGAGAAGGACCCTCCGGATAAGGAAAGGCGACATCCCATGTCCAGAAGAAGGCGGTCGCCAAGCCCAGAAAGGCGGTCGCCAAACCGCCGGGCGAGTTCAAAGCCTTCGAGGATGTAGAGCTCCACCTTCTCCACAACCTCAACTTATCTCCGGCCCACATCATCAACGCAATCAAGGCTCGCGAATGGATTTCCAAACCAAACCCGATAAGGGACCACGGTCATCTAGACCGTAGCAAATTCTGTGCCTACCATAAGAGTCCCGGCCACAACACCAGCCAATGCCGCGACCTCCTCAGACAGCTCTGGCGGCTGCTTGAGGAAGGCAAACTGGACAACTTGGTCACCAAGCCAGAGCCTAGGACGGAGAGGACCGGAGGGCGCGATCGCCGACAAAATGAAAGAACTCCTCCCAATCCGATCGCCAGAATCGAGCATGAGCCGGAGTACTCTGATGAGTCGATCCCTCCGATCGACCCCGGCGGTCAGATCAACATGCTTCAAGCAGGAGGTGGAAACCTCAGGGGCCTTTCCCCGGTTTCCACCATGTCAAACAGGAAGCGAAAGGCCGAGCTAAGGGCATTCGCCGGGGTCCATGTCGTGGTACCTCTGGAGCCGACCATCTCTAAAGAAGCGCTCATCACCTTCTCCAACAAGGAAAGGGAGGGAATACAATGCCCCAAAGAGGATGCATTGGTGATCTCTGCTTGTATCCTTGGGAAGATGGTCGATCGCGTATTGGTCGATAATGGAAGCTTCTGCAACATAATATTAAAATCCGCCCTAGACTAGCTCGGCAACTTGACCAAATTCATCAAGCCATTCGACACCGTGCTCCAAGGGTTCGGCGACAACACAGTCCAAGCCTACGGAAGGATCAAGCTCTCTGTCGAGCTAATATGCTTTTACGATCCCGAGGTTAGGATTACTAGGAACCTAAATTTTGTAATCATAGATAAGCCCAGCATCTATAATGGGTTCCTAGGTCGCCCCTTTCTAGAAACCTTTGAGGCGGTCACCTCGTCTTTCTTTTACTGTATCAAATTCCCCACTGTCGATGGGACGGTCGGTACTGTAAAAGGAGATCAGCTAATGGCAAAAAGATGTTTGAATTACTCCTATGTCGTTACTTCTTTCAATACTTCCCATGCTATGTATAACATTGAAACGATCGACGATCAACCCATGGAGATCGACGAGCCAAGCACCTCGTACCAACCCTACTCAGAGGACGCCATCTCGGTTCGATTAACGGACGACATCGAGCCAAGGATCGGTTTCGAACCAAGTCTCGACATCGATCCAAGGATCGAGTCTGGAAATCGTTCCAAACGAGAGGCGACCGTCCCCATTGAAGAGTTAGAGAATATAACGATAAATCCGGCTCATCCAGAATGTGAAGTACAGATCGGCGCAAGCATCGACCGCGAATTAAAAGGGGATCTGATCAATTTGCTACGTAAGAACATCGGAGTCTTTGCCTGGTCGCATCAAGACATGGTTGGCATAAGTCCTGAGCACGCTTGCCACTATCTAAAGATCGACCCGGCAATGAAGCCTGTTCACCAAAAACGTAGGAAATTCGGTCCCGAGAAATACGCGGCACTCGACATAGAAGTCCAAAAATTACTCAACAACAAATTAATCGGGGTAGCTACAGACGAACCACAATGGGTCGCCAACGCGGTACTCGTCAAAAAGCCAACTGGTTCCTGGAGGTTGTGCATCGACTTCACCAACCTCAACGCGGCATGTCCAAAAGATCACTTTCCGATGCCTCATATTGATCACTTGGTCGATAGTACAGCAGGTTGCGAAATGATGTCATTTATGGATGCCTTCGCCGGATATCATCAAATCCCAATGGCGGAGAAAGACATAAAACACACATCTTTCCACACGGAAAAGGACATATACTTTTGGGTCCGAATGCCGTTCAGCTTGAAAAACGCTGGGACAACCTACCAGCGACTAGTCAACAGAATGCTCGCCAATCAGATCGGCAAGACCATGGAGGTCTACATTGACGACATCATGGTCAAAAGCCTCAAGAAGGAAGACCACCTCAATGATCTCGCCGAGACGTTCGCCATCCTCGAGAAGTTCAATATGAAACTGAACCCCAAGAAATGCAACTTCGGAGTGGGTTCCGGAAAATTCCTAGGGCACATCGTGAGCCAAAGGGGGATCGAGGCGAGCCCCACCAAGATTCATGCGATCCTTGACATGCAGGAGCCGCGGAACATCAAGCAGGTGCAATGCCTCACAGGTTGTCTAGCCGCCCTCAACCGTTTCATATCCCGGCTCGGCGATAAAAGTAAGCCATTCTTCGCGACCATAAAGAACAAGAAGTTCGCATGGACGAAGGAGAGTCAGGTAGCGTTTGCCAAAATAAAGGAATATCTATCTAACCCCCAGATCCTGGCAAAGCCGATCCCCGGTGAAAAACTATTCCTTTATCTGGCAGCCTCGGAGGTCGCACTGAGTGCCGTTTTGGTGCGAGCGGAGGGACAAGTCCACTTGCCGATCTACTATGTTAGTCAAGCGCTCCACGACGCTGAAACACGATATACACCATTGGAGAAGATCGCCTACGCCCTTGTCATGAGTGTCCGTAAGCTAAGGGCTTATTTCTTCGAACATCAAGTGGAAGTCCTGACAACTCTACCTCTAAGGCAAGTTCTACACCGACCGAACACCAACGGGCGACTCCTCAAGTGGTCAATGGAGATCGCCCAATACGGTATCACATACGCTCCTCGCACGGCGATCAAAGGCCAATCTCTGACAGACTTCGTGGTGGAACTAACGTTCCCTCACAATCCAAGCCAGATCGGCCGACCTGCCTGGAAGCTATATGTGGATGGCTCGGCGACCAATTCGCGAGCAGGGGCAGGGATTGTCCTCATCAGTCCCGATGGACAAAGTTTCACTAATGCTATGCATTTCAGTTTTCGTGCGACCAACAATGAAGCCGAATACGAAGCCTTGGTAGGCGGGCTCGATCTAGCCCTCGCCCTGGATGTTCGTCGCCTTCATATCTTCATGGACTCCCTCTTGGTCGTGAACCAAGTCAAGGGAGAATATGAGGCGCGCGGCGAACAGATGGTCAAATACCAAGAGCTGGTCGCAGAAATGTGCACAAAATTTGAGGAAGTGCTAATCGAACAAGTCCCGAGAGAGCACAACTCCCAGGCCGATGCCCTGTCCAAGCTAGCGTCATCTGATGGGGCAGCCGATTTCTCTAATATCCAAATTACAAAATCAGCAAGGCCGGCGATCGACAGAAACCTGGTTACCACAGTTGTTGTTGCCGAGGAAAACTGGATGACTCCGTTCATCAAATATTTAAAGGACGGAACGGTCCCCAACAACCGTATCAAAGCTCGCCAACTCCGGCTACGTGCAACCAGATACACCCTATTGGACGACCGGATTTACAAGCGAGCTTTCAGCCTTCCCCTCCTCAAGTGTATACACCGGAGGAAGGTCGGCTCGTTTTAGCCGAGATCCATGATGGGATTTGCGGAAACCATGCAGGCGGGTGAGCTCTCATCCATAAGACAACCAGGCAAGGTTTTTTCTGGCCATCACTTTAGAAGGACGCGATCGCCTATGCCAGATCGTGTCATAGGTGTCAAATAATGGGCCCAAACATTAAACTCTCCCCCGAACAGCTCACCTCCATGTACAGCCCCTGGCCATATGCGCAATGGGGCATCGACCTTATAGGTCCCTTGCCGACGGCTCTAGGGGGCTGTAAGTTCGCCATTGTAGGGGTCAACTACTTCACCAAATGGGCGGAGGCCGTACCGCTCAACAAGATCGGCCAAGAGCAAGTGATCAAGTTTATCTGGAGAAACATCATATGCCGATTCGGTCTGCCCCAGGCCATCATCCCCGACAACGAAAAGCAGTTCGACGGCTTAGAAGTCATGCAATTCTATGAGAAGTTGGGTATCAAAAGGTTGTTCTCTGCTCCCTATCACCCTCAGACGAACGGGCAAGTAGAGGCTGTGAACAAGATCCTCAAACACACAATTAAAGCGCGACTCGAATCCAGACTAGGACGATGGGCAAGCGAGCTCCCAGACGTTTTGTGGTCTTATCTAACGATGACCCGTAATTCAACCGGCAAACCCCATTCGCCCTCGCCTTCGGAACAGAAGCGGTGATTCCCTCGGACATCGCCGTCCTCAGCCATCGAACCGAGCAAGAGATGACGACCGACAACGATGTGGCCCAACGAATCGACCTCTATATGCTCGAAGAACGACGACTGACCTCAGAAATGAGGAAAACAATCCACAAAAGGAGATCCGAGAAGTTCTTCAATTCGAAGGTCAAGGAGAGAAGGTTTCAGGTGGGCGATCTCGTCCTCAAAAAGATCCAGACCCACACAGGTGTCTTTGGTCCGAACTGGAAAGGCCCTTTCAGGATATCTAAATGGCTAACTAAGTGAGCCTACGAACTTGAACATCCTGACGGTACTCCGGATCAATATCCCTGGAACGCCGTACATCTGAAGAAATACTACCAGTGAAAATTTTGTATTCAATTTTGACTGCCCAATGTACAAGAAATATAATGAGATTTTTTCCTATCCCATCTATTCTGACGATTGCCCCACCAGGCATATCGCATACCGCCGACGATCGTTGATCGTGACGATCCGAGGTAGAATCAATGCAGCCATGGTCCTAAAGGTCGATGGAACCGACAAATTCGCCCATGCAAGGTTCCTTCGGGCTGAGACCGCCCGTCCTTCATTTAAATACGAGGTCGGCGTAGCCAAAGGACCCTCCAAAATGATCAGTGGACATGTTCGCACGTCCTCAAAGTACGTCATCTAACATGATGTACTCGGACAAGGGGACGCGTCCCTACCCCGTCACAACGTATACCGTCGAGGGTCGTCATCTAACGTGCCGACCCGAGGTAGAAAGGTGCTTACAAAGCTTCGGACGTGGAGTCAAATAAACCGGCGACGCCCAGTGCAAGGACTCCTCCAGACCAAGATTGTCTAACTTTCGTTTAAATACAAGGCAGGCGCAGCCTAATGGAGGACCCTCACAATAAAGTGAGTCGCTGGATAGGCAATGTCCCTTGCACACAAAGACACGGTTGTGGAGATTGGTCCATCGAACTCCGCGACCATGCACGATCCCTCAGAGTCGGAAAAACTGAAGATAGCTCGCCTAACAAACTTGTTTTTGTACCCTTACTTACGATAAGTAGACAAAAACAAGTGGGCAGTGAATAGGGGAGCTAATCCTAAATGCGATCGGGCAGAAGGAACCGTACAAGATCGGCTTCGTTCAAACACAAGCCGGACGATCAATATTGTTCGACAAAATTTACAAGTAAGAATCTCGATTCAAAACATATCAATACATTCAACATTCAAACAAACGGTCGGATGAACAAGACATCGGATGCAACCATACACATAGTTGCAAAACTTAGCATGCAAACATTCAAAGGCGATCGTACATGAGAAGACACAAAGTGCGAAAAAGAATATTTATTCATAACAAAGAGTTCGTACAATATGAAGCCCGAAGGCAATACAAAGAGAAAGCAAAAATTACAAGATACAAGGAAAATAAAGACATCTCTCAGGGTCCCCCCGGCTGGTCTTCGCCCTCAGGAGGCGGATCGGCATGCGCCCCCCCATCGGCCTCAGGACGAATGAGTTTATCCGGAAAAGGATACCAACTCAAATCGATCCCCCAGTCGACGAGGTCGAGAATCGGCAAAGAAAACTCTGGGTGCAAAGGGTGCTCAAGCGCATAAACCTTGAAGTTCTCCATCAGAGGACCGACCTCGATCCCTACCTTCTTGGCGGATCTGACAGCATCGGTATAGGCCATATAATAGGCGAACTCGCCGACGAGAGCCACATTATGGTAGGGATCGGTCTCGATCGCCTTTAGCTGCCCTTTCAACTCCACGGTCGTTTTCTCAGACTTCGCCAGCTCGACCACCTTGGCGGCGTTTTCTCCTTTGGCCTTCTCCAGCTCTCTTTTCGCCGCCTCCAGCTCGCTGCTGAGCCGATCCACCGTCGCCTTCAGTCCGGCCTCCTCCTCCTGCGAAGCCGCATGCTTCCGATGAGTTTCTTTCTCCTGATCACGGAATCGATCGGCAGCCTCCTTGGAGAGGATCAGCTCTTGCTTCATTCGGTCGACGTCCTGTTTAGCCCGCTTGGCCATCTCTATGTACTCCTTCTCCATAGAATGGATCCGGTTGGCGTATTCTATGTTTGTGTTCCGTGCGGTCTCGAGGTCGCTGTGGAGGCGGGCAGTAGAGGGTCGCCCCTCAAAATCCTTGGCATCTTGGACGGCCATCGTCGCCGTCTGGAGAGCCAGGGCAATGGTCGCCTGCATGGTATCTACAGATCGCCGACGAGCGATCGCGTCGAGATCGGTCGTCCAAGCCTTGGGCAGTGAGGTGATGGCCGTCTGGACGTAAGTAGGGATTTCGAGGGACTTTTGCGGAGTCTTACTCGACAAGAAATCCAGCACCATAGGAGCGATGTCCGGGTCAGCAAGACGGACCCTGCAGCGCAAACAAAAGAGACAAAGGAGTTAGTTTATATCTCACCCAAAATGCTTAACACGGAAAGTTCGATTCAATCTTACCTGTTGACCAGCTCGGGATCGCGGCCAAAATAAGGCCTGCCCCAAGAAGTTTCCGCCTCAGCGATCGCCACCTTCTTCGAGGAACCGCCCGATGACCTGGAGCCAGAAGCCAAGGGCCTAGAGCCTGATCTCTACACCATCGGAATGGCGGAGATAGGAGCCGCAGCAACCGGAGGCTCCAGAATAGACACGTCCTCCTCAGTGGTCGGCAGGGACTCCTCCGGCCTCTGCCTCTTGCGGCGCTGGAGTTGTGCCTCTTCTTGAGTTTCTGGCTCGGCGACCGGCACTTCAGCAGGCCTCACCACCGGAGCAGGGCGAGACGACGTCGTAGGAACGCGGCCAGTCTTCTTACCCAGATGAAGGCGATCGACGAGTCATGGGTTTGACATGGCGATCTCTGGTGGTGGCTCGGCAAGTAGGGGAAAATGAATCTCTGTCAAAGAAGAAGTACAAACAAGTTAGACAGCAACTTAAACGCTGCGACCTCCTGGAGACGATCGTCAAGCAAGGAAGCACCACTTAAGTTCGTGCCTGGAACTCTCAAGTGATGAGGGAAGCGAAACAGTTGAGCCCCCAACCGATGAAGTTCGTTACCAAGCGAGCGAACGTCAATGAAGGAATCCGGCAAGGCACGAATCCGCTCCCAAACGATCAAGAAATCGAAAGGGAGATCGCCGATCGCTGGAACAAGAGGTCATGCAAAAAGAAAACGAAATTAGATCAGTCCAAGACAAGCTCGATCAAAGGGAGAGTTAAAATCCTTACTCGGATTCCTCTCCCGAAAATTGGTAGGAATATCCAACTCCTCCTCCGGCCTATCACTCGATGCCGATCGCCACACTCCGCCGACCCAGCACCATTTCGCCAGGTCGCCCCGGGACTTGTTCGGCACACCAAGGAACACTCTTCCCATTCGGCCTTGGATATGATTACCGCCCATCGACCCTTTCTGCACAGCCATTTTAAACAAATAGTTCATATCCATCGCAGAAAGGAGGCGGAACAACCGGTGACCGCCAAACAGTGTCAAAGTGCAGATGACCTGTAGCCAAGCATTCGACGTCAGTTGGAGCGGCGCCAAATTCCAGGTGATCAACAAGTAGGAGACGGCGAATGGGAGAGGGAATCGCAGACCGGCCTCCATAATCATCTCACTAACGGCGACCATTCCCTCGGGCGGTTGATCGGCACATTCATTTTCCGATGGCACGTGCAGGGAGACGTCAGAGGGAATATGATATTTTGCCCTCCAGCGGTTCACGTCTTTCCGGGTCGCCGAACTCCGGATCTTACCAAGGGTCCACTGAGACGGGTCGGCGGCCCGAAACACCGTCCGTTTCACATGTTCATAAGGATGAGCGGCGGAGTAGGCTTCGAAGTCAAATTCCGGACAGGGTCCGGCGATCCCCTCCATAATCTTGGCGAAAGCCATATAGGCGGGGCCAAATACACTCTGCCGCTCCCAAGTTAGCCGCTCCAATTCGTCCTCATCCACCGGCGAGCCCCCATGCTCCGCCGTCGCCGCCGTCCTCGCCACTTCGGCCTCGTTGAAGAGATCTTCAAGTTCTGCGGGCGTAATCCCCGCACGAATGGCCTCAACGGCCGTTTCCATGTCAACTCCAATGGGAATCTCCTCCCGGTCAGGCGAAGCCGCGGCGGCGGAAGAACTTCCGGTCTCGAAGGTTTTAGATCCTCCCGACATATTATAGAAAGTAAAGGGAGAGAGAAGATTGATTTTTCTTACCTAGGGAGAGGAAGACGATAGGCACAAGAAGATCCGGAAAATTCTGCAGAGTTTCGGCTGAAATGCAAGGATGAGTGAAGAGAGAAAATGAAGAAACCCTAGCCCCTTTTATAGATGGAGGTGGGGGCCTCTGTGCAAATAGGCGAAAGTCCGAGGGCTGAATAGCAACCGTCAGTGAAGGGACGCATTAAATGCTGCCCTCGAATCCCGCGTGCGCGTCTTTTCGAGGGCACGCCAGGCGGCAAGTCTGATAAACCGTCGGACTCCCCTAACAATAGCGCGACACGTGTCCTTGCAACGTTTCGAGAGCCCGCCTTCATTTCCCGCTACTCCCAGCGCAAAAGGAGATCGTCCAAAGTTGAAAGCAGATCGCCTGATCGTCTAAACATCGGCGATCGCCAAAAGTGCCACCTCACCCCGTGTTTTTAACATCGAGGCGAGCTGGGGGGCAATTGTTGTGCGGCGATTAATGCGCCTCGATAGGCAATTGGCATCACGATCATAGAAGCCAATCATAGAAGACATACTCTAGGCAAACGCCCATAGATCGGCACAATACGGGGACCGTCTTTTGGTACCCAGCGATCGTCTTTCGATATCTGACGATCGTCTTTAATGAGCGAACCAGAGGCGATCGTCTCGTGCCACGTATGGATCCAGCATCCATCAAAGTCGTCAAAGACCGAATCTTGGACGGTGGCCCACGTGCAGATCCACAGAGGGCGCCGACAGATAGGACCTTTGACCCCAGCTTGTAACCTACCTCACCTACCGACAGGGCCGCCGAAAGGTACAAAGTGGGTCCTCCCCAGACAGCGACCCAAGACGCGTGCTGGCTTCCCATTGGCTCGCACAGCTGGCCAACAGCAGCAGCCCCAGACTTTAAGGAAACAGCCCACGTGACGGGACGATCCGCCGTCTTATTATAATATAGAAAACGGCGGTCGCCCACGATCGCCGGAGAGGTCCCAGCAACCTTGTCTCCTATAAATAAGGGACAAACAACAGTGGCCAAAGAGACGCGATTTTACCATGAATACAGTGCAAATTACACACAGAGAGAGAATCAAAGACTCATCCGGCAATCACTTACACGTTCATAGTAACCTTCATATACACTTATCAAATATCCTAAGCAAGAACTCACAGATCTACATATCTGGTTCTTCCGGCAATCTATACGCTCTACAGCTTAGATAACTAGAAGTCTTTACACTCATTGTAGTAGATTCTAACATTAATATTTGTACTAGACAGTATATTTATTAATAACATCTCCCGAGAGCATTCAAGCCCGGGATTAACAACCCCGGAAAATATTGTGTTATCTATTTCTCACGGAAGTGTTCTTGCATTTGTTTGTTACTCGATCATTCCAGCAATACTATCTCCGGATAAGATTTTGGGTAACAACACCTGGGTGACTTCAGGGTCGTGTCGGGCTCGATATTGTCCTCCTATTGTATCACACGAGCAGGCCACACGAGCATGTGCTCGTGCGTGGTGCTCGTGTGCAATCCAGTGCTCGGCAGTGAGCTCCAGGGACGCACGAGCAGGACACATGAGCAGCTGCTCGTGTGCGGTGTCAGTAGCTGGGAAGTGGCCTAAACGACCAAACGCACGAGCACTTGGTCGTGCGTCTCTGATGTATATAAGGGGACAGGTGGTTTTTTCACCGCATTTCCTCGCCTTCTTCTCTTCTCCTCGCAGCTGTCGGACGGGTGAGACTAGGATTCGAGTTCTTGGTCGATTCTACTCAATTCCAAGGTGTTTTGGAGATTTCTAGGTGATTGTAAACATCATCTAATCCCTTGTTCTTTATCAGATCGAGGTAATTCTTGATTTTTCTTCGAGTTGATTTTCTTGGAAATTTGTTCTTGATTTCGATCCTAGTCCGATTTTGTTGAATCGATTGGTTTAGTATGATGTTATTAATCGTGTTCTATGGATTGTATATCCATATATCGAGTTTGTTTAACTCGATTGACGATTCGAGTGTTCTTGGGAATGATTGAACATTTAATGTTCGATTAAATGTCCCAAAGAGTTTTCCTTCGATAGTCTGATGGGTTTTCCATTGTTCTTGGTCTTGATTCTCGTTGTGATAGTGTTTTTGTTGTATCTTGTGGAAGTTGTAGGTTTTTGTTAGGCGTATTTTTATACGCTTATTTATCATTATTTTGTATTCTTTTCATAATTAAATCTGCATAAATAAGCTTGTAATGCCCTATTATTTTATGTTTTGCAGGAAATTGGAGTCCGGAAGCTAAAACAATGAAAACGGGCGAAAACGGAAAATTTTGGCCTGGGGCCGCGGCACAAGGCATGCGGGCCGCGGCACACGCAGGTGACCAGCGAGCCCCGAGTGAACTGTACCCTGAGCCGCGGCACAAGTATAGTGAGCCGCGGCCCAGGAGGAAAAATAAGCATCAGGTATTAGGCGCTAAGCCCCGTGAGCCGTGGCACAGATTAAGTGAGCCGCGGCCCACGGGGCGGTTTTGACAGAAAGTGCCGCGTTTCTGGGCCGTTTTGAAGCCGATTCTCCACCTAATCACACGGACGCGTTTTGGAGGCTGCTGGGAGTTATAAATAAGGGTTTAAGGTCATAATCTTGGATTATCGCGGAAGAGAGAATCGATCATTATCAAGAGAAGAAGCAGAAACCACCAAGGAGCAGAGAGCGGAAGCCAGAAGAACGGAGGAATCCGAGTTTTTCATCTGCGTTTGATGCTTTCATTCATTATTTCTGTATTTTTATTCTTTAGCATGTCAGGCTAAAACCCTGTTCTAGGATTTTGATGAAACCAAAGTTTTGACGAATTTGCTTTTGATTATCTATATAATTCCCTTTTTTGTTGAGTTTTCCCAATCGTTTTTAATGCTTTCAATTGTGTGGTCTATAATTGGATTGTTTTAATTACGCAACTCGAATCGGGAGAGGAGAGTTGGTGAGGAACTATTGGTGAGAACCGTTTTATCTTGTGAGATAGGAATATACTCATAGGAACTACGTGGCCTTTTGAAGATTTTGTGCTTTTTGCCTATTGTCGAATTAATTCACCTAGGGATAGAGTGTATTATTCACCTTAGAAAAATCTACTGACCTCGGGAGAGGCGGTAGAGTACTTTAGCAATCTTCGCCTTCAATAAATTGGGGAAATCATTAACTTCAGATAATCGAGAGTAAATTCGGATAAACCAAGGTGGATTCACAATCCTAGACTTATTCATCATTTGATTTTCTTTCTTCGAGCGATCGTTTTTACTGTTAGTTCTTTTATTCGATTTCTTTAGTTATTAATTGCATCCCAAACTTCGACAGTTCAAATAAAATTAGAATACATAAAAATCGGTAATTAGTGATTCAGTCCTCGTGGGAACGATATCTCACTCATCACTTTATTACTTGTCTACGATAACGTGCACTTGCGTTAAACGAAATATCGCAACAAGTTTTTGCGCCGTTGCCGGGGACTGATTATTCTACTAATATCGATTTCAGTATTTCTAGTCTTAGTTTGAACATTTTTTTATTGTTTTTGTGTAATTTTATTTATTTGTTTTTCCTTTCAGGAGTTTCCGGTTAGTGCATGAGAAAATTCGGTAACGAAGGCCTACTACATTTGGATACCGAACTCGAGCGCACTCTTCGGATAAGCAAGAAGGAAAAACGAGAGCTACCAGCAAAAGTCACTATGGCCGATAATACGGGAAATCACGAAGCAGACAATCCCATTCAGCAAGTTCAACCGGCATTAGCACTCCGCGATTATGCTATGCCGCAAATCAATGCGAACTTTTCGGGGATCCGGAGTCCGACAATCCAAGCCAACAACTTCGAAATCAAGCTAGCCAGTTTTGTGGATTGCCGAACGATGACCCCAATGCACACATTGCCTCTTTTCTCGAGATTTGTGACACTTTCAAAAACAATGGTGTTACCGATGATGCGATCCGTCTAAGGCTTTTCCCTTTCTCTTTGAGGGACAAAGCCAAATTTTGGTTTAATTCTTTACCGCCGGGCTCGATCACTACATGGGCGGAATTAGCGCAAGCCTTTCTGGCCAAATTCTTTCCACCATCAAAGACGGCGAGGTTAAGGAGCGAAATTACTACCTTTGGGCAATTTGATATAGAGTCGCTTCACGAAGCTTGGGAGCGATACAAGGATTTACTGGGAAGATGCCCACACCACAGCCTACCGGATTGGCTCCTAATACAAACATTTTACAACGGATTGAGTGCTTCTACACGCACTCTCGTCGATGCGGCCGCTGGAGGAGCCTTAATGGGAAAAACTATGGCCGAGGCACACTCTTTATTGGAAGCTATGGCTGCGAATGCTTATCAATGGCCGTCCGAACGAGTAAACCCGAAACGAGTAATGGAAATCTCAAATAATGATCCAATCTCTACATTATCAGCTCAAGTCGCCGCCTTGACGTAGCAACTTCAAGCCTTTTCACATGCTCCTTCCACCGTTACCATTGAATCGTGCAATTGGTGTAATGGATCTCATCCTAGCGCAGAATGCCAAGTCGGAAACCCTTTCGAGCAACCTTCGATAGAACAAGCTCAGTTCGTAGGGAACGGGAACCGGCAAAATAATCCTTACTCCAACACTTATAATCCGGGATGGCGAAATCATCCTAACTTCTCATGGAGGAACGGACAAGGCTCGAACTAGCCCCAGTTTGCTTAACACCAACAGCAACCTTCTCCCGCTCCAAAAATCTCTCTAGAAGAAGCAATGGTGAAATTGGCAACGAACACGAGTCAGTTCATGGCCCGTACGGAAGCGACATTGCAAAACCATTCCGCTTCTATACGCAACTTGGAAGTCCAACTGGGCCAGATTGCTAATGTATTAACAGCCCGCCCGGAAGGTACCTTGCCAAGTACGACCGAAACAAATCCCAGAGAGAGTGTCAATGCCATTGGGTTGAGAAGTGGGAAAGAATTGGGCGAGCTGCCCGGGCAGAACGAAAAGAGAAGTGAGAATGAGGAGAAGAAAAATTCAGCGACTGATCATAAATGTCTAGACCCTCGACACTGTTTCCGGATAATCCGAAGGAATATGTGCCACCCGTCCCGTTTCCGCAGCGATTACAACAGAAAAAGGTGGACAAGCAATTCTCTAAGTTTCTCGATGTCTTCAAGAAACTGCATATCAACATTCCATTTGCCGACGCCTTGGAACAAATGCCGATCTATGTCAAGTTCATGAAGGAAATCATATCAAATAAAAGGAAGCTCGAGGAATATGAGATAGTCGCATTGACGGAGGAGTGCAGCGCTATTCTTCAGAAAAAGCTTCCGCCAAAATTGAAGGATCCGGGAAGCTTCAATATACCATGCACCATAGGAAACCTCTCTTTTGATAAGGCGTTGTGCGATCTCGGGTCCAGCATTAATCTGATGCCACTTTCTATATTTAAGAAGCTAAACATTGGGGAAGCAAAGCCGACGACAATCTCGCTGCAATTAGCCGATAGATCGATTAAATATCCGAGGGGAGTAGTAGAAGACGTTTTAGTCAAGGTAGATAAGTTCATATTTCCGGCTGATTTCATTGTGCTCGATATGGAGGAGGATCAAGACATCCCAATTATTTTGGGAAGACCATTCTTAGCTACTGGCCGAACTCTCATAGACGTGGAAAAAGGGAGACTAACTCTATGGGTTCAGGATGAGCATGTCACTTTCCAAGTGTTTCAACCCATTCCGTGTCCAAGTAGTGTCGAGAAGAGTTCGCAAATTGAAAGTGTAGATACCTTTGTGAAGGACACACAACGGAAGAATTATCGGTCGAAAAAGTCAGAATCTGTTTCAGCTACCCCGACGCCTAATAAGAATGAAGAGCAAGTCGCATATCTTAGGCATTTGAATATGTCGTCTGCTACATCCGTTCATCCACAATCGAAAAATTCTCCTTCTGTTCTAAATTCGCCCGTGGAGTTTAAAATTAAGTCGGATGTCAAACGGGCACCAAGTCATGTGCAAAATGGGTGCTTCGGAAAGTTGTTTTCGTTAAAATATTTTCGCAAAGAACATTTGGTGTCCAAACCGAAAATCGGATCGTTAAAAACCAATGGTCAAAATTTTAAAACACATGTTAACGGTTCGATGAACGGGGCGGAGTTCAAATGGTGTTTGCGAAAAGCGAACTGATTTTCAATAGGTCCGGCAGAAAACTATAAACTTAGCGCTTCTCGGGAGGCAACCGGAGTTTTAGTTGTAGATTTTTGCATTTCAGTATTTTCTTGCATTTTTTGGATCTTTATTTTTCGTCATTTTAGCTTGGTTATGCTTCTCTCTCATGCTCTTGACGTTTTCTGTTGAAAATTTTGTGCAGAAATCACCCCAGGGAAGAATTCATGCCTGAGCCGCGGCACAAGGATAGCGAGCCGCGGTACACACAAGTGAAGAAAAAAGGGCCAAACCTAACTGTACTCTGTGCCATGGCACGACCTTACTGAGCCGCGGCACACCAGGTCCCTGAGCCGTGGCACATATTCCCTGAGCCGCGGCACACCAAATTTCCAAGAAATGCCCAGGAGACTGTACTCTGTGCCACTGCACAGACCAACTGAGCCGTGGCACACTAACACGATGAGCCGCGGCACGCGTAGATTGAGCCGCGGCACCCGAAGACATCACAAAAAGTCCCAGGCCGACTGTACTATGGGCCGCGGCTCACTTAAGATGTGCCGCGGTCCCCGGCGCAAATAGGAAAGCCCGGGTATGCTTCATATACACGATCGGCCGGCACACATCAGGTAAAGTCCCTTCCTTTCTTCACACAAGCACTCGGCCGATATCTTTTTCTGCTCCTTCTTCTCGCATTCTTCATTCCAAGTCAGGTAATTCTCGATCTCTTAATCATAATTGATACATGATTTGAAAAGTGAATTGAAGTTATATGTTGCTAGTTGTTCTTCAAAGTTTTCTCAAAAATAGAGTTGGAATATGGTGAATATGGTGTTTGATTGTGATGGTATTTGTGATTATGAACGAAATGGTGATGTTAGTTATCGTTTGTCATGGCTACATATCTGTGTTATTATTTTTTGGGATTTGGAGTTAGCCATTAAAATTCTTGTTCTTCATTTTAACTTGTGCATACCAAGTGTTTGATAAATTGCAGCAATGAAAAATTGTTAAGCCAAGCATTTTCAAACTATATGCAACGAATCGTTTTATCGGATTATATTGTCTCCCAACCCTTACATCATGTTTAAACTTGAGAGCTCATCCTTAATTTCCTCTTTGTTGTTGCAAGCTCATTCATTCACGTTCCGCATGGTGTAGTCGAGAAGCGTGCAGGCTCGCCGGACGACGCCGGCACCAATTCGTGAGCAGATTGTAGGGGAGTACTTGACCTTTTTCTTTTATTGCATATTATTCTTTTTGTCCATTGAGGTCAATGTACATCCTAAGTTTTTTTTTGGGGGGCGGGGTTACTTTCTGTTGCTATTATTATTGCTGTACTTATTCGTTTGCACTTTTGTTATCTTTTTGTTCTTAGCCTTGCTTGTCGTGTTTTTAATTGTATTCGTGAATTTTTCATGCTTCTTTATGTGTAAAACTGATGTTACGATACTGATTTCTCTCTGAAGAAACGGTTGAGTTTTAGTTGAGTTGTAGTCAGCGATATCTGTTTCTGTTGAGTATTCATCTAGGTCCGAAATTTTTTCGTTTTTGTAGAAATCTTAGCAGATAAGAAAGGAGACATACGTGTTTTCAAATCGCCGCCTATACGTTTGGTTACATTTTTTTTCGGTTAGCTAGTCGTCCAGTAACATAAGTCGTGTTGGCACTTAATGTGAGTTTAGAGTCAGACAGTTTTTCCTAAAAAGTCGAGATATTATTTGTTCTATGATGGGAAGTCTAGTAACCGGGGGTATTCACGTGACCCGTTGTTTACTCTCGCGTAAAACGACAACCCTGATTAGACTAGTGTTTTTGAGATTTCGCATGTGCCGATGATGGGGAGCCTAGTAACCGGGGGTATTCTAGTGACCCGTTGTTTACTCTCGCGTAAAACAGCAACCTTGAATCGGGCATGCGGGAATAGCTATTCGAGTTGTTTCTCCGCTGTGGAGGGGGACTTAGTAACTAGAAGCATCCATGTGCCCCATGAGTGTCTTTTACGTCAAACGGTTCCCCAATACATGAGAATGGAATTCCACCCTAGGATTATCCCGATGAAACATCCCGATATCCGAACCTAGTGGTCAACTCGAATCAATTTATTGATCATATATAAGGGAACACTATCCGAGGGTTATATTTGATGATGAAACTCTTGAAATTTTTGTCATTAGACTGTGGGACTAGGCGAGTTGGCTTGTTTATTTTAACCCTTCATATTGACGGTCGATTAAATTCACGGTTGTTAATCTTTGAGCTTGATTTTATTCATGAACGATTGATTAGGACTGAAATTGGTTACTTCGTGGAATCAATGTCCTGAACGTGGCTCGCTATTACGACACTTGTATTAGTCTTTGAGATTTTCAGGATAGTATTGATTAGGTTGAGCACTATGAGTTGCACGATCATTCACGATATTCCTTTGTTTGAAATTGATTATTTTTGCTTGAGGACAAGCAAAGGCTCATGTTTGGGGGAATTTGTTAGGCGTATTTTTATACGCTTATTTATCATTATTTTGTATTCTTTTCATAATTAAATCTGCATAAATAAGCTTGTAATGCCCTATTCTTTTATGTTTTGCAGGAAATTGGAGTCCGGAAGCTAAAACAATGAAAATGGGCGAAAACGGAAAATTTTGGCCTGGGGCCGCGGCACAAGGCAAGCGGGCCGCGGCACACGCAGGTGACCAGCGAGCCCCGAGTGAATCAGACTCGAGCCGCGGCACAAGTATAGTGAGCCGCGGCCCAGGAGGAAAAATAAGCATCAGGTATTAGGCGCTGAGCCCCGTGAGCCGCGGCACAGATTAAGTGAGCCGCGGCACAGATTAAGGTTTTGACAGAAAGTGCCACGTTTCTGGGCCGTTTTGAAGCCGATTCTCGACCTAATCACACGGACGCGTTTTGGAGGCTGCTGGGAGTTATAAATAAGGGTTTAAGGTCATAATCTTGGATTATCGCGGAAGAGAGGATCGATCATTATCAAGAGAAGAAGCAGAAACCACCAAGGAGCAGAGAGCGGAAGCCAGAAGAACGGAGGAATCCGAGTTCTTCATCTGCGTTTGATGCTTTCATTCATTATTTCTGTATTTTTATTCTTTAGCATGTCAGGCTAAAACCCTGTTCTAGGATTTTGATGAAACCAAAGTTTTGACGAATTTGCTTTTGATTATCTATATAATTCCTTTTTTTGTTGAGTTTTCCCAATCGTTTTTAATGCTTTCAATTGTGTGGCCTATAATTGGATTGTTTTAATTACGTAACTCGAATCTGGAGAGGAGAGTTGGTGCGGAACTATTGGTGAGAACCGTTTTATCTTGTGAGATAGGAATATACTCATAGGAACTACGTGGTCTTTTGAAGATTTTGTGCTTTTTGCCTATTGTCGAATTAATTAACCTAGGGATAGAGTGTATTATTCGCCTTAGAAAAATCTATTGACCTCGGGAGAGGCGGTAGAATACTTTAGCAATCTTCGCCTTCAATAAATTGGGGAAATCATTAACTTCAGATAATCGAGAGTAAATTCGGATAAACCAAGGTGGATTCACAATCCTATACTTATTCATCATTTGATTTTATTTCTTCGAGCGATCGTTTTTACTGTTAGTTCTTTTATTGGTTTTCTTTAGTTATTAATTGCATCCCAAACTTCGACAGTTCAAATAAAATTAGAATAGATAAAAATCGGTAATTAGTGATACAGTCCTCGTGGGAACGATATCTCACTCATCACTTTATTACTTGTCTACGATAACGTGCATTTGCATTAAACGAAATATCGCAACAGTTTTGGAGTGTCCAGGTCGAGCCGTGTTCGTCGGAGTACTTGCATGCCGATTTCGAGACAAGTACCTTGTTCATACATTTCTTGTTTGTGGATATGATGATTGGTGATCGTCTTGGTGTGCTTGTTTGGTTGTTTGAAATGAACTTTCAAAGATTTGGTTTAGCCACGTTAAAGGCTCTCTTTCAAAATGCGTGTGTTTTGTGAATGGTTAAGTGAATCATATGGATACGCTCGGTGTTGATGTTGTACTTTGACAACATACATACATATATTATCTCGTTTTGGTGCGTTGTGATTTGCCACTTGGGTCGTACTAAGTGTTTGTTGCCTTTGGGTGGACTATTGTGATACCCTTTATGTACTGTGTTATGTGTGTGAATGTGTGGACATGGGCGGGGTTTACGGTGACACATGGCTTGTGATCATGTGGTCAGGATGAAACAAGTGATTGATCCAACCGTGAGAGCCTAAGAAAACTACGATGACACATGGCTTGTGATCATGTGGTCAGGATGCAACAAGTGATTGATCCAACCGTGAGTGCCTAAGAAAACCTACGGTGACACATGGCTAGTGATCATGTGGTCAGGAGACAACAAGTGATTGATCCAACCGTGAGATTACATGACATGTGTTCACGGTGTTATGGATATGATTTTGGATGTGTTTTGCCAGGTCGAGTACCTTGGACGTGTTACCAAGATTTCGTATCTTGGGTGGTTATGTTTTGTTGATGTTATGGCCGTTGAGGACACGTGACGTGGGCTATGAACCCTGTGAAATATTGTTGGTTTTTAATTGAGAAAGTAAATCCTTGGGCTCTGACCCCTTTTAGTTTTTGAAAAGAGAAGGATTCGATAATCCTAAATTGTTTTCCATTAAAACTCCCGAGGGCATTTTAAAAACATTTTATAAATTGTTCCCTTGATTGTGATCTTTCGAATTTGGAAAGTTTAACTCAAACAATTGCCTTGGGAAGTATTTTTCGTTATGTTCGAATCTTTGAGGATTCCTGATTATTATTAATCTTGTAATATAATTTGTATGACTCGTATTTGCAATTTGTACTTGCGCTAGCAAAACAGTGGAATTTTGCTAACCCTCGAGTAATCGGGGGGTGGATGTCTGTATTGCATTCAGGTTTTAGGGAGCATAACACAGGGTTGGCATAAAGGATGATGAAAGATGATCGATAATAATCACACGAGGACCCGTTCGATGTTGTGTTGGCCTAGTTGTAGTTTATTTCCGCTGCAGTATTTTCCCATTCCACGGGAGTATTTTGTTTTGACCCCTGCGTGGGCATGTTTTGAGATTGAATTGTATGTATAAATTGAAAGACCAAATCGGTCTACTGGGTCATTTTAGCCTTAAATACGATGTTTAGATGTTTGATTTTGTTACCAGCCTGGTAGATCCTTGAGGAAAGGGTCTACGGCGTGTAATATCCTTGAGAGGATTGGAGGTGTTACATAAATGGTATCGGGGCTTAGGTTATGTAAACCTAGGCTGTCGGGTCAAGATGTGTATGTTGAGTCTTGTCTCGTCGGATTTTGTCTGACTGAATCGTGTCGCGACGCATCGTCTGAGTTTGTTGGTCGTGATTAGTATGGTGGGGCGATCATCATCTTCGTACGACCCGTGGATGTAAGTTTCCCTTCTTTGTGTTGTCCCTCGTGTGACACGAGCTACTTGTATGATTATTTGTTAAGTGATGGAATTTTTAAGTAGATTTTGATTTCGTGATATGTGTTTGTTTGACCCTCATATTTTGTTTATATGAGGAGTGTTGTCGCTGCTAATGTATTTTTTACTGTGATTTTGTCTGCTACTATCGATTTTCTAAATGGTTTGCTCTCATTGCAAATTTTCTGGTGAAACCCTTATGCTTAACATGAAATGGTAATATATAATATCTGTGTGATTTTGCTCACTCCGGGAGGGTCCAACTAGGCCTCGGGGGAATCCGTGACTTCACTCCGGATTCACGAGCTTGTTCGCTAGCCAGTTCGGGAGGGTCCTTAGACGCCTCGAATGGAATCAGTGGTTTTGCCCCGTTCTTAAGCAATTTTCAACTGTGATTATTGACTGTTGTTTTTTGGAAAAGACTTGTCTCAATTTTGAAACAATTTGATACATGTACTATGAGATGTGTAAGTGAATGCCGATACGTGCGAGCAGAGGCTTAACATATACCTCATAACATGTGAGTTTTGGGCCTTCTGGCCTGATGGAATTTTTTTTTAAAAAAACCTTGAGTATCTTAGAAAATAAATTTCGAGACGTACTTCTAAAATGGATTATTTTCCCGCAGTATTTTCAAGGTGCCTACTAGTGCCACTTTATGTTTCAAAATTATTCCACTTTGAGAACTAAAATATTTTGAGATATTTTTAGTAATTTAGAAACGCATTTGCTTAGACCCGAAGGTCGAATATTTGTCAAAGTTTTTAACTAAAAGGAAGATGTCCTCATTTTTAACCAATATAAGACGGTTTTTCAAAGTCTCAATAACGATGTTTGTACTACTTTTCGAAATGTGATACTCAAGATCAACTGGTGTTTCTAAATCTTTTTTTTTTCAAAAATGTTTTTTTTTAAACCTATCTTTTCCTGCCCGTGGTCAGAGAATGTGTGTATGATGTTAGCATTGTCGTTAGGGTGTTAGCCCTCCGAGTTGTGATTGAATTGGTGGTGGGAGCGTTGAGTCGTTCGCCACGCAGTCGTTGTGTTAGCCCTCCATGAGAGATGTGATGTTGGTATTAAATGTTTGTCGCCTTGTGGTGATTTGCGTGTTATCGCACCAGTGAGAGCTGTTAGGGCTTGGGCTTGTATGATTGTGTGCACATGTGAGTGTTTCACGATGTTTTGTAATTATGTGCTGATTATCATTTGAGCCGTTGAAATCGCCAAACGATGCCACTGTGATTTCGTATGTGTGTTGCCTTATGATGGTAATCGTTGTAAGTGTTATGTGTTATGATTTTCTGTTATGCTGAATGGTTACGTATTCAGTATGCCGAGGGGCAGAGGTCGTGGTCGTGGCGACCAAACGCGTGATCAGGATCGTACTGCCGGTGTTGGTGCTGTAATATCCGGAATTCTATTACTATTGTTTAATGTTATTTTATCCAAGTTATGGTGTACAGCGTGGAATCTGTACAGTATGGGTAAAATAATTGAAGGACCGAGACATATGTATTGGTATAATTGTCGTACTTGGTCGACAATTGGATGTAAGAAGTATATGTATTCAGTATGCCGTATGTTCGTATTCTGTATGTTGAGACGTTGGACAAAAATAGCTGAAAATGACTAAGTGTAACATTATTAGTGCATGCTAATAATCATGAGTAGCGCACGCTATCGTGCAGGTTTAGCGCATGCTACGAATATAAGATAACGCATGCTAATGCAGTCAGATCGGAAGGAATCTGCATGTGGACCAGGCCACTTTCGGCGCACGTTCTGATAAGTCAACGAATGTTGTAATGTAGTGTTAGCACACGTTAATGCATGTTGATTAGCGCACGCTAACTGTATATCGGATAAAAGAGGAATCTTATCCTCGTCAGCACTTTCGGCGGGTGGACCAGTCTTCGGAGCATACAGACAAACGAGTCAACTGATATTAGCGCACGCTAAACGCAAGGACTTGCGTACATTAGAGAGTGTAATTTGCGTACGCTAATGTATGGGAATTACGTACGTAAGCGCATGTACGAAGCCAGACATTAATCTGTGGACCGCGATAGCGCACGCTAACAAAGGTCAGTTAGCGCACGCTAAGGCTGTTAAGGCTATTGCGCACGCAAAACATAATGTTTAGCGCACGCTAGTAATGCAGTCTATATAAGGGACAGACGGGTATTATGAAGCATTTCGTCCATTCTTTCACCTTCAGTCGATAGAGAGAGCTTTGGAAGGTTCTTGAGGTTCCCAAACACGGTGAGGTGGTGATCTTTAACAAGATTAAAGATGGAAATCATGGATTAAAGCTTTGTTCTTGAAATCATTGGTGACTCTTGGAAATGGATTCAACCTTGGAAATCAATCCATTCCTTCATAAAGTTAATCACTCTTCATCTTTGGATTTCGTTTTGCATTGAATGTTGATGTTCTTGAGTTGATTATTATTACATAAACAAGTTGAAAAGCATGATTATGAGATGGATTACCGGAGTATGATGATATTAATATGATTCGTGTGATTTGAATTATGTAGTTCGTTTTCTTGAGATAAGTTGATGAATCTGTCTTCTGCTTTGCGGATGTTGATTATTAATCTCCGTAATGTTAGATTAGGGGAGTGTTGTTAAGGTTCTTGGTGTTCATGATGTTGATATTTGAGGAAGAAGATGATATTTGAATATAAGAATTGGATTAAGGGTTCGATGATTAGTTATATGTTAAAGGATATCGGATTTCGTTGTTTTGATATCTATGAGCATGATTTAGAATCACTTAGTGTTCTTGATAATCGCTATATGTTGATCGGTATCTGAAAAACATGCATCAGTACAGCATTAGCGCACGCTAAGCTTACTGCCTAGCGCACGTTAACGGGAGCAACTTAGCGCACGCTACGTTAAGTGATTAACGTGCGCTAAGAAGGTAGAAAGTGCAGTATTTTCGTATTGTGGTTATGAATTCGTGCTGGTTTGAGTTGGATTGATCCGACTAGGGTTTAATTGAGATATTGTTGAGTCGTTGGGTTTGTGAATTGATTTTATCGATTGTTGATTGTTATCGAACTTGTTGTTTATCGAATTACTAGGTTGAGAATATTGATCGGTGATTATAACCGTGTGTTGCGGTCGAGTTCGAGGATGTTCGTGAATTTCTTTGGTCGGGACCGAAGAACTTGTAGATGTCGACAATGGATTTGGTAACAGCTTCCTCGTCGTTGTATCGGTATCGAGGTAAGTTATTACTTGCTCAGTTTATAGTATTTAATGAATGGTTTCCGTTTCATTCGTGTATAATTCGTATAGCAATGTTTATAATCTTAATCACAGGAGATTTGGGATTATAAATCGTATTCGAGTTTTGGGAATCTAAATCATAATGTATATGATTTACTTTTGTTATTGGTATACTTGTATATCCAGGATATATTGTGATAAAGACGAACATATGAATTATCTGCAATCCGTGATATTTTGGACCGTCGAGTATTGAGGATAATGGTTCGTGATGGTTTAGACATTGAGATCGTTCTCGAAGGAGTCGGGGCAAGTACTCTATTCATTTTTATCATTTGTGTCGATCATGTCGTGATACATTCGTGTATCGTTGTTGTCATGCATTTGTGCATTGTTGTTGTCGTGTATTGTGTAATGTTGTTTTGTGCAGTTGTGCATTGTTGTCATATGTCCACCTCGTGTTGGTCCGAAGGGATCATCGGGGGATCTATGCTAGCGCTGGATCATCGAACGGGTTTTCCACCTCGGGTTGGTCTGACGGGATCATCGGGGAATCTAGGCAGTGAACGCTGGATCATCGGATTGCCATGTATTGTTGTTGTGCATATATATATTATGGGTTTGCCATAAGTATACATTGTCGTTATTGTTGTAATCATATTGACGTTGTCATATGAGTATGCATTTGTAGGTCTTGTGTTAGGACCATGTCCGTATGTTGTGTTGATCTGATCTCGGATTAGAATGACGTGATGGTAATGGTATTTCGTATCTTGAGGTATGTTCCGTATTTCCTTGTTACTTGTCTTTGATGGACAATCGATTATCGTATTAGAAATGTCGACGTTATCCGATGGATTGAATTGGCCAGAGTTGGTATAATTTCCGTATCGCGAGTTATGATAATGTTTTGAGAACCTTGGGTATTGTTGAGATACCGTACAGATATTTTGGTATTATCTTATTGTGTTGTTAAGGATACGAATCATGGATTTTCGTAAAGTTACGACGGTAAGATTACATTGGTCGTATTCTTACTTAGTATTTCCATTGATATGTAATTATTGACGTGCTGTGATGGTTATCATTGTTGGATATTATGGCTGACCCCGTCGTGGGGTTTCTTTTTAGGTTCTTGGATTATCAAGCTTGTAGCGGTCGTGAAGAGATGAGCTTTCCGAAGGATACTGGCTAGGACATGTATTTGTGTATTGATCTTCTGATCTGTTGTTGTATTCTGCTGCTAGAGTATTTTAATTGTTTGTCTTTATCCGCTGCGTGAGTATTTTTAAATGGCCTTTTGGTATCTGGTAACTTAGGTTACTTTGGCAATCATTTTCTAAATCTATTCTGTCGGGACGTGTAAGCGATAGCTTAACGTATGTTTTTAAACTGTTGAGTTTTGGCATTTCGGGCCTTATGGTTTCAAATGAGATTTTAGGACGGTCTTGATAAACGAGTTTTATAAAGTCTTCAAATGTTTTTAATAGATAATACCGTCGTTAGCCTCTTGGACGTTTGTAAATGTTTGCGAAAATTTCCTTCAGCCTTGTGGGTTCCATCTCGGGGCCCACGGCGCTGTAATATTCCCGGTCGGATCTGGGGGTGTTACAGAATATGGTATCGAAGCCTAGGTTGTGAAAACCTAGGCAGTCAGGTCGAGTTGGGTCGTGCTTTTGTCGTGTCATTCGAGTTGTCGGTTGACAAGTGTCTGAGCTCTGAGTTTTTGTTGTTCACTCGGGCTTATAGGTTATGTGATTTATCAGTGTAGTACTGGGATTGTTTTAAACTTTTCCAATTGGTGCTAACGTGATTCTTTTGAAAGAGATGTGTTGTGTTCTCAAGTTACTGAGTTTGCAAAACGTGTGTTTTGAAAATACCTGTGTCGAGTATTTTCTTGAGTCGAGACATGTGCCAGTATCACGGGGAGTCGTCGGCTTCACGATCTGTAAGTATTTGGATTTTGGATTTCATTGAGATTTATTGCTGTTCTAGGTTGATATGCTTTGAGATACAGCAGAAAGATATTATGCATTTCAGTATGAGATGACAGAGTTGGGACAGGATTGACGATCTTGAGAAGTTATGATTTTGGAAATCAATATGTCGATTAAGTTTTGGAACAGAGTTTTGCATTTGGGAGAAATATCATGGATTGTTCAGGAGAATATGTAGTCATGTTAGTTCATTTTGAGATATGCGAACTGTTTTGAACATTTGAAAATGATACTTTTCAAAATGAATGTTCTACGGATGTTTTACGGAAAATGATATTTGGGCCGAGACCCAATCGATTTTGAAATAGTTTTGTAACTCACGACTTGAGGCCAAAAAAGGGGTTTTATACTTTTTAAACTTATTGTAATGCGGAACAAGATACGGGCTGAGACCCTAATGTTTAAAAAGGCTTTTTCATGTTTTCTAAAACTCCCGAGATTTGTAAAGCACTTTACCAATCGTTTATCTATTTGATTATTACCTTTCGGGGTTTCGGCTTACTTATTCAAATGAAACTTCTCGGAAAGTCTTTCGCTGTGTTGATTTGTTTCAATGTTTTGCCATAGCATATTTGAGGTATTCCAGGATGGGTTAATGGTTGACGTTGCGAGTCATATGTGGAAAAGGAGTTTTTGGTCGGAGTTTATATATTGAGATTTTGGAACTCTATCGTGTGGTTTTCCGATGGAATATCAGTGGATATTGGTGACGAACCGAATTGGTATAGAGGAGTTTGGAAGTGGTCATTCATTTGCATAGTTTTCATTTTAACCCCATGCTGGTTGCTTTGGATATTGAGTGGTTGTCCCCACTCCACTCATGATTGGATATGTTCATTAGTTTGTGATTGGTTGTTCGTATGCCGAGGAGTATGTTCGACAGTCAGGTGTGTTTATTTAGATCCACTGTATGTGATTGATGTGTCGTTTTGAGAACTTTATTCTTTCGTATATCGGTTTCTATGGTTCTTTGTTGATCGTGTTGGAGTTTACCGTGTGAAGGTATTCTCGATTTTTGTTGATCGTTCATTGGTAATATTGGAGTTTATCATGATGATGATATTCTTGGACGTGTTTTGACCTTTGGATTGGTCGTATTAGAGTTTATCATATCGATGATATTCTCGGTTAATTTATTGGTTGATTATTGCTGGTGATCATCTGAGCGTTCAGATTGTCTGTCGATGTTTCGGGATTCGTTACCATTGTGTTGAGCAGTTGTTTCACAGATGTATCGTGCATTATTGGTTTTTAGTAGATTGGGACTTGATTGTATAATCAGGTAGACGAGATTTGACACGGATAGATTACTTCATCCGAAGATGATATATTTTGTTGAGACTCATGTAATGTGATTGTAAGCGTATTGAGGCTTTACAGTGAAGTCGCTTGCTAGTATCTCAGGAGATCGTCGACTTTGCGCAACTGTAAGTATGCTGTTTGGGTTATTCGTTAATGATGATGATCGATCATTATCGTGATGGTTTGGGAATATTTTGGTTGAACGATTTGTTTGTTTTTCTATAACGGCTTGCAAGTTTCGAGGACGAAACTTAATTTAAGTGGTGTAGTATGTAATATTCGGAATTCTATTACTATTGTTTAATGTTATTTTATCCGAGTTATGTTGTACAGCGTGGAATCTGTACAGTATGGCTAAAATAATTGAAGGACCGAGACATCTGTATTGGTATAATTGTCGTACTTGGTCGACAATTGGATGTAAGAAGTATATCTATTCAGTATGCTGTATGTTCGTATTCTGTATGTTGAGACGTTGGACAAAAATAGCTGAAAATGGCTAAGTGTAACATTATTAGCGCACGCTAATAACAATGAGTAGCACACGCTATCGTGCAGGTTTAGCGCACGCTACGGATATAAGATAACGCACGATAATGCAGTCAGATCGGAAGGAATCTGCGTGTGGACCAGGCCACTTTCGGCGCACGTTCTGATAAGTCAACGAATGTTGTAATGTAGTGTTAGCGCACGTTAATGCATGTTGATTAGCGCACGCTAGCTATATATCGGATAAAAAAGGAATCTTATCCTCGTTAGCACTTTCAGCGGGTGGACCAGTCTTCGGAGCATACAGACAAACGAGTCAACTGATATTAGCGCACGCTAAACTCAAGGACTTGCGTACGCTAGAGAGTGTAAGTTGCGTACGCTAATGCATGGGCATTACATACATAAGCACATGTACAAAGCCAGACATTAGTCTCTAGACCGCGATAGCACACGCTAACAAAGGTCAGTTAGCGCATGCTAAGGCTGTTAAGGCTGTTGCGCACGCTAAACATAAGGTTTAGCGCACGCTAGTATTGTAGTCTATATAAGGGACAGACGGGTATTATGAAGCATTTCGTCCATTTTTTCAGTTTCAGTCGATAGAGAGAGCTTTGGGAGGTTCTTGAGGATCCCAAACACGGTGAGGTGGTGATCTTTAACAAGATTAAAGATGAAAATCATGGATTAAAGCTTTGTTCTTGAAATCATTGGTGACTCTTGGAAATGGATTCAACCTTGGAAATCAATCCATTCCTTTATAAAGGTAATCACTCTTCATCTTTGGATTTCGTTTTGGATTGAATGTTGATGTTCTTGAGTTGATGATTATTACATAAACAAGTTGACAAGCATGATTATGAGATGGATTACCGGAGTATGATGATATTAATATGATTAGTGTGATTTGAATTATGTAGTTCGTTTTCTTGAGATAAGTTGATGAATCTTTCTTCTCCTTTGCGAATGTTGATGATTAATCTCCGTAATGTTAGATTAGGGGAGTGTTGTTAAGGTTCTTGGTGTTCATGATGTTGATATTTGAGGAAGAAGATGATATTCGAATATAAGAATTGGATTAAGGGTTGGATGATTACTTATATGTTAAAGGATATCGGATTTCGTTGTTTTGATATCTATGAGCATGATTTAGAATCACTTGGTGTTCTTGATAATCGCCATATGTTGATCAGTATCTGAAAAACATGCATCAGTACAGCATTAGCGCACGCTAAGCTTACTGCCTAGCGCACGCTAACGGGAGCAACTTAGCGCATGCTATGTTAAGTGATTAACGTGCACTAAGAAGGCAGAAAGTGTAACAGCCCGAAAGCGGCGGCTATTACAGTGCCGTGGACCCCTACCGGGACCCACCAGGCGATATCACGATATACACCTACAACCTGACAACGTGGCACCGTACCACAATATTTATCAAAACCCCGATGTGGAGTATAAGTTATACATGTCTTTAATATGAGCAAACATACATAGGATCCAAATTCGGTACAGACCATATGACGATGGGGAATACCTAACAAATTATAGTACATTCATCCAACACAAAATAAAATGAAAATCACAATAAGACATAACCAAACATCAAAAGACTCGGGGCCCCCGAAATAGCATCCTTCAAAACCCTCCGTCACCATCGTGCTCTTCTGTGCCTTGCCCTTTCCTCGCCCTGAAATACAAGTATTTCTCCCCAAACCACAGGGTCAGTTATACATGATAATAATTCTCATGACATTATACATTTCATATACATACATATCTCAAAGAAACAACCGACTACTGAATACACTCCGCAGGCGTATAAACAGTCAGTCCCAACTGTCGAACATATCCAAATATACGAACGACCATATAATATGGCTCAAGACGGACGTCACAGTACGCCCGATCCGGAAATGTGTCCGTGCACATGTCTACCCCGTATACAGAATCCAAAATATACGTGGGACGATGTACCTAATTAGCCTCACGAACTACGTCTCGTGTGCACGATCTAAATGCGGAAAACATCCACGTATGATCATCAAGTGCCCGGCTAAAAATCCTACACATAACCAATCGGCATGCAGATATGACTCCAGAGATGTCACGATAAAGCATGACAACGAAACTCAATGAATTACACCTTTATCAAGGAATCGAACGACTCGCCGAAGTGTCAACAAAGCTCAAAAGGACCAACGGTAACAAGAACGGTGAATTCGGGCATATCATCCCAACACAATGATAGTACGATCAAGGGCATAACCATATCACGAATCATAGATTCTCAGAACATTTCATATACACGAAACGCATAATAACCACAAGAATTCAACCATCATTATAACCAAGCAAGATAACTTGCCTCAATTCCGTAGATGAATAATCCTTCTTTGAATGATCGAATGAACAGTATCCTCGTCTAACAATATTCACGTGAACATGCGACCTTGAATGAAACGTAATTCATTCAACAACACATTCGTATGATAATGGTATTATTATATAGAAACAATATTCGTAAGTTTACTTGAATAGTTCAATTATTCTATAGAACATTCTAATGTTCCAATTACGAATCATCATCTAACATGTTTATTAGGTTCATTCACAAATTCTAGCATTAATGTCTAGTATTTGAAGCCCAGAATATTACCAATGTAACATTGTGAAAACATCCTTCAAATCATCGGCACTTCTGATTATGATATAAGTTTGTGTTTAATTACATTCTTCATTATTTTACCAACGATTACATTAAAACCGATTCCTATATGAAAGCATAAATTTAAGTTTTTAGTGAACTAAGAGCATCATCTTAATTTACGTCTCTTAACACACACGGAATAATGAAATGGAATTCGGCTACTCCCTCTACCGCATTTGTATCACCATATTCACTACAACCCTCCTAAGAACATTATCAACATATTAATGTAGTGATTAACACCTCTTTAATTTATCAACGAAATCGATTAACTTGGACATATGAAGATTTCGTGTGTATTTTATCAAAATCCATTGTTTTACTTTTGAAGAAGTTATTAAAAACCTAATTATATCATTGTATATTTGAAATTCTAAATATAACTTCATCCCATCTTTTGAAAATTATCTTCGGAGGATTAACATAATTCTTCAAACAATTCATCACAAATGTATCGGTTCTAGAGGGCAAAAAATATGGTTCCATATTACCTTTCAAAAATCAATTGAATGTTCAAAACAAGATTAGTATCTCCCACCTCTAATCATTAAGGATTTCATTCCTAACATGTTCTTAGTGTTGAGACTATAATCAACTTTCGATTATCATGTTATTAATCAGGTTTTATCTATTATTATCAACACAACCATATTATGAAGTTATCATACATCAAGAAGTAATACTAATACCCCTAATGTTGATCTTCACTTAGTTTGAGCATGATTCAAATAATTTATCATGTTTATACTAGCCTAAACTAACATTATGTGACGTGTTTATATACTAACATCATCATAAGCATAGATTTAATATGAGTTAAAGAAAAACCAGCCTCAAAATGAAGAACAACACCAACACTTCCAAGAACACACTTCAATCTCCTAGTCTCCAAGTCACAAACCAAGTGCTGAAGCTCCCACACAAGATAGAAGGGATACAAATCGATTTGGCAGGGTGGGGAATCGTTTTCTCAGAGGGAAGGTTGAATGGGTCGAGCAGGAAAATGAAAGGCAAGTCATATTTTTATAACCTGAACTCAGCATTACGCACGTTAAAGAGAGGGGTTAACGTACGTTAAGGCCCTTACGTACGTAATCTCATAATCATTACGTACGTAATCGATTTATCAGATCTTACTGACTTGAAATACACAATTCGTTACGCACGTTAATATATAACTATTACGTATGTAATAGCCGTTGACTTGGCTATCGCGATCGACTCCCGACCACCTACCCACGTTCGGTCCCACCCACCGAAAGGCGGGCTGCTGATGGATACCCCGCATTACGTATGTTAACATATGAATGTTACATACGTAAGGCTACGTACATAGCGTACGTAAAGAAGATAGGCTAACGTACGTTAAGTTCTATAACAAGCAGAAATGGAAATCTCCCAATATCACCCAACAATTAATATAGTATGAATGACCATGATTCCAACTTAACATAATTCGTCGATATACTTGCTACAAAAATACAGATATGGTGCGAAAATACTTGGTTTAAATCAGAAAATACAATAGTAAAGGCGAGGGTATTACATACTCCCCCCCTTAAAAGGAGTTTCGTCCCCGAAACTAAGGGGTAAACATCTCGGGGTATCTCTCTCGCATAATATCCTCAGTCTCCCACGTAGATTCCTCGACTTCATGTCTCGACCACTGAATTTTCAATAAGGAAATCGCCTTGTTCCTCAACTATTTGACTCTCCTTTCGAGTATCCGTATAGGACGCTCCTCATACGAATGGTCATCGGCTATCTCGACCTCGTCGAATTGAATAATGTGGCTCGGGTCAGCAACATACTTTCTTAACTGAGATACATGGAATACGTTGTGAATCCGGCTCAAGGCTGGTGGTAATGCTAAACGATAGGCTAGGTCGTCTACTCGCTCCAGGATTTCAAACGGACCAATATACCTTGGGCTCAACTTGCCTCTCTTCCCGAATCGGAAAACACCTCGAGTAGGAGATACTTTGACTAGTACATGATCAGCAACCTCAAACTCGAGTAGTCATCGACGATTATCTACATATGATTTCTGGCGGCTTTGGGCCGTTAAAAGACGACTCTTGATCAGGATAATCTTCTCGCGGGCTGCTAATAACATATCAGGCTCTGTACAAATAGATTCAGATAAATCATCCCAACACAAAGGGGACCTACAACGGAGACCATACAATGCCTCATAGGGTGCCATCATGATCGAGGCGTGCCAGCTGTTATTATATGTGAACTCCACTAACGGTAGTTGGGCTTCCCAGTCGTACTTCCAATCGAGAGCACATGCCCTCAACATATCCTCCAGAGTTTGAATAGTCCTCTCAGAATGACCATCGGTCTGAGGATGAAAAGCCGTACTGAAGTTCAATTGTGTACCCATCGCATGATGAACCGCCTTCCAGAAGTGCGACACGAACTGTCCGTCACGATCTGACACAATACTCTTAGGGGTACCATGCAGTCTCACAATCTCTTTGATGAACAATTGAGCCAATCTCTCAGGGCCCCACGTATCCTTGATCTCCAAGAAGTGGGCTGATTTAGTCAGTCGATCCACAATCACCCAAATCGTATTCATGCCTCGACGGCTCGTCGGCAAGATAGTAATAAAATCCATCGATATGTCTTCCCACTTCCACTCGGGAATTGGAAGCGGTTTCATCATGCCAGCTGGTCGTTGATGCTCAATCTTGACCTGCTGACAGGTCAAACATTTCGAAACGAATCCGGCAACCTCCCGTTTCATGGTACCCCACCAATAATACAGCTTCAAATCCTTATACATTTTGTTCGATCCCGGGTGTATGGAATACGGGGTAGCATGAGCCTTCTTCAGAATAGTATCCCTCAACTCTTCGTCTGCTTGTACACATACTCGGTTTTTAAAGCGTATCAGTCCATCCTCGTGAACCACAAATCCAGGGGCCTTCCCCTGATCGATTTCTCCTTGAATTTTGGATAAGAACGGGTCCGTCATCTGTTTCGTCCTGACCATCTCATCCAGGGATGATGAAATCTCAAGCGTGCAAAGTTGTCCCTGAATGCGTTGTAACTAGACCTCAATCTCTGGTCTCATGAACTCTAATTGCAACTCCCTCTGGGTGGTCAAACGAGCCAGTATCTGCTCCTGCACTGTCTTACGACTCAAGGCATCGGCAACCACGTTTGCCTTGCCTGGATGATAAAGGATCTCGATATCATAATATTTGATTAGCTCTAACCACCTCCTTTGTCTCATATTCAACTCCTTCTGAGTAAAAATATATTTCAGGCTCTTGTGATCCGTAAAAATCTGGCAGGTAACTCCATACAGATAGTGGCGCCAGATTTTTAAAGCAAACACTACGGCTGCTAACTCCAAATAATGAGTCGGGTAGTTGACCTCGTAAGGACGCAATTGTCTAGATGCATAGGCGATCACTTTCCCGTTATGCATTAATACGCAGCCAAGGCCCTGTCTCGATGCATCGCTATATACCATGAATCCTTCCGTTCCTTTAGGTAGAACCAAAACAGGTGCTGAAATTAATCGACTCTTGAGTTCATCAAAACTTTGCTGACATGCTACCGACCACAAGTACTTCTTATCTTTCCTCAACAGATTAGTCATCGGTTGAGCAATTTTTTGGAAAAACCTTCCACGAATCGTCTGTAATAACCTGCTAGACCCAGAAAACTACGAACTTCCTTCACGTTCTTCGGAGGTATCCAGTCTCGGATAGATTCTGTCTTCTGTGGATCTACTCTCACTCCATCTGCTGATATTACATGTCCCAGAAAAATAACTTCAGGCATCCAGAATTCACATTTAGAAAATTTTCCATAGAGTTGTTCTCGCCTTAGCGCATCGAGAACCTGGCGGAGGTGATACTCATGCTCCTGATGATTACGAGAGTAGATCAAAATGTCGTCAATAAATACGACTACAAAACGATCCAGGTAATTAATAAAAACCCGATTCATCAATTCCATGAACACTGCAGATGCATTAGTCAGTCCGAATGGCATGACAACGAACTCATAATGCCCATAGCGAGTGCGAAAAGCTGTCTTTGGAATGTCAGACTCTCGAATCCGTAATTGGTGGTACCCGGATCTCAAGTCGATCTTAGAAAATACAGCGGCTCCCTGGAGCTGATCCAATAGATCATCGATGCGAGGTAAAGGATATTTGTTCTTAATTGTTACTTTGTTCAGCTCACGGTAATCAATACACAAACGCAGCGATCCGTCTTTCTTCCGTACGAATAACACCGGCGCTCCCCAAGGGGATGCACTGGGTCGAACATATCCTTTCTCAGTTAACTCCTCAAGTAGACTCGTCAACTCCTGCATCTCAGGCGGGGACATACGATCGGGAGCTATCGAACGCGGGGACGACCCTGGCTCCAACTCAGTGGTGAAATCTACCTCTCACGTGGGGGTAGTCCCGAAGCTCTTCCGGAAATACATCCGGATAGTCTCGAACTACCGGAATATCAACCAATTTTGACCGTCATCGGTTGTCTTGGTCATGTAACACCAATAACCAATGCATCCCTAGTTCAGTAATCTCACAGCCTTCATAGCGCTGATGACTCTCCCAGAATGATTGGGATTATCACCCCGAAAATACACTTGATGCCATCATCAGATGTGACGGTCACCATTCGCTTACGGACGCTAAGCACGGCATTGTGATGATCCATCCAGTCAATACCCAAGATTACGTCATCTTTAGGTAAGTCAACCACAATCAAGTCGGACAACCACTCACGGTCGTTCATGCGAATTGGACAGTTCTGTACTTCACGATTCCCATTAATTCTTCTACCATCGGGTAGACCAATTACATAAGGTTCACAATCGGTAACATGATTCAATTGCAAACGACTCAAACAAGAAGTAGACAAAAAGAAATTTGAAGCACCAGTATCAAAAAGAACACAAACGGGCTGAGAGTGGATCTCGAGAGTACCTGCAATCATGATGGCTTCGGGATCATCGGCTTTCTTCATCTCGTCGACTCTGGGTTTTGCAACCCCGGAAGCAGGTGTACCAGCTTGATTTCCACGGCCCATCCCTTTGTTTGCCCCGGTAGTCTGGTAAGAAGCAGACGGAGGAGCACGGTCCTGGACAGAAGACTGCATTGGAGCAAGAGATGCTACTGGAGCACGCCCGGGTCCACTCCTGAAATAACGAGCACGATGTCCACTCTTCCAACAAGTGTGACATGCAACGGCCGGCTTCGGACACTTGGAGCTGATGTGTCCCTGGTCCCCACAGTTATAACACATGACAGGTGAGCTGATTGCCCGAGAGTGCGTTCCTGTCGGCTTCGGTGCCATAGGTGGCCATTCAGAAGGATTTGGTACAGGCTGGGGCTTCTTGAACATCCCCCGGTTACTGTCTGCCTGGGTCTGGTTCCTGGATCTCTTGTTGGAAAACTGAGGCTGCTTCTTGGAAATCTCCTTCACAGTAAGTTCATACTCCAAAGCCTTCTCAATAAACTCTGGTATGGTCTTACATTGGTGATTAAGAAATTGCATCCTCATTCGGGGTTTAAGCCTCTTGAGGAAGTATTTGATCTTATCAGCTTCCGAACAGAAAACTGACGTAGCAAAAGGGAGAAGTGCTTGGAATTTTTCAGCAATAGCTAACACATCCTCGTCTTCCGATGGATCGGGGTTCAGTAATTCGGACAGTTTGGCTTCACGGAGGGGTGCAGGATAGTAACGATCTAGCATAAGAGTCTTAAATTCCTCCCAAGTACTCGCGCCATCAGCAGGCCTCACAGAAATCCACCAAGTATGGGCACTCTTACTAAGGTAGTAGGCTGCCACAGCAACTCGATTTTCCTCTGGGCATTCCACCATCTCGAACAGTTTCTCGAAATGCTCTATCCAGTGTACAAGTCAGCAGGCTCAGATGAGCCTTCAAAAGTCGGAGGTCGCTGTCGTGATATGTCGCTAATAATCCGGCTCACGATCCCGCCATGCACCAGAGGCGGAGGCTGCTGTCCCTGCTGTTGACCAGTAGTATTCCTCTGCATAGCTTCCATTAGCTGACCCATTTGGGTCATCTGGGCCATCATGCCCTGCGTCACGGTGTAAGTATCGACACGTGCATTTTCTCCAGTGTGATGTGATTGGTCCCTAGAAGGCGAATCACTGCCTGTAGAACTCTGTTCCACATTCGCGCGCCTGTTGGCTCGTGGTATCGGGATTTGGCCCCTTCCGTGGTCTCGTCCCCCTCTGCCACGGCCTCTCAGATTCCTTTCCATACTGAAAGAATCAAGTCATAAGTACAGTTCAAGTTATCAATCATAATTCATGCTAAGTTAATGGCAACATGGAATTTCATATCCAACAAAGCAGTTCGTAAAGAATCACTGGCACCGCAGGTGCTACACACTCAATTTCATATCAACATCAAGTCGAAACAATTCCAATCACATAATTAATTTAGGTTTTCCTCCAACAGATGAATTTTACCACATGTTAGCAAGATGCCAAGATAAGTAAAGAGACCAATACGTCATCAATATCATGCCAGTAATCAAATTATAGCTCATGAGAACATACCGTATTCGACGGGTCAGGCGCTTGCACAGGTTACACGTGGCACGAAGGTTTCTTGATGCTATTTAGATTCTACAATGACTCAAAAGAAAACACACTCTCTGATACCATCTTCTGTAACAGCCCGAAAGCGGCGGCTATTACAGTGCAGTGGACCCCTACCGGGACCCACCAGGCGATATCACGATATACACCTACAACCTGACAACGTGGCACCGTACCACAATATTTATCAAAACCACGATGTGGAGTATAAGTTATACATGTACTCTTTAATATGAGCAAACGTACATAGGATCCAAATTCGATACAGACCATATGACGATGGGCAATACCTAACAAATTATAGTACATTCATCCGACACAAAATAAAATGAAAATCACAATAAGACATAACCAAACATCAAAAGACTCGGGCCCCCCGAAATAACATCCTTCAAAACCCTCCGTCACCATCGTGCTCTTCCTGTGCCTTGCCCTTTCCTCGCCCTGAAATACAAGTATTTCGCCCCAAACCATAGGGTCAGTTATACATGATAATAATTTCCATGACATTATACAATTCATATACATACGGATCTCAAAGAAACAACCGACTACTAAATATACCCTGCAGGCGTATAAACAGTCAGTCCCAACTGTCGAACATATCCAAATATACGAACGACCATATAATATGGCTCAAGACGGACGTCACAGTACACCCGATCCGGAAATGTGCCCGTGCACATGTCCACCCCGTATACGGAATCCAGAATATACGTGGGACGATGTACCTAATTAGCCTCACGAACTACGTCTCGTGTGCACGATCTAAATGCGGAAAACATCCACGCATGATCATCAAGTGCCCGGCTAGAAATCCTACACATAACCAATCGGCACGCAGATATGACTCCAGAGATGTCACGATACAACATGACAACGAAACTCAATGAATTACACCTTTATCAAGGAATCGAACGACTCGCCGAAGTGTCAACAAAGCTCAAAAGGACCAACGGTAACAAGAATGGTGAATTCGGGCATATCATCCCAACACAATGATAGTACGATCAAGGGCATAACCATATCACGAATCACAGATTCTCAGAACATTTCATATACACGAAACGCATAATAATCACAAGAATTCAACCATCATTATAACCAAGCAAGATAACTTGCCTCAATTCCGTAGATGAATATTCCTTCTTTGAATGATCGAACGAACGGTATCCTCGTCTAACAATATTCACGTGAACAAGTGACCTTGAATGAAACGTAATTCATTCAACAACACATTCGTACGATAATGGTATTATTATATAGAAACAATATTCGTAAGTTTACTTGAATAGTTCAATTATTCTATTGAACATTCTAATGTTCCAATTACGAATCATCATCTAACATGTTTATTAGGTTCATTCACAAATTCTAGCATTAATGTCTAGTATTTGAAGCCCAGAATATTACCAATGTAATATTGTGAAAACATCCTTCAAATCATCGGCACTTCCGATTATGATATAAGTTTGTGTTTAATTACATTCTTCATTATTTTAAAAAACGATTACATTAAAACCGATTCCTATATGAAAGCATAAATTTAAGTTTTTAGTGAACTAAGAACATCATCTTAATTTACGTCTCTTAACACACACGGAATAATGAAATGGAATTTGGCTACTCCCTCTACCGCATTTGTATCACCATATTCACTACAACCCTCCTAAGAACATTATCAACATATTTATGTAGTGATTAACACCTTTTAATTTATCAACGAAATCGACTAACTTGGACATATGAAGATTTCGTGTGTATTTTATCAAAATCCATTGTTTTACTTTTAAAGAAGTTATTAAAAACCGAATTATATCATTGTATATTTGAAATTCTAAATATAACTTCATCCCATCTTGTGAAAATTATCTTCGGAGGATTAACATAATTCTTCAAACAATTCATCACAAAGGTATCGGTTCTAGAGGGCCAAAAATATGATTCCATATTACCTTTCAAAAATCAATTGAATGTTCAAAACAAGATTAGTATCTCCCACCTCTAATCATTAAGGATTTCATTCCTAACATGTTCTTAGTTTTGAGACTATAATCAACTTCCGATTATCATGTTATTAATCAGGTTTTATCTATTATTATCAACACAACCATATTATGAAGTTATCATACATCAAGAAGTAATACTAATACCCCTAATGTTGATCTTCACTTAGTTTGAGCATGATTCAAAAAATTTATCATGCTTATACTAGCCTAAACTAACATTATGTGAAGTGTTTATATACTAACATCATCATAAGCATAGATTTAATATGAGTTAAAGAAAAACCAACCTCAAAATGAAGAACAACACCAACACTTCCAAGAACACACTTCAATCTCCTAGTCTCCAAGTCATAAACCAAGCGCTGAAGCTCCAACACAAGATAGAAGGGATAGAAATCGATTTGCCAGGGTGGGGAATTGTTTTCTCAGAGGGAAGGTTGAATGGGTCGAGCAGGAAAATAAAAGGCAAGTCATATTTTTATAACCTGAACTCAGTATTACGTACGTTTACGTTAAGGCCCTTACGTACGTAATCTCATAATCATTACGTACATAATCGATTTATCAGATCTTACTGACTTGAACTACACAATTCGTTACGTACGTAAATATATAACTATTACGTACGTAATAGCCGTTGACTTGGCTGTCGCGATCGACTCCCGACCACCTACCCACGTTCGGTCCCACCCGCCGAAAGGCAGGCTACTGATGGATACCCCGCATTACATACGTTAACATATGAATGTTACGCATGTAAGGCTACGTACATAGCGTATGTAAAGAAGATAGGCTAACGTACGTTAAGTTCTATAACAAGCAGAAATGGAAATCTCCCAATATCACCTAATAATTAATATAGTATGAATGACCATGATTCCAACTTAACATAATTCGTCGATATACTTGCTACAAAAATACAGATACGGTGCGAAAATACTTGGTTTAAATCAGAAAATACAATAGTAAAGGCGAGGGTATTACAGAAAGTGCAGTATTTTCGTGTTGGGGTTATGAATTCATGCTGGTTTGAGTTGGATTGATCCGACTAGGGTTTAATCGAGATATTGTTGAGCCGTTGGGTTTGTGAATTGATTTTATCGATTTTTGATTGTTATCGAACTTGTTGTTTATCGAATTACTAGGTTGAGAATATTGATCGGTGATTATAACCGTGTGTTGCAGTCGAGTTCGGGGCAAGTACTCTATTCATTTTTATTATTTGTGTCGATCATGTCGTGATACATTAGTGTATCATTGTTGTCATGCATTTTTGCATTGTTTTTGTCGTGTATTGTGTACTGTTGTTTTGTGCAGTTGTGCATTGTCTATGCTAGCGTGTGCTGGATCGTCGGACGGGTTTTCCACCTCGGGTTGGTCTGACGGGATCATCGGGGAATCTAGGCAGTGAACGCTGGATCATCAGATTGCCATGTATTGTTGTTGTGCATATGTATATTATGGGTTTGCCATAAGTATACATTGTCGTTATTGTTGTGATCATATTGACGTTGTCATATGAGTATGCATTTGTAGGTCTTGTGTTAGGACCATGTCCGTATGTTGTGTTGATCTAATCTCGGATTAGAATGACGTGATGGTAATGGTATTTCGTATCTTGAGGTATGTTCCGTATTTCCTTGGTACTTGTCTTTGATGGACAATCGATTATCGTATTGGAAATGTCGACGTTATCCGATGGATTGAATTGGCCAGAGTTGGTATAATTTCCGTATCGTGAGTTATGATAATGTTTTGAGAACCTTGGGTATTGTTGAGATACCGTACAGATATTTCGGTATTATCTTATTATGTTGTTAAGGATACGAATCATGGATTTTCGTAAAGTTATGACGGTAAGATTACATTGGTCGTATTCTTACTTAGTATTTCCATTGTTATGTAATTATTGACGTGATGTGATGGTTATCATTGTTGGATATTATGGCTGACCCCGTCATGGGCTTTCTTTTTAGGTTCTTGGATTATAAAGCTTGTAGTGGTCGTGAAGAGATGAGCTTTCCGAAGGATACTGGCTAGGACATGTATTTGTATATTGAGCTTCTGATCTGTTGTTGTATTCCGTTGCTAGAGTATTTTAATTGTTTGTCTTTATCCGCTGCGTGAGTATTTTTAAATGGCCTTTTGGTATCTGGTTAATTTGGCAATCATTTTCTAAATATATTCTGTCGGTACGTGTAAGCGATAGCTTAACGTATGTTTTTAAACTGTTGAGTTTTGGCATTTCGGGCCTTATGGTTTCAAATGAGATTTTAGGACAGTCTTGATAAACGAGTTTTATAAAGTCTTCAAATGTTTTTAATAGATAATACCGTCGTTAGCCTCTTGGACATTTGTAAATGTTTGCGAAAATTTCCTTCAGCCTTGTGGGTTCCATCTCGGGGCCCACGACACTGTAATATTCTCGGTCGGATCTGGGGGTGTTACAGAATATGGTATCGGAGCCTAGGTTGTGAAAACCTAGGCAGTCGGATCGAGTTGGGTCGTGCTTTTGTCGTGTCATTCGAGTTGTCGGTTGACAAGTGTCTGAGCTCTGAGTTTTTGTTGTTCACTCGGGCTTATGGGTTATGTGATTTATCAGTGTAGTACTGGGATTGTTGTAAACTTTTCCAAATGATGCTAACGTGATTCTTTAGAAAGAGATGTGTTGTGTTCTCAAGTTGAAATGAGTTTGCAAAATGTGTGTTTTGAAAATACCTGTATCGAGTATTTTCTTGAGTCGAGACATGTGCCAGTATCCCGGGGAATCGTCGGCTTCACGATCTGTAAGTATTTAGATTTTGGATTTCATTGAGATTTATTGTCGTTCTAAGTTGATATGCATTGAGATACAGCAGAAAAATATTATGCATTACAGTATGAGATGACAGAGTTGGGACAGGATTGACGATCTTGAGAAGTTATGATTTTAGAAATCAATATGTCGATTAAGTTTTGGAACAGAGTTTTGCATTTGGGAGAAATATCATGGATTGTTTAGGAGAACATGTAGTCATGTTAGTTCATTTTGAGATATGGGAACTGTTTTGAGCATTTGAAAATGATACTTTTCAAAATGAATGTTCTACGGATGTTTTACGGAAAATGATATTTGGGCCGAGACCCTATCGATTTTGAAATAGTTTTGTAAGTCACGACTTGAGGCCCAAAAAGGGGTTTTATACTTTTTAAACTTATTGTAATGCGGAACAAGATACGGGCTAAGACCCTAATGTTTAAAAAGGCTTTTTCATGTTTTCTAAAACTCCCGAGATTTGTAAAGCACTTTACCAATCGTTTATCTATTTGATTATTACCTTTCGTGGTTTTGGCTTACTTATCCAAATGAAACTTCTCGGGAAGTCTTTCGCTGTGTTGATTTGTTTCAATGTTTTGCCATAACATATTTGAGGTATTCCAGGATGGGTTAATGGTTGACGTTGCGAGTCATATGTGAAAAAGGAGTTTTTGGTCGGAGTTTATATATTGAGATTTTGGAACTTTATCGTGTGGTTTTCTGATGGAATATCAGTGGATATTGGTGACGAACCGAATTGGTATATAGGAGTTTTGAAGTGGTCATTCATTTGCATAGTTTTCATTTTAAAAACTTCGAAATCGTGCGGATTCGAAGGAAACTGTTATCGAATACTTGGCATTAGCGAGCCAGTTTAATTTTTTCGAAAATTGATTTTGTGGTCTTACCAAAATTTATGTTTTGAGTTTTGAAATTTTTGAAAGAACTTTTGAAAATTTGTCTTCTTGACGACACTATGTGATTTCAAACTGGTTTTGAAAATGTGATTAATATATATACGCATTTTGCATATCATGGTGAAGTCTAAGTGTGACTCACGAACTGAATAAGACGTCAGTATGGAACGATGAATAAAGATTCGAACTTCAGTATGGTAGTTGGTTATCCAGGGATGATCGGTTGAATTATCGGATAAGAGAAATATGCTGCGTGTTGTAGATTCATTCACATGATGTAATTTTGGAATTTTGGATTTTGCGAAACCGGGACATATGTGCTATGTCATTTTATTGGTACGGTAATAGCGCGATTTTACCATAGTGATTTTTGAATGACTTCTTTGTAAGCGTAGATTTGGGATAGTAACCCCATGCTGGTTGCTTTGGATATTGAGTGGTCGTCCCCACTCCACTCATGATTGGATATGTTCATCAGTTTGTGATTGGTTGTTCGTATGCTGATGAGTATGTTCGACAGTCAGGTGTGTTTATTTAGATCCACTGTATGTGATTGGTGTGTCATTTTGAGAACTTTATTCGTTCGTATATCGGTTTCTGTGGTTCTGTGTTGATCATGTTGGAGTTTACCGTGTGAAGGTATTCTCGATTTTCGTTGATCGTTCGTTGGTAATATTGGAGTTTATCATGATGATGATATGCTCGGCCGTGTTTTGACCTTTGCATTGGTCGTATTAGAGTTTATCATGTCGATGATATTCTCGGTTAATTTATTGGTTGATTATTGCTGGTGATCATCTGAGCGTTCAGATTGTCTGTCGATGTTTCGGGATTCGTTACCATTGTGTTGAGTAGTTGTTTCACAGATGTATCGTGCATTATTGGTTTTTAGCAGATTGGGACTTGATTGTATAATCAGGTAGATGAGATTTGACACGGATAGATTACTTCATCCGAAGATGATATATTTTGTTGAGACTCATGGAATGTGATTGTAAGCGTATTAAGGCTTTACAGTGAAGTTGCTTGCTAGTATCTCAGGAGATCGTCGACTTTGCGCAACTGTAAGTATGATGTTTGGGTTATTCGTTAATGATGATGATCGATCCTTGTCGTGATGGTTTCGGAATATTTTGGTTGAATGATTTGTTTGTTTTTCTATAACGACTTGCAAGTTTCGAGGACGAAACTTATTTTAAGTGGTGTAGTATGTAATATCCGAAATTCTATTACAATTGTTTAATGTTATTTTATCCGAGTTATGTTGTACAGCGTGGAATCTGTACAGTATGGGTAAAATAATTGAAGGACCGAGACATCTGTATTGGTATAATTGTCGTACTTCGTCGACAATTGGATGTAAGAAGTATATGTATTCAGTATGCCGTATGTTCGTATTCTGTGTGTTGAGACGTTGGACAAAAATAGCTGAAAATGGCTAAGTGTAACATTATTAGCGCACGCTAATAATCATGAGTAGTGCACGCTATCGTGCAGGTTTAGCGCACGCTACGGATATAAGATAACGCACGCTAATGCAGTCAGATCGGAAGGAATCTGCGTGTGGACCAGTCCACTTTCGGCGCACGTTCTGATAAGTCAACGAATGTTGTAATGTAATGTTAGCGCACGTTAATGCATGTTGATTAGCGCACGCTAACTGTATATCAGACAAAAAAGGAATCTTATCCTCGTCAGCACTTTCGACGGGTGGACCAGTCTTCGGAGCATACAGACAAATGAGTCAACTGATATTAGTGCACGCTAAACGCAAGGACTTGCGTACACTAGAGAGTGTAAGTTGCGTACGCTAATGCATGGGCATTACGTACGTAAACGCATGTACGAAGCCAGACATTAGTCTCTGGACCGCGATAGCGCATGCTAACAAAGGTCAGTTAGCACACGCTAAGGCTGTTGCGCACACCAAACATAAGGTTTAGCGCACGCTAGTAATGCAGTCTATATAAGGGACAGACGGGTATTATGAAGCATTTCGTCCATTCTTTCACCTTAAGTCGATAGAGAGAGGTTTGGGAGGTTCTTGAGATTCCCAAACACGGTGAGGTGGTGATCTTTAACAAGATTAAAGATGGAAATCATGGATTAAAGCTTTGTTCTTGAAATCATTGGTGACTCTTGGAAATGGATTCAACCTTGGAAATCAATCCATTCCTTCATAAAGGTAATCACTCTTCATTTTTGGATTTCGTTTTGGATTGAATGTTGATGTTCTTGAGTTGATGATTATTACATAAACAATTTGACAAGCATGATTATGAGATGGATTACCAGAGTATAATAATATTAATATGATTCGTGTGATTTGAATTATGTAATTCGTTTTCTTGAGATAAGTTGATGAATCTTTCTTCTCCTTTGCGGATGTTGATGACTAATATCTATAATGTTAGATTAGGGGAGTGTTGTTAAGGTTCTTGGTGTTCACGATATTGATATTTGAGGAAGAAGATGATATTTGAATATAAGAATTGGATTAAGGGTTGGATGATTATTTATGTTAAAGGATATCGGATTTCGCATGATTTAGAATCACTTAGTGTTCTTGATAATCGCCATATGTTGATCGGTATCTGAGAAACATGCAAGAGTACAGCATTAGCGCACGCTATGCTTACTGCCTAGCGCACGCTAACGGGAGTAACATAGCGCACGCTACGTTAAGTGATTAACGTGAGCTAAGAAGGCAGAAATTGCAGTATTTTCGTGTTGTGGTTATGAATTCGTGCTGGTTTGAGTTGGATTGATCCGACTAGGGTTTAATCGAGATATTGTTGAACTGTTGGGTTTGTGAATTGATTTTATCGATTGTTGATTGTTATCGAACTTGTTGTTTATCGAATTACTAGGTTGAGAATATCGATCGGTGATTATAACCGTGTGTTGCGGTCGAGTTCGAGGATGTTCGTGAATTGCTTTGGTCGGGACCGAGGAACTTGTAGATGACGGCAATGGATTTGGTAACATCTTCCTCGTCATTGTATCGGTATTGAGGTAAGTTATTACTTGCTCAGTTTATAGTATTTAATGAATGGTTTTCGTTTCATTCGTGTATAATTCGTATAGCAATGTTTATAATCGTAATCACAGGAGATTTGGGATTATAAATCGTATTCGAGTTTTGGGAATCTAAATCATAATGTATATGATTTACTTTTGTTATTGGTATACTTGTATATCGAGGATATATTTTGATAAAGACGAAGATATGAATTATCTGCAATCCGTGATATTTTGGACCGTCGAGTATTAAGGATAATGGTTCGTGATGGTTTAGACATTGAGATCGTTCTCGAAGGACTCGGGGCAAGTACTCTATTCATTTTTATCATTTGTGTCGATCATGTCGTGATATATTCGTGTATCATTGTTGTCATGCATTTGTGCATTGTTGTTGTCGTGTATTGTGTACTGTTGTTTTGTGCAGTTGTGCATTGTTGTCATATGTCCACCTCGTGTTGGTCCGACGGGATCATGGGGGGATCTATGCTAATGTGCACTGGATCATCGGACGGTTTTTCCACCTCGGGTTGGTCTGACGGGATCATCGTGGGATCTAGGCAGTGAACGCTGGATCATCGGATTGCCATGTATTGTTGTTGTGCATATGTATATTATGGGTTTGCCATAAGTATACATTGCCGTTATTGTTGTGCTCATATTGACGTTGTCATATGAGTATGCATTTGTAGGTCTTGTGTTAGGACCATGTCCGCATGTTGTGTTGATCTGATCTCGGATTAGACTGGCGTGATGGTAATGGTATTTTGTATCTTGAGGTATGTTCCGTATTTCCTCGGTACTTGTCTTTGATGGACAATCGATTATCGTATTGGAAATGTCGACGTTATCCGATGGATTGAATTGGCCAGAGTTGGTATAATTTCCGTATCGCGAGTTATGATAATGTTTTGAGAACCTTGGGTATTGTTGAGATACCGTACAGATATTTCGGTATTATCTTATTGAGTTTTTAAGGATACGAATCATGAATTTTCGTAAAGTTACGACGGTAAGATTACATTGGTCGTATTCTTACTTAGTATTTCCATTGATATGTAATTACTGATGTGATGTGATGGTTATCATTGTTGGATATTATGGCTGACCCCGTCGTGGGCTTTCTTTTTAGGTTCTTGGATTATCAAGCTTGTAGCGGTCGTGAAGAGATGAGCTTTCCAAAGGATACTGGCTAGGACATGTATTTGTATATTGAGCTTCTGATCTGTTGTTGCATTCCGCTGCTAGAGTATTTTAATTGTTTGTCTTTATCCGCTGCATGGGTATTTTTAAATGGCCTTTTGGTATCTGTTAACTTAGGTTACTTTGGCAATCATTTTCTAAATCTATTCTGTCGGTACGTGTAAGCGATAGCTTAACGTATGTTTTTAAACTGTTGAGTATTGGCATTTCGGGCCTTAAGGTTTCAAATGAGATTTTAGGACGGTCTTGATAAACGAGTTTTATAAAGTCTTCAAATGTTTTTAGTAGATAATACCGTCCTTAGCCTCTTGGACGTTTGTAAATGTTTGCGAAAATTTCCTTCAGCCTTGTGGGCTCCATCTCGGGGCCCACGTCGCTGTAATATTCCCGGTCGGATCTGGGGGTGTTACAGGTGCCGGTACCGGTGTTGCTACTATTTTGCAGTAGGTAGCTGCATTGATGACTCAGTTTACTCAAGCAGTTCAACGCAATACATATGTGACACAGAACATTGGCGCAAATAAGTGGCTTTGAGAAGTGGTTCGTATGAATCCCCCTTATTTCGCTGGTGCCGCAGATGCATTGAGATGGGATGGTTGGCTTTTCCAGTTGGGAAAGATATTCGAGATAGTTTATTGCCCAGAAGAACGTAAGTTGTCTGTCGCTCAGTATATTCTTGACAAAGATGCCGCTAATTGGTGGGAGGCTTTTAAGCCTCGAGATCGTGTTGTCACGTGGGCAGAGTTCCAGAGATTCATGAGAGATGAGTTTTGTCCAGAACCGATCAGAAATCAGAGGATTAATGAATTCTTTTTGGCGAAACCGCAAGGTGTACCATTGTCTCAAGTTATTATTGATTATAGCAAACAACTCAGTTATGTGCAGGATCAGGTAAGGACAAAGGAAGATAAGATCTGTCATTTTGCTAGGCGAATGAAGCCGGAGATTCATCAGTACATGGCGGGTTTCACATGTACTTCTTTGAGAGAGTATCAGAATAGTAGGGCTGGGACCGGTTCAGTTCTTGGTAAAAAATTAAAGAACCGGAACCGGTTTTAAAATACATAAATCGGTTCGGTTTTTGACCATTTTTTTCAGGAACTGAGTTAGGAACCGAAACCGAAAAAACCGATTTTTTTCTTCAGGAACCGAATTAGGAATCGGAACCGAATTTGATGTGTAAAAATCGAGTTTTTCGTTTCTTTTAGGAACCGAATTGTGCAAAAAAAATGAATTTTGTAAAAAAAAAACGAATTTTGAGTAGAAACCTAATTTAATGTGTAATATATTATGTAAAAATATATATAATATTATTTTTTATTATTATTATATATATAATATATATAGAACTTATTCCAAACCGGGTTTTTCTAACATCATAAAACAGGAACCGGAACTGGAAATGAATTATTAAAAAGGAACCGAATTAAGAACCGGAACCGGTTAATAATAAAAAACCCGAAATCGAAACCGAATTTTCTGGTTCGGTTCTTATTAAAATTCGGTTCTTCGGGTAAAAATCCCAGCCCTACATAATAGGGCGCTATCCTATGACCTATCTGTATCATCGGCTGAGCATATGTCCGAGTCGAAGAAACAGGAAACTGTTGGGAACTTTTTAGGAAATCATGGGAGCGGGGTCCCTGAGGTGAGGACTTCGTGTCGTCATACTAAGAAGTTTCCTCGATCGCGTGAACAGGGGAGGAGTAGTACCCCTGCAGTGAGTAATGTGAGCAACACGAAGACATGTTATAACTGTAGTCGAGCGGGCCATACCGCAAAGAATTGCCGTTCACCATTAGTCAGCTGTTTCGAGTGTGGCCAGGTGGGTCATCAAGTCGTGCATTGCGAAACGGTAGCTGAGAGGTTTGGGGATCGAGTTTCCATCTCTGCTCCAAAAGGACACGAAGATGCCTAATTTGGTTTTTGAGAATTACGGCATGGTCCGAATTCTTTGTGGTTATCCTTGCGGATTGTTGCGTGTTTAATTTCTATTTTCGACTGTGCGTGTTTTATTGTAATAAGTACTTTTTGTTTTGTGATTGTGTGGATAATTGACTTGATTGTGTTATCGGTTTGGTGATACTTGACACTTGTTGGTTTTATTATGTCTGTGCTTGTGATATTGTGATGGTTGTCGTTGAGTGTGATTTCACGTCGTATGCTTCTTTGCGTTGCTTGCAGCGTTTCGCCGATTGGTGCGAGTTATTTGGTTCTTGTGTATCTCGTTGAGATGTTCTGGCGGGATATTATTTCTCCCTACTTATTTTAAGTTTTAGGACGAAACTTCTTTTGAGGTGGGTAGTATGTAATATCCGCAATTTCGATTTTTGGTAAAAAAAAATTTGGCAGGAGTCTATTTTAACATCTCGCTTGTGACCATTTCGTCATTCTGAGAATGATTAACTCTGCACTTTTTGTCATCCGAGTTCGTTTTGGTGTAGTCTTGTTGAGTTCCGTGCTTCTTAGCGACTTTTCCGCACTTGAGTACGATTCTTGCGAATCTCATTCGAAACTGTTGTTTCGAGTTTCTCGTAAGTTCATTTAACGTTGTTATACGTGTTATGACCTTCGGTTTGATTATTCGTTTTTGTATCATGATATTTCTGTCGTTCGGGCCATTTCGTAATTTTTCAAAGTTTTGGGGTGTTTGCCTTCCTATCGCCCTTCCCAATCTTCAGGTTATCAGAATCATTTGTTATCTAGAGTATGCATTGATTGTTCCATGTTTTAAGTTTCGGGATGAAACTTCTTTTAAGGAGGGTAGAATGTAATACCCGAGATTTATGTTTCTGGTTACTTCGACTTATTTATCGGTTGTGCCGGTTATTTTGTTTCGTTGATGATTATTCAGGATTTTTCCTATGTTGTGTACCACGTTGTGGCATTCGTAGGGTACAACTTGTTGTTGTGTAAGTCGTGCAGATCGTGTGTATGCATGTGTGACATGGCATATTGTATTCCGCCGTCGTTTTGTCTGTTTGAGGGCGTTGTGAGCTCTGGTTTTCGTTCCCTTTCGAGTTGGTTATATCCTGGGTGGCGTAGGGGCCGTGTTGGGATCGATATTCGCCTCCTATTGTAGCACACGAGCAGGCCACACGAGCACGTGCTCGTGCGTGGTGCTCGTGCGCAACCCAATGCTCGACAGTGAGCTCCAGGGACGCACGAGCAGGACACGCGAGTAGCTGCTCGTCCGCGTTGCTCGTGCGTGGTGTCAGTAGCTGGGTGTTGGAAATAAAACGCAGTGGAAGCGAAGTTTGAGAAAGTTCGATAAATACGTTTTACGCATCCACGAGCATAAGATCTATTTAGGCATGCTAATTAATTAATTCTTAAGACTAATAAGCAATTTAAATATTATTTATTATTTATTAAATAAATATGTTGGTAATTAAAATATCCTAATCTAGATCTAAAAGATCATAGGATATTACCTTTGAAGCGAAGTGGTTGCTTTCGTATTGATCACCTTGTATTTCTACCTTTAGACCTTCTAGAGTAGATCCGCCTTAACCCGGACGTTGTGTGGCCAACGAGCTACCGGATCTTGCTTGGACTTCTATGGGATCGGCCGAACCTCCTTTTGTATGTGATCACTCATTTTTTCTTTGCTTTCTAGTATCTTATGAACACTCTTAGCAAATTGATGTGTTGTCTAAATTGTAGAATCAAAGACATAAGTTTAGATCTACAATTAAACACAAGAGGAAAAATTTGATCTCACAACCTTACAAAGTGTACAAAAAATCGGCCCCCTTAGATGTCCTATATATAGGCTCTTGGACTACTACTAGGGATCTTAGGGAGGATTATGGAAGGACTCCCAATAGATTTCATCTTACCATATTAGGACTCTTCCTAATATAATGAATCTATTAATATCAACTTAGTCCACTAAGAGGTTGATATTGCACTTCATACTAAAATTCCAAATTACGAAATTGGGCTCCTTATTAAATATATTATTTCCCGTGTTTAAGATATCGAATGTTCATTAATTAATTATAAGCCACTGACAACTTTAATTAATTAATATCTTATCCAAGAGTAGTACCACTCGAACCTTATTATTGTATCATAATTAAATCCACCTGCAGGGTTTAATATAATAATCATTATCGAGCTTCTCAAGGGGACATCATAAACCCGCACAAGTCGGGACACGATTTCTAGTAATAATAATAACTGTCATATAAATAATATTATTGCCCAAGATACGAGGCTTATTGAGTCGATCATTTTGACTCTCACCCATAGTAAGTCAAAGCAATAAGTATTATAAATACACAATTAAATATTATATACTTATAATTGAGAAATAATAATTATCCGAGATTTACGTTCTTCTTACAGTCAGTACAGAAGACACTATCTCACCTCGATCCAGTTCAACGTATGCAAATGCGCTAATGTATGCTAATAGTCAAGACCAACTAATATCAAGTATACATTACAACCTTTTATATAATTTGTCTAATAATTATATAGGTTGTGAATTATTATATTATTTTATATGGCACCGATAATGTGATCTTCCTTGTGACACCAACACACCACATTATCTACAATATAAAATAATTAGACATTTCATTTGCATAACCATAACGTGAATAAATATGCAAAACATGTGATTAAATGTAATTAATATTCTCATAGGTAGTTATAAGGAAATAAGGTAATACAAGCATAAAGTATGCTTTGGAGTATACAACCCTAACAATCTCTGACTTATACTCAAATCATGCTTTTAAGTATACTACTCTATTACATAGTCTCTCATTTATCCCACTTATACTCAAAGCAATGCTGCCATACACCATAATCCCATTCCTTCCACATGTCTTTCAAAACTTTGGAGGGCAGGCCTTTCGTGAAAGGGTCAGCAAGATTATCTTCCGATGCAACCCTGGCTACAACTACGTCTCCTTCCTTTACTAAGTGTCGTATGATGTGGTACTTGCGGTTGATATGTTCCCTCGAATTTGCGACTGCACCAGTATTATCACAATAAAGTGTAATACCCTTTGGCAAATTTGGAATCACATCTAAGTCCTGCAGGAAGTACTTGAGCCACACCGCATCCTTGGCTGCCTCAGAGACTGCCATGTACTAGGCTTACATGGTTGAGTCCGAGATGCATTTCTGCTTCACACTCCTCCAACTAATGGCTCCACCTCCCAGGATAAACACATAACCCGAAGTAGACTTGGACTTTTCTTTGTCCGATGAAAAATCTGAGTCAGTGTAACCCACCGGACACAGGTCGTCTGATTGATATACAAGCATGTACTCCCTAGTCCTTCTCAGGTACTTGAGTATGTGCTTGATAGAAATCCAGTGTCTTGAACCTGGGTTTGACTGATATCTAGTATCCATGCCTACGACATGACAGATATCTGGTCTAGTGTAATGCATAGCATACATGAGGCTTCTCACAGCTGACGCATAAGGGACCATCTTCATGTCATATATCTCCTTTTGTGTTTTGGGACACATATCCTTGGATAGTTGAATTCCATGTCTATAATGTAGAAAGCCTTTCTTGGAATTCTCCATGCTAAACCGCTTTAGCACTGTATCGATATAGGTTGCCTAGGATAAGCACAACATCCTTTTCTTCCAATCACGAAAGATCCTGATTCCAAGGATGTGTCATGCTTCTCCCAGATCCTTCATATCGAACTGCTCAGATAGCCATACCTGTACGTCCGACAATTTCTTCACGTTGTTTCCAATCAGAAGGATATCGTCTACATACAGTACAAGAAACACCAGCACGTTTCCATCGCATTTCTTATACACACAACTCTCACTTGGACAATGAATCCCTATGACTGGACAACCTTGTCAAAACGAGTGTTTCAAGATCTAGATTCTTGCTTAAGTCCATAAATGGATCTCTTAAGCTTGCACACCAAGTGCTCTTCTCCTTCATCAATGAATCCCTTTGGTTGGCGCATATAGATTTCCTTGTCTAGACTCCCATTCAAGAATGCAGTCTTGACATCCATTTTTCAAATCTCCAGATCCAAATGCGCAACTATAGCTAAAAGAATCCATATTGACTTATGCATGGCTACCGGGGAAAAGGTTTCATCATAGTCGATACCCTCTTTCTGAGTGTAACCTTTCGCAACAAGCCTCGCTTTGAAGGTTTCAAACTTCCCGTCACCTTATTTTTTTCGCTTGTAGACCTATTTACTCCCAATGGCTTGTACACCATCAGGTAGCTCTACTTGCTCCCACACTGGATTGGAATCCATAGATCCCAGTTCTGATTCTATTGCCACTTGCCCGAAGTCAACATCTTTATCTTGGATTGCCTCCTTGTAGGTCCAGGGATCTGATTCATCTTCACCTGGGATTGAGTCCGAAGACTTTCCCACGTCTATGAATCATTCCGGTTGATGAACAACCCTCCCACTACGACAAGGCAAATCCTGAGTTAGTGTAAAAGTCTCAGAATTGATACGTGGTGCAGTGTTAGTTGGCGCTTGTACGATTGGTATAGACGGAGTCTCGCCCCTCAGCTCTTCTAGAATTTTCTCGCTCATGGGCTTGTGACTAATCATATAATCCTCTTCTATAAATCGGGCATTGGTGCTAACAATGACCTTCTGATCCTAGGACTATATAACAAGCCACCCTCGTTACCTTAGGATATCCTACAAACACCCGCACTTCTGTACGAGATGACAACTTATCAGCTTCCTTATTCAGAACATGTGCTGGAGTACCCCAAATCTGAACATGTCCTAGACTGGGCTTTCACCCACTCCACAGCTCTGTGGGTGTTTTTGGAACTGATTTCGAAGGCACCAGGTTTAGAATGTATGCCGCTGTTTATAAGGCGTATCCCCAAAACGAAATAGGTAAATCTAAATAACTCATCATTGACCTAACCATTTCTAAAAGAGTTCTATTCCTTCTTTCAGCCACACCATTTTGTTGTGGAATTCCCGGCGCGGTGAGCTGGGACGAAATCCCCTCATTCGCCAAGAAATCCAAAAACTCTCCACTAAGGTATTCATCACCACGATCATATCGTAGTGACTTGATACTCTTCCCATGACGCTTCTCCGTTTCAGCCTTGAAGTCTCTGAACTTGTCAAAGGCTTCAGACTTACGTCGCATCAAATAGATGTATCCATATCTCGAATAATCATCTATAAATGTGATGAAGTATTCGAAACCACCCCTAGCCTGGATATTCATTAGACCACATACATCCGTATGAATTAATCCTAACACATTCTGAGCACAGTTTCCCTTGATTTTAAAAACCCTTTTGGTCATCTTACCTTCCAAACAGGATTCACAAATTGGAAATGTCTCAACTTCGAGATCATTCAATGGGCCATCATATACCAATCTTTGAATTCTCCCAAGGTTTACATGCCCTAACCATAAATGCCACAGATATGTTTGATTTATGCTTGAAGGTTCTTTTCTCTTTTTAGGTTTAGACAAAGAGTTAAGTGATTTGTGCATGGGATTTTGTGCAGTATTAAGGATATATAGTGCATCATTAAAAATACCTTTGCGAACATATTCACCATTTTTTTTTTCCTAATAATAGCATCATCATCAAAAGAAACTGAATAACCATCGCATTTTAATTTAGAAACCGAAATTAAATTCATTCTAAAAATCTGGTACTAATAACACATTATTGAGCACTAATAATTTATCATTAATTTTCAACTACATGACTCCCACTGCAATATCCATAAGCCTGGAATAATCGCCCCAGTTGATGGTAATCTCGCCTGCACTAACCTGCTTGGTTACCTTAAAACCTTGCGAGTCAAAGCAAACATGATCAGTGGAGCCTGAATCAACTATCTACGAAGTGGAAGAACAAGCTGCCAAACATGTTTTGACTACTAGTGCACGAGACATACCTTTCTTAAGAGCAGGACAGTCCATTTTAAAATATCCTTTCTGACCGCACTTGTAGCACTTTCCCTTTGGCTTTTTGTTCGCCTCGGGGTTAGGAGCCTTGCTTTTCACCTTGAGAGTTGCCACTTGCTTCTGGCCAACCTGCTTTTTTCTTTCCCATTTGGTTTTGGAAGAAGTAGCATCGGTTACCGCAAGAATCTGATGATAACCTTGTTTGAAGAGACCTTCAGCAGATTGAAGCTCTGTCGGAAGTTCCGCCAAAGTATATATCCTACGGTTCATATTATAATTAAGGCGGAACTACTCAAAGCTTCTTGGTAAGCTGCCCAAGATAATACCGACCTGCGACTCCGCATCGATAGTAGCCCCCAGTATGCTCAGTTCGTTCAAATGAGACATCATTTTCAGAACATAATCCCTTACTGGTGTCCCTTCAGACATTTGGGTTGTCATCAACACCCTCATTGCATTTTGTCAAGCCACCCGGTTATGATGACCAAACATCTCAGTGAGATTTTTCATCATTTCCGCAGCTGAGCCCATCGTCTGATGCTGATGCTACAGCACATTTGTCAGTGAAGCCAAAATGTAACAGCGAGCCATCTCATCCGACTTCTTCCATTTTTAGAATTCATCCAACTCTCCAGGAGTGACATCCGGTTCTAGATCCAGAGGGTTCTCCTCAGTTAAGACAAATTTATACCCCTCAGCAGTCAGGACAATGTCAATATTTCTTTTCCAATCGGCAAAGTTAGTGCCATCAAGTTTATTTTCTTTGAGAATAACAACAAGTGGATTGAAAGACATCTGAGATAAAATTAAAAACATCCATCACATAATGCATAGCAAAATATATCGAAAAAATATATATGCTAGCAACCAACACCTCGAAAAATCCGCATATGCAAGCCACGATTGTGTGGACGTTTACACACATATTTTTCAAGTAAAGTTTTACTTCTTTAATTTTACTATCTAGTCATCTTACATTATGGCAAGTAAAATTAATAGTTGGTTACTCTTGGCCATGTATTAATTAACATAGATTCCGATGGGGAGCTTACTAATTAATACACCTAAGTGAATACCATAATTTAACATCCTTAAAATATTATCTCTTAAATAATAGTCCTACAGATGGAGAGGTCCTATCATAAAAAATAATATTTACCTTATGTTATCATTTTGAAATTTAAAACTAGTGAACCTATAATTACCACATCCGATATGGAGGAAGATCCTAATGTCAACGCGCATGCAAATTACTTTACAATTTAAATTAATTATGGAGGCCAATTTGATTTTATTTTTAAAAAAATAAATCAATTTAATCACTTAGTTATTTTAGCCTTAAGGTTTTTAATTTTCTCGTCCTAACATGCAAGAAACATATCACGCATACATTCATACATGCCATACATCAAAACAATAAAAACCAAAAATAAAGCATGGATAATTAAATTATCCAATTATCATGGTCTTCTTCCTTGAGTTGAACCCGAGAAAATATTCGACTCGATCTCTCCCACTGAATCAAGCATCTCGTCGCTCATCCCCGGTCGGGCCGTGGATTTTCAAAATTAAAAGTTCACTTTTATGCAAAATTAATTACAAAAAAAATTTAATTTTAAATCCCGACTCTCCAGCGGACGCAACGAACGGCGATGAAATGGACCGGACCAGAAACTGGACAACCCGATCCGAACCGACGAACCGGCCCGGACCAGACTGTCGCGGGTCTTGGAAGCATGCTCGATCTTGTCGTCCGCGGCTGCCCAGCAGTCCCGACAGTCCCGGTTCTGCTCTATTTCTTCGTGATCCCATCTTTTCCGAATTCGATTACAATTTTACACAAAATAAAATACATCGAAATTACAGCAAGATTACACGAAAAATAAAACACCTAGAACTATCCGCGGATTTTCTCAGGGGAAAAACCATTACATGCCTCAAAACCAGGCCAAACCAACAATTGCATAAATAATTAAAATAAATAAATAAACCATTCATATAATCATGATAATTGGATCATATCACTTGCAAGAACACATCTAGCAAAATATTTCAACATCAAATTACATGAATATTTAAATTGCTATAATCACCAAAATTAATTAAAATAGCAAAAAGCCTAAAAATCCGGATCCGATACCAATTGTTGGAAATAAAACGCAGCGAAAGCGAAGTTTGAGAAAGTTTGATAAACGCGTTTTACACATCCACGAGCATAAGATATATTTAGGCATGCTAATTAATTAACTACTAAGACTAATAAGTAATTTAAATATTATTCATTATTTATTAAATAAATATGTTGGTAATTAAAATATCCTAATCTAGATATAAAAGATCATAGGATATTACCTTTGAAGCGAAGTGGTTGCTTTCGTATTGATCACCTTGTATTTCTACCTTTGGACCTTCTAGAGTAGATCCGCCTTAACCCGGACATTGTGTGGGCAACGAGCTACCGGATCTTGCTTGGACTTCTATGGGATCGGCCAAACCTCCTTTTGTATGTGATCACTCGTTTTTTCTTTGCTTTCTAGTATTTTATGAACACTCTTAGCAAATTGATGTGTTGTCTAAATTGTAGAATCAAAGACACAAGTCTAGATCTACAATTAAACACAAGGGGAAAAATTTGATCTCACAACCTTACAAAGTGTACAAAAAATCGCCCCCCTTAGATGTCCTATATATAGGCTCTTGGACTACTACTAGGGATCTTAAGGAGGATTATGGAAGGACTCCCAAAAGATTTCATCTTACCATATTAGGACTCTTCCTAATATAATGAATCTATTAATATCAACTTAGTCAACTAAGAGGTTGATATTGCACTTCCTACCAAAATCCCAAATTACGAAATTGGGCTCCTTAGTAAATATATTATTTCCCGTGTTTAAGATATCGAATGTCCATTAATTAATTATAAGCTAGTGACAGCTTTAATTAATTAATATCTTATCCAAGAGTAGTACCACTCTAACCTTATTATTATATCAGAATTAAATACACCTGCAGAGTTTAATATAATAATCATTATCGAGCTCCTCAAGGGGATATCATCAACCCGCACAATTCGGGCACGATTTCTAGTAATAATAATAACTGTCATATAAATAATATTATTGCCCAAGATACGAGGCTTATTGAGTCGATCATTTTGACTCTCACCCATGGTAAGTCAAAGCAACAAATTATAAATATACAATTAAATATTATATACTTAGAATTGAGAAATAATAATTATCCGAGATTTACGCTCTTCTTACAGTCAGTACCGAAAACACTATCTCACCTCGATCCACTTCAACGTATGCAAATACGCTAATGTATGTTAATCGTTAAGACCAACTAATCTCAAGCATACATTACAACCTTTCATATAATTTGTCTAATAATTATATAGGTTGTGAACTATTATATTATTTTATATGGCACTGATAATGTGATCTTCCGTGTGACACCAACACACCACATTATCTACAATATAAAATAATTAGACATTTCATTTGCATAACCATAATGTGAATAAATATGCAAAACATGTGATTAAATGTAATTGATATTCTCATAGGTAGTTGTAAGGAAATAAGGTAATACAAGCATAAAGTATGCTTTGCAGTATACAACCCTAACACTGGGCAGTGTCCTAGCGCACGACCAAACGCACGAGCATTACCATATGTGTTGTTGTTATTGTGCATATGTATATTATGGGTTTGCCATAAGTATACATTGTTGTTATTGTTGTGAGCATATTGACGTTGTCACATGAGTATGCATTTGTAGGTCTTGCGTTAGGACAATGTTCGTATGTTGTATTGATCTGATCTTGGATTAGACTGACGTGATTTCGTCATGGTATTTCATATCTTGAGGTATGTTCCGTATTTCCTTGATACTTGTCTTTGATGGACAATCGATTATCGTATTGGAATAGTCGACGTTATCTGATGGATTGAATTAGCCAGAGTTGGTATAATTTTCGTATCGCGAATTATGATAATGTTTTGAGAACCTTGAGTATTGTTGAGATACCGTACAGATATTTCGGTATTATCTTATTGTGTTGTTAAGGATACGAATCGTGGATTTTCGTAAAGTTACGACGGTAAGATTACATTGGTCGTATTCTTACTTAGTATTTCCATTGATATGTAATTATTGACGTGATGTGATGGTTATCATTGTTGGATATTATGGCTGACCCCGTCGTGGGCTTTCTTTCTAGGTTCTTTGGATATCGAGCTTGTAGCGGTCGTGGAGAGATGAGCTTCCCGGAGGATACTGGCTAGGGCATGTATTTGTGTATTGAGTTTCCTGATCAGTTCTTGTATTCCGCTGCTGGAGTGTTTTGAACTGTTTGTCTTTTCCGCTGCGTGAGTAAATTTAAAGGGCCTTTTGGTATCTGGTAACTTGGGTTACTTTGGCAATCGTTTTCTAAACTATTCTGTCGGTACATGTAAGCGATAGCTTAACGTATGTTTTTAAACTGTTGAGTCTTGGCATTTCGGGCCTTGTGGTTTCAAATGAGTTTTTACGACGGTTTGATAAACGAGTTTTATAAATCTTCGAATGTTTTTAATAGATAATACCGTCGTTAGCCTCTTGGGCATTTGTAAATGTTTGCGAAAATTTCCTTCAGCCTTGTGGGTTCCATCTCGGGGCCCACGGCGCTGTAATATTCCCGATTAAATCTGGGGGTGTTACACTTTCGTACTGAAGTGTTCTCGTCCTCTGATAACATGTGTGGTACCGTTATGAGCCGTGATGAAAATAGTCAAGTGGTAGGTATCCAAGACTGTCCTGTGCAATGGAATCGAGTCCATACCTAATATGATATCTTCATTCTGAAGCGGGAAGACCATAAGATCAGCGGTCCAACTATGATCATTGATGCAGATCTGTGACACGTTCTTAGTGTAACTATCGCAAGTGCATGATATCGTATCAAGTAGTAAGTGGACTTTTTTAGTCCGGTTTATCGATCCCACGAGGAAGTTTAGTTATAATTTGAATTATACACTATCAATCTATTTTTATAGATACTAAGATGAGTGAAACACACACTTAAAGAGTTTGGTTTGACAATTGCAAAGAAAATGCAATAATAGTTCTAATATTCAAGGAAATGAAAGATTGCACTAAGAATAGATTAATGAAAGATAAAATGAAATAGTTGGGATTACAAACTTAGTTCATCATTAGTTGTAGAAGATGTATAGGAGATCATAAGATGAATTCACTTATTATGTTGTGTAGATTCGATTTTCCTTAAAAAGACGATTTCTCTTTCGAACTATAAAACGCCCCTTATATATTGAATCAATCCACTATATTTCTATGTTGATTGGCTTCAATACATAGCATTAGGATTTATGAAAATAACTCAAAGAATCATCTAAGGTCTAGAGGTATATTTCTATCCCCTAGTGTAACACCCCCGATATATTCAGGAATATTACAGCGCCGTAAATCCTTTACATAAGAATTTACAAGGCTGATTAAAAGAAAAGACAATAACAGATACCGCTTTATGAAATTGCTGAAGTAAAATACAACCGTCTGGTTCAAAAACCGAAATACAAATATCCAATGAAGAGTTATTATTACATCACTAAAATCCAAACATTATAAACGGACGACGTACTCGAGTACTTATTGAAATAACCAACAAATAACAGACAGTAAACCCGGCCAGAACATCACTTTGCACCCTCGTCGTCATGCATCTCCAGTGGTTGTTTTCCCGCTCTCCTGGATCCTGAACAAACACAATGTTCACCCCCAAAGAGGTTAGCACAACGATGCTAGTACAAGTACAATAATCATACAACAGTGATATAATCAACAATTATATCATAACAAGTTTCTCCAAAGAGAATATCCACAACACATATCATATCATAACAATTTCAACATACTGGTGGTATTCCAACGATCCAATAAGACACAAATATAGATTCCCATGATGATCCCGCTGACCAACACATGGTGGAACTACTGGTCCAACGATCCAACGACACACTATAGATTCCCATGATGATCCCGGACCAACACATGGTGGAACTACCGTCCAACGATCCAACAAGACATAGCTATAGATTCCCATGATGATTCCCGTCGGATCAACGCATGGTGGACATATATTCACAACATATTTACACGATACAATCACATCATAATTGTCATAATATAAACAATTCTAATTAGAGTACTTGCCTCGATTAGAAGACAGAACAATACTTCCACGAAAACGAGACACTCGAAGGTCGCCCCTCTCGATCAATCACGCAACAAGATCAAACCTTAACAAAAGAAATGATATAGGATTTATCTCACGTCGTACGAATGTTTAACAATTCGATTAACGGCCAAGAGTTCATAAAATGTAATCTGCCTGAACTGCTTAGCGCACGCTAAGTACTCTGTGTAGCGTGCGTTAAGTCTGCCCGATAGCGCACGCAAACAACAAAGCCTAGCGTACACTAACTATGCATGGCCAGTACTTCACTGATCAGTCGACTGACTCGTCTGATGGCTTAGCGTACGTTACATACCAAATGTAGCGTACGCTAACTCGTGCTCGATAGCGCACGTTAATATTCATAGCATAGCGTGCGCTATCTGTGCATGGCAGTTTACTGCTGAGCAGTAAACTGTTCTCGACATGATCGAAACAATGAAATCTTCCGTGATACTTCATGTTAGCTCCATGAATATCATGTACATACGATTATGAATGATCCTACGGATAATAACAACTTCGGATTCAAGGATATGCATACCGTTATAAAACCATATTCCGTTTCAACTACAAATCTTCATACGACAATTCGAAAGGCTTAACGGTTGATATCAACACCTCTATATCAATCAATATTATCATACTGAAGTTGTTAAACGTTCCATCTATACTAGATAAATCCTTCCATGATCAATCCTTTAGATTTATCTAACAATAATGATGTTAAAGTCTAGTCCAAGATTACTATGAAATCATCTACTAGATTCGGTTTACCATTGATAGAAGCTTCCTTTACATATCCAATGTAACAAGATTCGAATCATGATGATCATAATCAAGGTACTTAAAGTTTAATCATCTAAATATTCCAAACATGATATACTTGGATAATTCATCTATGAAAGTCCATATCTTGTTAACATGATCATCCAAATCGTTAGAATCCAACTCTAAGTCTTGAGATAGATTGAACATACCTTAATATGATGAAAATCACTGAACCGTAAGGTAGAATCCAACTCCGGTTGGTTGTATGCCACTCCAAGGTGCTATTCCACTTCAATGATTACTCCCAAGTGATAGCCAATATATAAACACCAACAATATGTGTTCTAAGTATGTAGTAGGATATCTCAGCTCTCTAGCCTCTCAAGTATGCAGAAGGAATGAGTAAAATGTAAGCCAAAACGAGTTGTTGTCCTATTTATAATATTCTGCATTTTAACAAGTTAGCGCACGCTACTAAGCATTCCTTAGCGTGCGGTAATAATGGTTGACTTCAGAATTGTCCGGGTGCGTCCGCGGGAATCTTATCCGGACCCATGTCTCGGCTGGCGCATGTGCTAGCCGTCCCGCTCAATAATTGAGTCCTTAGCGCACGCAGCTCCTACCTGCATAGCGTGCGCTAATAATAGTCCGATAGCGCGCGTTAAGATACATTCTTAGCGTGCGCTATCACGAGGTTGTTTGAGCAATTTTGCATGTTTCTATACTTATGTACAATGATATCAATGCACGAAATATCATACTCCAATAATCAAAACCACCAATCCGAATAATACATGGTTTGAATACAGATGAAATACACCGTTATAAATCCGGATATTACATACTCTCCTACTAAAAAGGAGTTTCGTCCCGAAACTCAAGACGAAAATACCTCGGGATATCTAGACTTCATATCCGCTTCCGTTTCCCAGGTGGCTTCTTCCATTCCATGACGTGACCATTGAACTTTGACCAAAACGATTGGTTTGTTCCTCAGTTGCTTAACTCGACTCTCGAGTATCTTGACTGGTCTTTCTTCAAACGTCCCATCCTGCTCGACTTCGATCTCGCCGAAATCAATGATATGACTGGGATCTGGTATATACCTCCGTAACTGGGATACGTGGAACACGTTATGAACATGGCACAATGATGGCGGCAATGCCAATCTGTATGCCAACTCCCCAACTCTCTCGAGGATCTCAAATGGTCCGATATATCTCGGACTCAGCTTTCCTTTCCTTCCGAAACGAAAGATTCCCCGAGTAGGAGAAACCTTCAAAAGTACATGGTCTCCAGTATTGAACTCCAATGGGCGACGGCGTACGTCTGCGTAAGATTTCTAGTGACTCTGGGCAGTCAACAGCCTTTCACGAATCAAGGCTATCTTCTCTCGAGTCTGCACGATCAACTCTGGTTCTGTTCCGATCAAGTCTGACAAATCGTCCCAGTATAGGGGCGATCTGCATCTCCTTCCATATAATGCCTCAAACGGTGCCATCTTAATGGAAGCATGCCAACTATTGTTGTAGGTAAATTCAATCAACGGTAGATGAACTTCCTAATCGTTTGACCAATCTAAGGCACAGGCCCTCAGCATGTCTTCCACCATTTATATAGTTCTCTCAGATTGTCCGTCAGTCTGCGGGTGATAAGCCGTACTGAAGTTCAATTCGGTCCCCAAGGCCTTATGAACTGCTTTCCAAAAGTGAGACACAAAACGTCCGTCTCGATCAGAAACAATGGTCTTCGGCGTACCATGCAATCGAACTATCTCCGAAATAAATACTCGTGCCAACCTCTCTGGTCCCCACGTATCCTTAATGCCTAGAAAATGAGCTGATTTGGTTAAACGATCAACTATCACCCAAATCATGTTCATTCCTGTCTTGGTTCTCGGCATATTAGTGATAAAGTTCATCGATATGTCCTCCCACTTCCATTCGGGAATCGGGAGTGGCTTCAACATTCCGGCAGGCCGTTGATGCTCGATCTTAACCTACTGACAAATCAAGCATTTAGAAACATAGTCCGCTACATCTTTCTTCATGTTGCCCCACCAGAAATTCTGCTTCAAGTCCTTATACATTTTACTGGTACCCGGGTGGATAGAATAGGGCGAACTGTGAGCTTCCTTCATAATCGTCTATTTCAAAACATCATCATCGGGAACACAGAGTCGGTTATGAAATCTCAAAACTCCATCATCATGAATTATGAATCCGGGGGCCTTTCCTTTGATCACTTCATCACGTAACCGAATCATCAAAGGGTCATCTGCCTGTCTAGATTTGATTCCTTCGGTTAATGATGAAGTTATCTCCATCACGCACAGTTGCCCTTGGACTCTTTGTAACCACACTTCAATTCCTTCACGAATCATCTCTCGTTGAAGGCTAAGTTGGGAGGTTAGCGTCTCCAGCATCTGAATAGAAACAGGCTTGCGGCTAAGTGCATCAGCCACTACATTTGCTTTGCCTGGATGATACAAAATCTCCAAGTCATAGTCCTTGATCAGCTCTAACCATCTTCTTTGCCGCATGTTCAACTCTTTCTGACTGAATATGTACTTGAGACTCTTATGATCCGTAAAGATCTGACAGTGAGTCCCGTACAGATAATGTCTTCAGATCTTCAAAGCAAAAACTACTGCTGCTAGCTCCAAATCATGTGTCGGATAATTCACTTCATAAGGTTTCAGCTGTCGCGACGCATAAGCAATTACCTTATCATTCTGCATCAATACGCACCCAAGTCCTTGGTTCGAAGCATCACTGTAAACTATAAATCCTCCAGTTCCCTGTGGAAGTGATAGAATCGGTGTCGTCGTCAATCTCTTCTTCAATTCATCAAAACTAATCTGACACAACTCATTCCACTCAAACTTTTGAGTTTTCTGCAGGAGTCGAGTAAGTGGGCGGGAGACTTTAGAAAACCCTTCCACGAATCGACGATAGTATCCAGCAAGTCCTAAGAAGCTTCGGACTTCTTTCACGTTCTTTGGAGGCTTCCAATCCAATATTGCTTCGATCTTCTGAGGATCTACTCGGACTCCTTTAGCTGACACCACATGGCCGAGGAACATTACTTCCTTTAGCCAGAATTCACACTTAGAAAGTTTGGCGTACAATTGTTCGTTTCTCAAAAGTTCCAATACAATCCGCAAATGTTGCGCATGTTCTTCCAGGTTCTTAGAATATACCAGAATATCATCAATGAACACGACCACAAATTTATCCAAATATTTGATGAACACTCGGTTCATCAACTGCATGAATACAGCAGGCGCATTAGTGAGACCAAATGGCATCACTACAAACTCATAGTGTCCGTAGCGAGTTCTGAATGCTGACTTTGGAACATCAGATTCCTTAATCCTCAGCTGATGGTATCCTGATCTTAGATCGATTTTTGAAAACACTGTTGCTCCTTGCAACTGGTCAAACAGATCATCAATCCGTGGCAACGGATACTTGTTCTTAATCGTCATCTTGTTCAGCTCTCGGTAGTCAATACACAGTCGAAGCGATCCATCCTTTTTTCGAACAAAAAGAACTGGCGCTCCCCAAGGTGAAACGCTTGGCTGAATATAGCCTTTGTCCAGTAATTCTTCCAGTTGCTTCTTCAGTTCGTACATCTCCATAGGTGCCATACAATACGGCGCCTTAGAAATTGGTGTAGCTCTGGGTTCCATCTCAATGGTAAATTCCACATCCCTTCGTGGAGGTAGTCCAGGTAACTCGTCAGGAAATACATCTGGGAATTCGTTCACAATAGGAATGGATGAAAGTTCCACAATTTCATGTTCTTTCTTCATTGCATAACACCAATATCCGGTACAGCCCTGTTTCAACAATCTGACAGCTTTCATTGCTTTGATCAATTTTCCTGAGCTTCCCGGTTTCCACCCCTCGAATAATATTTCGGAACGATCGTCAGCGATCAGCGAGATATTCCTCCTTCGGTAGTTCACAATTGCTCCATATCGATTAAGCCAATCGTCTCCGAGTATCAGGTCGTCTCTTTGCATTTCTATCACGATCAGATTTGAGAGCCACTCTCTGCCTCCAAATGATATAGGGAAATTTCTAGTTTCTAAATTTCCGACAATCCTCTCTCCACTCGGTAAACCAACAACATAAGGTTCACAAGTATTAAAACCGAAAATATTCAAATGATTTACACAAGACAAAGATATAAAAGAATGCGTAGCTCCTGTATCGAATAAAACGCTAACTGGCTGGGAAAGGATCTGGACAGTACCTGATGCGACAGCAGCATCCTGATCGTCTGTCCTCCTCATCTCATACAGGCGTGGGGGAACAGATCCGGCACTCGATGCCCCCTTTTGGTCCCATTGTCCTCTGCCTCGTCCACAGCCAAAATTTTGAGGCATCTGAACACTTTGCTGCGTCTGTTGGACACTAGCTTCCTTTTGAACTGGCTGTGATGAACGGGTTCCTTTGTATTTGGTGGCGTCTTTACAGAACGTCGCACGGTGCCCTTCCTGTCCGCAGTCAAAACATGTAATTGGGGTGCGCAAACAATCGCGCCAAAGGTGGCCTGGGCGACCACAATTAAAGCACTTCCTAGCTGTATTCGTCGTGACTGACATTGTTCCGTAATTCTTTCCGTTCTTAGATGGGTGCGGAGGTTTCTTGAAAGAAAAAGAAGACTGGGCCTTACGGGGCCCACTGCTCTTGTGCTCTATAAAAGTACCAGAGACTTTCTGTTTCTTCGACTCCATAAACTTCTCCATTGCTGCTTCTTTAATTTCATACGCCAACGCCTTATCCTGGTATTGGCGGAGAGTGGTACATTCAAAACCGGACATGTACCTCTGGATTTCTGGTTTCATTCTCATTTCAAAATGAATCATCATCTCTGCATGCTTACGACCAGATGTCGAACAAATGCTAATTGCTGGTTAAACGTCTTAATCTTCTGGGATACGGGTTCATCTGATGGCTGAGCAGAGAAAAATTCTCGAATTTTGGCTTCCCTCACAGGACGAGGGCAATACTGAGCTTCCATCATCATTTTAAATTCTGCCCAATCGGCATCATGATCTGCGGGTCAGATAGCTTCCCACCACTCGGATGCTTCTCCTATCAGGAAGTACTGGGCAATAGGAGCTCTCCTGTCATTCGGGCAATTAATTCCAGCAAATATTTTCTCCAGTTCCTTCAACCAATGGTCCCAAGTGGGAGTCTCGAAAAAGCCGTCAAATTTGGGTGGTTGCATCTTTGCCACCTCTTGTAACCATCGGTCACCTCGATTTCCCATTTCTGGAATCCTTTGTTGTCCATCTCCCGCCAATTCCTGCCGCCACTTGCATTCGGTCCACGACACTGCGAACCGAGTCATCCGGTTCACGACTTGACGAAGGATTTCTCGTACACTGTGTTCCGTTCATTATTGATGGATTGCCGCGCTCGCCCGAGCTATGACTAGCTCGATTAGAAGGCGACGCCCTTTCGGCATTCCTTCGTCCGCGTCCACGACCGTGACCACGTCCACGTCCGCCTCTCAACATACTGTAAGCACAAGTACTTAATATACAGGAAACAACATTGTTCTAATGTTCAAGTATAAAGAGACACAACATGTAGAGAATGAGATAGAGTTTTAGGAACTTACAACCACCGTCGCATGAAGACGTAGGGCAAGGCGGTGATGTCATTCACGGCCGGTTACCTCAAAAGACATAAATGACCCCTATTTTAACCCAATGACCAAGATATCCATAATCTTAGCTCCGATACCATATTCTGTAACACCCCGATATATTCAGAATATTACAGTAGTAAATCCTTTACATAAGAATTTACAAGGCCGATTAAAAGAAAAGACAATAATGTATACCGCTTTATGAAATTGTCAAGTAAAATACAACCGTCTGGTTCAAAACCGAAATACAAATATCCAATGAAGAGTTATTATTACATCACTAAAATCCAAACATTATAAACGGACGACGTACTCGAGTACTTATTGAAATAACCAACAAATAACAGACAGTAAACCCGGCCGGAACATCACTTTGCACCCTCGTCGTCATGCATCTCCAGTGGTTGTTTCCCCGCTCTCCTGGATCCTGAACAAACACAATGTTCACCCCCGAAGGGGTTAGCACAACGATGCTAGTACAAGTACAATAATCATACAACAGTGATATAATCAACAATTATATCATAACAAGTTTCTCCAAAGAGAATATCCACAACACATATCATATCATAACAATTTCAACATACTGGTGGTATTCCAACGATCCAGCGCACACAGCTATAGATTCCCATGATGATCCCGTCGGACCAACACATGGTGGAACTACCTGTCCAACGATCCAGCGCACACAGCTATAGATTCCCATGATGATCCCGTCGGACCAACACATGGTGGAACTACCTGTCCAACGATCCAGCGCACACAGCTATAGATTTCCATGATGATTCCCGTCGGATCAACGCATGGTGGACATATATTCACAACATATTTACACGATACAATCACATCATAATTGTCGTAATATAAACAATTCTAATTAGAGTACTTGCCTCGATTAGAAGACAGAACAATACTTCCACGAAAACGAGACACTCGAAGGTCTCCCCTCTCGATCAATCACGCAACAAGATCAAACCTTAACAAAAGAAATGATATAGAATTTATCTCACATCGTACGAATGTTTAACAATTCGATTAACGTCCAAGAGTTCATAAAATGTAATCTGCCTGAACTGCTTAGCGCACGCTAAGTACTCTGTGTAGCGTGCGTTAAGTCTGCCCGATAGCGCACGCAAACAACAAAGCCTAGCGTACGCTAACTATGCATGGCCAGTACTTCACTGATCAGCCGACTGACTCGTCTGATGGCTTAGCGTACGTTACATACCAAATGTAGCGTACGCTAACTCGTGCTCGATAGCGCACGTTAATATTCATAGCATAGCGTGCGCTATCTGTGCATGGCAGTTTACTGCTGAGCAGTAAACTGTTCTCGCCATGATCGAAACAATGAAATCTTCCGTGATACTTCATGTTACCTCCATGAATATCATGTACATACGATTATGAATGATCCTACGGATAATAACAACTTCGGATTCAAGGATATGCATACCGTTATAAAACCATATTCCGTTTCAACTACAAATCTTCATACGACAATTCGAAAGGCTTAACGGTTGATATCAACACCTCTATATCAATCAATATTATCATACTGAAGTTGTTAAACGTTCCATCTATACTAGATAAATCCTTCCATGATCAATCCTTTAGATTTATCTAACAATAATGATGTTAAAGTCTAGTCCAAGATTACTCTGAAATCATCTACTAGATTCGGTTTACCATTGATAGAAGCTTCCTTTACATATCCAATGTAACAAGATTCGAATCATGATGATCATAATCAAGGTACTTAAAGTATAATCATCTCAATATTCCAAACATGATATACTTGGATAATTCATCTATGAAAGTCCATATCTTGTTAACATGATCAACCAAATCGTTAGAATCCAACTCTAAGTCTTGAGATAGATTGAACATACCTTAATATGATGAAAATCACTGAACCGTAAGGTAGAATCCAACTCCGGTTGGTTGTATGCCACTCCAAGGTGCTATTCCACTTCAATGATTACTCCCAAGTGATAGCCAATATATAAACACCAACAATATGTGTTCTAAGTATGTAGTAGGATATCTCAGCTCTCTGGCCTCTCAAGTATGCAGAAGGAATTAGTAAAATGTAAGCCAAAACGAGTTGTTGTCCTATTTATAATATTCTGCATTTTAACAAGTTAGCGCACGCTACTAAGCATTCCTTAGCGTGCGCTAATAATGGTTGACTTCAGAATTGTCCGGGTGCGTCCGCGGGAATCTTATCCGGACCCATGTCCCGGCTAGCGCATGTGCTAGCTGTCTCGCTCAATAATTGAGTCCTTAGCGCACGCAGCTCCTACCTGCATAGCGTGCGCTAATAATAGTCCGATAGCGCGCGTTATGATACATTCTTAGCGTGCGCTATCACGAGGTTGTTTGAGCAATTTTGCATGTTTCTATACTTATGTACAATGATATCAATGCACGAAATATCATACTCCAATAATCAAAACCACCAATCCGAATAATACATGGTTTGAATACAGATGAAATACACCGTTATAAATCCGGATATTACACCTAGAACAACTTAGAGTGAAGATCGTTTGATCTAATCAAACATATTTTCTTTCGAAACATATGAAGACCATAAATATCGTCATTTATTGGCCAAATAAATAAAGATTGTTAAAACAATGAAAATCACACACAATAATAAGTAATTCATAATGGACCTTTATAAAAACTTAAATAACATGACTAACCTTGTTTATAATCCCAACTAAGATAACTTATCCCATGAAGGGTTTAATAAACATAATACAAGCTTGAGTGGTCATTATTAGTTGAACAAGAGAAAGAATTGATCATAACTCCCTTAGTAGATAAAGGATAAAGAAGCAATAAACTCTCTGAACAACAAATGCTATACCACTATTACACAAATCACTCAAGAACACAAGTGTGTTCTTCACACAAAAAGAAAATATTACAAAAGGTGGAAAAATTATAAGATGAATGATGAATGATGATGGATCTAAGGGGTCTATTTATACACCTAAAGTCATCTAATAGCTCCAAAACTCCAGCATTATTACAATAGATCGGATCAATGACAGTCATCCCCTCAATAATAGACCAAAAGTATAAAAAATTATACAATGATCAAAATCGCTTAAGAGTTACTACTGTAATAACCAGAGTTACTACGTAACATGGATGACTTACGGCCGTAATATACATGAGTTACAGTCGTAAGTAGGCTACGGCTTTTTGTTTTGTGAGTTACGCCCGTATGTTATGATGTTACACCCGTATGGTGTTTCAGACTTCATTCTCAGTCCAGAAATTTCTTAGACTTTGCGTTTTTGCCCCAAATCTTCTTCGGATGATAACTTTTGATATATAACTCTGATTTTGAATCCGGAAAGACTGCCGAACTCGTCTCGGAAAGCCCTACAACATGAATACATAAAAACTCAACAAAGAGAATATTTTATAAACATGTTATTTCTTGAGTAAATCAGTAATTCAATCCGATTAAGACTAGATTTATATCATCATCCGATAAAAATAAAATTATTAAAAACTAATTAATTAAAAGCAAAAAATGAGTAGACTAGCTCAATTATGGGTGAAATTTATCGATACAAACCATGGATAAGTGTATAAAACTGACACTTATCAATATGACAGTCTCGAACCTTTAGATCGCCGCCTATTCTACTACCCTCGGGTAGTTTAACAGTAAAGGATTCACAAGGCATACAAGTAGGATTTAAACGCTCATCACATTCCACAGATATAAATGAATGTGTGGCTCCGGTATCAAATAGTACATGCACTGGCTGAGAGTTAACAAGAAAGGTACCTAAGATAGCTGGCACGGACTGACCATCCGTAGCCCTCAGCTCAAATACACGGGACAGCACTGACTCCGAAAAGGATGAAGTACCACCGCCGCACCCACGGCCTCGTCCGGCACCGTGTGGTGGTGGTTGAGTCTGGTGGGATGGAGCTCGGTAGTTGGAAACGGAAGGCGTCCTGGAGGATTGCATAGAGCCTTGTTGACTCGGTTGGGAAGATGAGTTCTGAGTGAGATTGGCCCGCCAGCAGTAACAAGACATGTGTCCACTCTTTCTGCAAGTGAAATATTTGGTAGCCGACTTCTGGCACCAATCCTTAGTATGTCCGGACACACCACATTTGAAGCAATCCCTATGGTAAGGCCGATCAGATGCACCCTTCTATTTGTACGAAACTACTAACTTAAAAGAAGATGCGGGCCCCGAGTTCATTTTGTTGTTGCTTCCTGACTGAGCTGCTGTCTTTTGCTTCTTCGAGTTATGTCCGGTGTCGGTATCAACAATAGTACCGGCATATGCTGTGACCACATCTTCGTACGCCCTCAGAGTCATGCAGTGGAATCCGGCAGCATAGCGTTGTACATCTTCCGGCAACCTCTGTGCAAGGTGATATATTCTTTGATCTTCACACGGAACCATCTGCGAAATGTAACTTAGCTCGGTTCGGTAGGCCTGAATGATCTCTGGTACTGGCATATTATGTGTTCCGGCACTGAAAAAGTCTCGCGCGTGAGCAGTTCGGGCTGATCTGGGACAGTACTCGCTCTGCAGTAGTCGGGCAAATTCGGTCCATCCAACCACTCGGTCCTCTAGCCTGTAAGTCCTCCACCAGCGGGCAGCAGTTTCACGGAGTTGATTAACCCCGAACGGCACCCTCCGGTTCTCTGGGCATCCGATCACTTCGAAAGCAATCTCCATTTCATAAATCCAGTCGTCCACGTGTTTCTCACCTGCACCGTCAAACAATGGAGGCATAGCCTTCTGCATCTCTCCCAACCATCGATCTCTTCCTGTGTTTTCCTCCACATTAATGACCGGTATCCGTTCCACCTGGTTGACCTGAGCAATTCCCATGGCGATAGATTGGCAAGGGCCTGAACGAAAGCCGGGTCAATGCCTCCCGGGTTGTTATTCTGGCGTTCCGCCTCCTGATCATTTTGATTAATTGGTGGTGGCTGGTCCCCAGCAGGATGGGTCTCGGGAGTGTTCCTGTCCCCATTGTGGTTTGTGGCGGAACCCTGAGCATCATTCACCACCTTCCTAGCTCCTCGGTGTGCCATTACTGACAGTATTAATCTAAAGCCAGTTCCACACACAGTTTACAATTAAATGTAGTTTCTAGACAGAAAAAACACATATCACTTTACTTTGCATTCCCACGAGGAGTTACGGTCGCTTGGGGTGTTGGACTGGAATGACTTTGAAAATTAGGAGACATTTTATTTAAACCAGGAGCCATCGCTCCGATACCATTTTTTGTAACACCCCCAAAATCTCCCGAGGTATTATAGTGCCATGAATCCCGTGCGGGACCCACAAGGCTAGTTTAGGAAATAGACATTTTTAAGAAATTGCAATAAAATGATAAGTCCATGGTTACATATCATGAGCCGAAAGGTTTTAAGAAGAAATATAATTCAAAGTTCGATTATTACATAACGGAGGTTTTAAAGATCAAATTTAATTTAAGCAGCGGCAAGAGTTTATTCCAACACCATTCAAGTCTGACCGGACCCCTCAGGAATGTCCTGCACATGATCAACAAATTTACCTGGCACAACAATTCATGCCAGGTAACCAGGGTCAGAGAATGCATACCATTAACGATTATTAGCAACGATATACACAATTTTACCAAACACAATGCCACATAAACAACAGAAAATATTTCACCACACAACCGACGTTGTCTTTCTCTTTTTATCACATAAATCCAATGGTCGCAACCAAGAGTCATGAAAGTATCCACACGGGAATACCCCGGAACGTAGGTGCCCAATTTGGATCTTATCCCTTAACACATTTCCATACGGGTACCATACAGGTTTTATCCCCAACACATCGGCCCATTTATAACACATTCCTAGATAAGGACAACCATCAGCATTTCATCAACAATGGCACATTCATGAATACGAACATTTCAATAATATTAACATTTCTCGAGCGAGATTTCACTTGCCTTTTATCCGGTTGCAGGTGCCTTACGATAACTGGGATCTTCCACGCCCGATCGAGCTTAACCTTGTCACGTAATATCCGATTAACACCTCGTACGGTTCATGATGAATAGAACTAGTTTCCCTTCCCTAATTGAGTTTCTAATGTAGTCTTAATTGCCAACACTAGTATCGTGTTTCTAAGCAAGCAATACATATCACTATGTCGTTCATTTCTACGGTTAACGTTAGCTACATCGATTTGTTCAACAAGATTATCCCAATCATCATTCGGTTAGCAACAAACGACTATAGCATAATTGAATCCCATAACTTCTAATTTAATTCTCTATTCCGAGTACTTCAATCGGTGGATTACCATTTTACACAATGATTTCGACATTTGATTCTCAATGACATTAATACTATCGAATTAATTCCCCTAGTTAATTTAACGTTGATAATCATGTGGCAAGAGTGGGTTACGACTAGTTTATCAAACGGTGATGGATTCCTACAAAATTCTCCTATAATTGATTTGTCGATTTTATATAATCCCGATGTAAATTGAGATGGAAGTTCTTGCATGTGATTGTTACAACGAGTAGTATGAAAACGAAATATACGAACAATGATAATCCTGATTACTACAAGTTCGTCCGTTTAGATTGTCTACGAGATTTAGCAAAATCTACCCAAGTACCCGTAATCCAACAAGTAATAATCAAAAACATTGAATAGATTACTCCTAGGATTGATATACCTTAGTATATGAAGAACAATGAAGAGAGATGAAGAATCAACAAGAACTACGAGGAGGAACGAAGAGTGGCTTGAATGACTTGGATAATCTTCACCGGAGCTCAAGAAATCACCTCCTCTATGTTAATTCAAGTGTATGAGAGGCCAAGAACCGAGTATAAGGCTGTGAAATGCTCCAAGAGTGTTCTCTTGCAGGGTTGAGGTCGAGCAAATGAAGAGGGGAAGTGTTATTTTATAACACTCGGTCTTGCTAACGTACGTTAATGCTTTAGACCTTACATACGTAAAGATCGTTATGTATGTAATGTTCTGACGCTAACGTGCGTAAAGCCCATCCAGAGGTCACTGACTGAAATCTTTTACGTACGTAAGTCGGTATTACGTACGTAAGGCTCCAGACTGTAGCGTACGCTAAGCTTGGCGGATAGCATACGCTATGAGGAGTTGACTCATTTGTCTTCTAGCCCGCCGAAAGTAGCTCAATCCGCGTCAAAAGGAAGATTCTGGTCGGGAGACCAACTCAACCGTTACGTACATAACTATAAAGTGCGTTAAACATTCAATCCCTTAGCCACATATCATATTTTAACCATCTCGGGGTGACCATCCTTCCCACTCGTCAACAATTATCGGGGAACAAGACGTTGGCCGCCGTCATATTCGCACCGACGATCGTCCAACGGCATCAAGGCGTGTCACCTCCGTTTCATACACATCGCACAATTGTATAGCATTTAATGAAATAAATAAATAAAAACAACATCACATTACAAGAAATCACACAGTACAAGGTAATTAAGCATGAAATACCGGTGGTATTACATATCTTCTGACGGAACTTTGTCGATTGAGATGTTTCCCTTTTGGACGTTGTCGCGAAGGAAATGATGATGGATTTCGATGTGCTTCCTACGCGAGTGTTGCACGGGGTTTTTAAACCGTAAAGCAAGGCTAATGGTGCTGATTCGTAGCAGGTTTTAGGACCTAGGAGAATAAAGTATTTTACCAACAGAGTAGTGGTAAATGTGTGGGTGAGACTCGATTTGGAACATAAAGATGACTCCAAGTTGATGATTTTGGTATTGGGTCACTAGTGACGGTAGTGCATTCCTTGTATCCAATTCTAGGTTGTATGTCTAACTTTATATTTCATTTTGTTTCTGTAATCATGATCACTAAAGCATGTTAGGCTAAACTCCCTATGGTTGCTTGGATGTGTTAATATAATAAAGTGGATTTGGTTATGATATCATCTCGTTTGATTTCTTGTTTATGTTGAAACCTTGCCGTCTTTGAAACTCTTTTTCATTGTTTATCACTCCTGGTTATACTTATCAGTTGTTATAGGTCGAAAGAACCGATTGATATTATATAATCATTAAAGTTGTTGAGTATTGGTCCGAATCGGGTGGAAATATGATTACAATAATTATAACAAATATAACTATTACACGAATCTACTCGGGATAGGGATTAGGGATTACACAACTTCTAATTTTACGAATCAAACAAAAACTGAAAAATTAAACTAAAACAGTGAGAAATAGGAAGATCAAACCACACGGCCGAAGTCGAAGAAAAACACTGTCGGAGAAAATTTCGGCCGGCCTCTCCGTCCCCGTAGCCACGTCCCTGACTCACAAGACCCGCGCCAAGACTCGAACCGAACCCACCACCGAACTGAAGCAACCTCCGCGAATCCAAGCACAAAGCAAGATCCGATCGGTCCCGAAACCCCAAACCAAAATCGAAGCACAAAGCTACCGAAAAAACCCCAGAAATATCAGATCCCCTTTCTCACAAAGCTCACCAAGAAAACCCCTCAAATATTTCACTCGGAAAACCGAAGGATTCAAAGGGAGAAATAAAACTTGCTCTCTTTATTTCGTTGTGCTTTCATCTCCACCGAAAACGGGATTTATAGGAGAATCGGAACAACCAAACGAAGAGAAGAAATCGGACGGATTTTCTTTCCATCGGAAGAGCAGGTCAAAGCCGAGAGAAAGGAAAGAAAATCGGGGGGTGAGAGAAGGGGAGAGAGTGAGCAGACGGCGGGGGGGTGAGAAAGGGAAATGAGGGGTAGGGTTAGGTTAGGGGTATATATATGTGTAGGGTTATTATAAACCAATGGCCAGGATTAAAGATGCCAGATGAATGGCCAAGATTAATCCAGCCTTAATGGGCTGCTTCCAACAAGATTCCGGGCCGGGTCCGATTTTAAGTGGGCTGCAGGAGATAGATTATTTTTGGGCCCTCATTATTTTATTCATTTGGGCCACATAATCCAACAAATCTCCACCTGGGCCAAATGAGTCATCGGGGTACATAATGGAGATGGAGGTCATCATCGCCGGACATCACCTGCACACAAAAAACACCAAGTAAGTCCAGGTAATCACAAAGAAAGCAATCACTAAGAAAGCAGGACTATCACAAAGATGTAATAATTCACTAAGAATGTAAAGCCATCACAAAGAAGGCAAAGACTAAGAGTTAGTCTTGAGTTCCCAAGTTCAGCAGATCGGTCACGGGACACAAACTTCTCCAAAGGTAAGCATTTGGTGCCCATATCTGCAGGATTGAATTCTGAAGGAATTTTTCCAAGATCAAGTTCACCTTTTTCAACAATGTCACGAATGAAATGAAATTTGACATCAATATGTTTAGTGCGATCATGAAAGACAGGATTTTTACAAAGCTGAATTCCAGATTGACTATCTGAAAATACCACGACTTTTTCTTTCAGAAAACCAATTTCGGACAGAAGACCCTTTAGCCATATGGCTTCTTTAAATGCCTCAGTTGTAGCAACATATTCAGATTCAGTTGTAGATAAAGCAACAACATTTTGTAACTGAGATTTCCAACTAATGCAAGAGCCACAAAGGGTAAACACATAAGAGGTCGTGGATTTTCGATTGTCACGATCATTAGCAAAGTTAGAATCCACATATCCAATAAGTTTAACACCATCACCAGATTTAGAAAACTTAATTCCAACATCCACAGAGGATTTCAAATAACGGAGAAGCCATTTCAAGGCTTCCCAATGAGGCATACCAGGATTAGACATGTATCTACTCAAGCAATCGACAAGATAAGCTATATCGGGTCTCGTACTAACCATGAGATACATGACTGATCCTATAGCATTAGCGTAGGGAATTTTTCCATTGTTTTTTCTTCTTCACTAGATTTTGGAGATTGATCTTTGCTTAATGTAAAATGGGCAAGAAGAGGCACGTATGTGTTTTGTGAGCCATAGAAAATTTTTCAAGTATTTTCTCTATGTAGGAAGACTGATTTAGAAACAAAGAAAAGTTTTTCCTATCTCTAACAATATTCATGCCTAAAATTTTCTAGGCGTCTCCAAGGTATTTCATGTCAAATTGATCACTAAGACAAGACCTAACATGATCAATTAATTTTATGCACGGACTCACAAGTAACATGTCATCCACATAGATAAGCAAGAAGATAGGAACAGTGGAGTCTACTTTAAAATAGAGACAAGGGTCGAATGCGAACTACGTTTGAATTTTAAAGAAAGCATGTAAGAGTCAAACTTCTTGTTCCATTGCCTTGAGACTGCTTTTAGGCCATAAAGGGCCTTTTAAGAAGGCAAACGTGATCGTGTTTCTTAGAGTCGACAAAACCTTCTGCCGCCTCATATAAATTTTCTCATTTAATTCTCCATGAAGAAAAGTGTTTTAACATCCATTTGTTTTAATTCCCAATTAAAGTGAGCAACTAAAGCAAGCATGATACGCACAAGGGTGAATTTCACAACAGAGCAAATATCTCAGTGTAATCAATTCCTTCCTTTGAGTGAAACCTTTGCAACCAACCTAGCTTTAAATCGATATTCTCTACTTCATTTTTAACCTTGAATAACCACTTACAATCCACAAGAGAACAATGTTCGTGTTTTGGAACAAGAGTCCGAGTTTGGTTAACATGCAGGAATTCATTTCATCATTCATAGCATTTAACCAATCAAGCATTTTCGATTTTAAAGCATCTTTGTAGCTTTTAGGTTCGTTATTATCTAAGGATTCAAATACATTGCAAGCATGGGACATCATATGAAAATCATCAAAGTGATGAGGCCTCCTAACATTCTCTCTTCTAGGCCTATCTCTCACAATTGATAGTTGGTTAGTTCAAGACTTTCATCAACATTCTCAATAACTTCATCACTAGAATTTCCAATGATTTTCATTTTCGGATGCAAAGTTTCATCATTTTCGTGCTCCACCTCACTTAAGGTAGGGTAGTTAGAAACAAATTCGGATTAGGCATGTGCACGGGTGCGGTGCGGGATGTTCAAGACAAGGAAATTCATCTTCATTAAATATGACATCCCTACTAATTAGCACCTTAAACCTGGCTCGCCCTTAAGCCATAACCTAAAACCCTTAACTCCTCCGGTAGCCTAAGAACACACATCTTATCGATCTAGGTTCTAATTTATCTTGCTTTTGATGAACATATGCAAGACACCCAAATACACGAAGATTTGAGAAATCAATATTACTACCGATACACAGTTCTCGGATAGTTTCCATTCAAAGGGACAGATGGAGATCTGTTTATAATATAGGCAATTGTAGATAAAGCCTCACCCCAAAAACGTTTTGACAATCCGAGTCGACGAGCATAGACCTTACCCTATCAAGGAGGGTTCGGTTCATGCGCTCGAATTCCGCTTTGTTGAGGGGTGTAGGTCTTTGTCTATGCCTTTGAATACCACTTTCCGCACACAAAGTATCAAACAAATTATTGCAAAATTCCGTGCCGTTGTCGGTTCTTAAAATTTTAATTTTCTTACGGTCGATTTTCAATTAAAATCTTCCACGTTTTGAACGTGTCAAACACATCGATTTGTTCTTAAGGAGAAACACAAAGACTTTCCTGGAATAATCATCAATCACGGATAAAAATATCGGTTTCCACCGTGTGTGAACACTGGCAGGCCCCCACACATCGGCATGCGGACATTCAAACACATTTGAACTCTTAGGGGATTCGGGGAAGGTGAATGGGGAAAGTTAGCACGATGTTGCTTACCATATACACAGTTATCACGAATGGTAAGTCGATATTTTATCATTCCCAAAACAACCATTTTTGTGCAAGATTTCAAGACCTTTACCACTAATGTGACCCAACCGTTTATGCCAGATTTCGCTTTATCTCCATGTACGGCATTAACGGAAAAGTTACTTACAGTGGAACAAATATATAAGTTCGGTTTACGAATGGCGACAAAAAGGTTTTGGGACCTCTCGTAACTTTCATTGCACCCTTACCCCATGTACCTTCAAAACCATCATCTTCAAGACATGCACATGACATTAAATTATGAGCTAAGTGAGGAACATGCCTAACATTTTCCAAAGTTATCGAATTTCAGATTCGAATTTAAGGCACACAGCTTCCTATTCCAAAGAACATTTCGTTTTACATGATCCGGCATAGACACATATCGATTTTTCAAATCACGATAGCTAGAAAAAGTTGTTTATGCGAGTCATGTGAAATGTGCATCCGTAATCAACCACCAATCATTTTCACCAAGGTCGGCTAACACAGAGTTCACGTAAGAATGCATAGCATCGTAAATCATAAACACATCACCCGATTTTCACCGATGACTAAGTTAGCCGATCGATTGCTGATTTTTCTTAGGTTTAGTGCGATCTTGAATATAGTGACCATACTCACCACAATTGTAACACTTACGATTATTAGGTCTAGGTTTAAACCGAAATTTTTCATTGCCCTTTTTCTTGTTGGCTTGGTTATTTTGACTGTTGGAAGACTTTTTATTTTGAAAGCGTTTTTGTGGTCTTCCTTTGACAAAATTAACCTCGCCAAGATTTCTAAGGGCAGCACCTTTATTGTTTTTCAAATCTAGCTCTTTGCTCTTTAAGCCGTTTACAACAATATCTAAGGTTACCTGATCTCTACCATATTTAATGGCAGACTTCACATCACTATAAGAATCTGGAATAGCATTCAAAAGAACAATCGGAGTGTAATCATCGATGTTTTTATCTCCAGTTAACTTTATATCTTGAACCAGTTTTGTAAACACGTCTAAATTGGCATCAATGTCTTTATTAAGATCAAGCTTATAGCGGAAAAATTTTTCAAGAAGAAATAATTTATTTGGCAATGAAGTTTCAGTATACATTTCTTCCAATTTTTCCCATAACTCTTTAGCCGAACCATGTTTACCTAATTTTCTTATCACAGAGTCAGAAAGGTTCAAGATAATCGCAGAATAAGCAAACTCATCAAGTTCAGCCTTTTTATCCGCCGTCACATTAGAGGCAAACGAATTATCAATAGCTTTAAAACATTTTTGTTGAATAAGTATGCTTTTCATTTTCATGCCAAATGGCAAAATCACCTTTTCCATCAAATGGTGCCACGAGAAGGGAGAGATTGAACCCATTTTAATTTTCAAAAAGAACAAAGTTTTTTTGAAAAAGTTTGTGGAAAACAGAATAGAGAAGACGGTTTATTTTATCAAACCTCACAAACACAAAGTAATCAATCACACAGATGATTAAATTTAAACGAATGCGGAAAATCCAATACCGTGCCCCTACAAGATCCGAGGACACTTAAGCGGTCCAGCGGGAGGGTTTAAATGCCCGATTATGAAAAATTCCAGATTCAACACGAAGTAAAAATTGCGTAATAAACACACGAATATTACTATCAATGCAAAGCAAAAGTAACAGTAGACGGACAAATGAAACACGAAGTACAAAGCAGTAAACACGAAGAGCAGCAGTATCCGAAAAAAATATCACAAAGAAAAAAAATCACCAAGAAACGAACGGGGATACTATCACACAGGGCAACGAGCAAGTAAAAAACAGAAAATGAAGAGAGGGTTAGCCGATATACCTGAGTGATCCGGGTTGACTCGATTCGGACAGATCCAAACCAAAGCTCCGGTACCAATGTTGAGTATTGGTCCGAATCGGGTGGAAATATGATTACAATAATTATAACAAATATAACTATTACACGAATCTACTCGGGATAGGGATTAGGGATTACACAACTTCTAATTTTACGAATCAAACAAAAACGAAAAATTAAACTAAAACAGTGAGAAATAGGAAGATCAAACCACACGGCCAAGCCAAGAAAACACTGTCGGAGAAAATTCGGCCGGCCGATCCTCCGTCCCCGTAGCCACGTCACGGACTCACAAGACCCGCGGCCAAGACTCGAACCGAACCCACCACCGAACTGAGCAACCTCCGTGAATCCAAGCACAAAGCAAGATCCGATCGTCCGAAACCCCAAACCAAAATCGAAGCACAAAGCTACCGAAAAAACCCCAGAAATATCGGATCCCCTTTCTCACAAAGCTCACCAAGAAAACCCCTCAAATATTTCACTCAGAAAAACCGAAGGATTCAAAGGGAGAAATAAATCTTGCTCTCTTTATTTCGTTGTGCTTTCATCTCCACCGAAAACGGGATTTATAGGAGAATCGGAACAACCAAACGAAGAGAAGAAATCGGGCGGATTTTCTTTCCATCGGAAGAGCAGGTCAAAGCCGAGAGAAAGGAAAGAAAATCGGGGGGTGAGAGAAGGGGAAAGAGTGAGCAGACGGCGGGGGGGTGAGAAAGGGAAATGAGGGGTAGGGTTAGGTTAGGGGTATATATATGTAGGGTTATTATAAACCAATGGCGGGATTAAAGATGCTGGATGAGCGGCCAAGATTAATCCAAATTTTTAATGCTTCCAACAAGATTCCGGGCCGGGTCCGATTTTAAGTGGGCTGCAGGAGATAGATTATTTTTGGGCCCTCATTATTTTATTCATTTGGGCCACATAATCCAACAAAAGTATGTCTATGTGCCTTGATCAATTGGTTGGAGAAATCCGCTTTTGTTAAGTTATAAACAACTGAGTTTTAAGTATTGCAATTATCCCTGTAAACGTGAGAAAACATATTTACTTGATAAGAAACATAAGTCTTGAATCAACCGGTTAATTTGTGAAAATGCCATTTTGACGAAAATAGCCATTCGTGAATTGAACTTGCTTTGCTAACTGTGATTATCATCATTTGCCTACCACTGAGTTATAGAAACTATCCGAGTGATCATATTTGTCCCATATTTGAATACTCTTCCAAATAGTCGTTATTTGCATTATTTGCATAATCACTTTCTAAAATCAATCTAAGTCGTTTTTCTTGATTAATAGAATAATCTCAGTCCATGTGGAACGACCTGGTCTTACCAAAACTCTTTACTATAAACGAGGGTTATACTTTTACCCGTGTGTTTTGAATTAAGAGAAAAACGGTAGAACTAGTATTATAAATTTAAAGCTTTCGAAACACATCACTATGTATGAGGTAAGCTTGATGATAAAACACGATGACAAACCTATGTGGATGAAAGGAACTAACGGAAATGAATATACTTGGTCTCAAGAAGTGTATAATCACACGAGGATGAAAGGAACTACTAATCACTTATGTAGTAACTCGTGAATCCTTTGTCACCCAAAGGTTGATGTTGGCTTTTAGCTTTTGGAAGAGCGTTTTAACATATGTTGTTAAAATGCTTGAATATGATGTTTCGGATATGACCTTTAACGATTGCGATCGCAAGTTAAAATTACTTGAATATTTCGGATGAAATATTTAAGTTTTCAAACCTACTCCGAGATCTATTAGGTTTGTATCTAACCTCCCGTTGACAAAAGAGTGGATCACTTGGAAGAAAGGGAGATGATGACCAAGGAAACGTGTATATGAAAACTTTGGGAGATTCAAGACAATTTTGTGATTATTTTATCTTTTAGATTTTGACACTAGAGACCGCGTGATTGTTCAAAAAAAAAACTTTTGTCAAATACAAGTGTAATAGAAAGTTTCTAGTGCATAAGACACAGGGAATAGTCATTTAAGCATGTAAGCGTGCTTAGGCATGCATCAACACAATAATCAAAGAGATTAATGTGTAAGACTATATGACGTCTAAAAGTTTATCGTGATAGGCATACCTAATTCGTTATGCGTCAAAACAACTTTAGTGTGGGTGCACAATTAACAGGCAAATCATGTAAAATGCACATAAGGAACAAATGCAAAACATCATGCAAAACATGATAATCATTTAGCATTTAAGAGCATGTATCATAGATATATATCAAGAGATATTATATCGGAATAGCTAATCAAAGACAAAACCTTTCTAATAAACATGCATTCAATAATTAAGCAAATAATCATTGAGCATTAAGAAAGCAAGGAGACATATAATCATATCTCACAAAAACAAGTTATCACTTTGAATTCCAAAACACATATGAGATGCAAGTAATCTAGGTTCGCTAAGCAGAATCCTAATTACTACTTGTTCAAAATGCAATCCTAATGGGAGACAAAGTTCACCGATGTAAACTATCTTTAGTCAAATGTAGGAATGGAAAATTTTCAAGTTAGAGAATGAGCATGAGACTATCACTAGTGGTGCTCAATTTAGGTTAAACACGACTATTTTTACGGGTGATGTGGTCAACGAGTCATTGGAGTTCATGGATTCCTATGATCGTGTATTCAAACCAAAGAATTAATTTCTTTGTTTATTTCCTTTCCTTTTTAAGTTATGTTAATAAGCCCGTCCGTATGTTGGACTTTATGGGCCTTGATTATCTATTTAAACACTTAAACCTAGATCATTAGGGTTGTTGATTATTGATTTGAAATAAGATTATTGAGGATTGTCTAGTACACGTAGTGTCAAGACGATTATCTCTTCGTGTTACGCTTCCGCTACGTCAGTTGGTATCGGAGACCAGGCACGATGCCGCCCCATCGCCAACCCGCTGGTCATGCTGCCGCCGCCCATGCCGACGCCCGTCGCGATGCGGACATGGCCGATCTCAGCCGCCAGATCGCAACTGTGGCAGCCTCGTTGGAAGACCTCCGTCTCGTCGTTGTCAACTCACTCCCGGCCGCACAACACGGGCCGCCGCCCGATCCTGATCGCGCTGGACACGTCCGACGTCGGCCTGCCGCCGCCGCTCCGGAGCCTGTTCCTGCGGATTCCGATCTAGACGACGAGGCTACTATCGACGACAATCCCTTCGCTGCACTCGCGCGTCCTCCGGTGCGTGTACGCGGGGATGACGATCGCCGGTGGGAGTCAGGCTTTAAGCTTGATATCCCTGAGTTCAACGGAACGCTCGATCCATGTGAGTTTCTGGATTGGGTTAATTGTGTAGAGGATTTAATGGAGTTTAAATCGGTTCGGACCACAAGAGGGTTCCCTTGGTCGCGACGCGGTTCCGTGGCCGTGCGTCGTCATGGTGGCAACAGCTCAAAGCCACACGTCGTCGGCAAGGTAAATCACGTGTTTATTCGTGGGATAAACTCCGTAAATATATGGAGCGGGACTTTTTGCCGTATGATTATGAGGCTACCTTGTTTCGCAAGTTTCATGCATTACGGCAGGGTGTTCGTTCGGTTGATCAATATACGGACGACTTCTATAAGTTTCTCTCCCGCATTGATGTTCGAGATACGCCGTCGCAACTGGTCTCTCGATATATTAGGGGTTTGGCGCATTCAATCCAGGATACGATCGTCCTCTTCTCGCCGGCGTCGATCTTCGAAGCGCACCAACGCGCTTTGCTATTGGAGCAGCAGGCCACCCGACGGCCACCTGCGTTTACTTCGGCCGGCCCACGCCCAGCAGCCACCATGACCGTGCCCCCAGGACCTGATCGCCTGGCACGGCTCTGCCGCGCGGCGCCATGGCGGCTCCTCCACTTCAGTCGTACGTTGCTTTGTGTGCGGTGAGGCAGGCCACCGTCGCGCGTCGTGTCCTCAGGTCCGTCAACGCACCCTTATGATGGATTCTTGGGAGACGACCCCATACACGGTCCCTCCTATTTTTGATGATGATGAGCCGCCACCTGATTTGCCCGAGGAGCATGTGATGGGAGATACCGGACAGTTGCTCGTCATTCGGCGTTCTTGCTTGGCTCAAGATTCCCCCGAGACGGAACCTCGGCGACATCATATTTTTGAGTCCACCTGCATATCGGTGGTAAGGTATGTCGCTTTATTGTTGATCTTTGGTTCGTGTGAGAACGTTATATCTGCGATCTTTGTTGCTAAGTTAAACTTGATTACTGAACCTCACCCATACCCTTATACCCTTGCTTGGATACAACGTGGCAATTCAGTTACTGTAGACCGTCGTGTTAATGTGGCTATTTCTATTGGGTCTAAGTATAAGGATAATATATGGTGTGATGTGGTTCCTATGGACGCCTGCCACTTCTTTGTTGGGGCGTCCGTGGCAATTTGATAGGTCAGTTATACATGATGGTCGGCTGAACACTTACAGTTTCGTATTTGATGGTGCTAAGATTGTTTTGCATCCGTCTGTGCCTAAATTGCCTACCCCTGTTGATAATGTGGTTTTGTTATCTCGTCCGGATTGTTTATCTGAGGGGTCGTCTGCTTCATTTTTGGTTCTGTTATTGGCTGTGGATGTTTCTGAGTCTGTTCCTATTACCGCTCCTGGTATTCGTGCACTTTTGGATGAATTTAATGATGTTTTTCCGTCGGAGTTGCCTTCGGGCTTGCCCCCTCTCCGGGCCATCCAGCAGCATATCGATTTGGTGTCAGGCGCTTCTCTGCCCAACAGGCCACACTATCGAATAAGTCCAATTGAGCACGAAGAGTTGCGTCGTCAGGTGGAGGAGTTATTACTGAAGGGTTCGGTCCGTCAGAGTATGAGCCCGTGTGCGGTACCTGCCCTTCTCATCCCTAAGAAGGACTCGTCCTGGCGCATGTGTGTGGACAGTCGCGCAATTAATAAGATTACGATCGATCACGGGTTCCCTATTCCTCGGTTGGACGATCTATTAGACCATTTCGGTGGCTCCACGATTTTTAGTAAGTGGATCTTCGCAGTGGATACCACCAGTTCGCATTCGTCCGGGGACGAGTGGAAGACTGCGTTTAAGACTCGTGAGGGTGCATTCTAGTGGTGGTTATGCCGTTCGGCCTCTCCAATGCTCCTAGCACGTTCATGCGTGTCATGAACCGATCCTCCGTTCTTTGATCGGCTCGTGTGTTGTTGTTTATTTCGACGACATTTTGGTGTACAACAATTCGGGCCGAGCACATTGTTCATCTTCGTGCGGTGTTGGACATTCTTCGTGCGGCGGTTCTTTGCTTCACCCAAGAAATGCATTTTGGGGTTGATTCCGTGTTGTTCTTGGGGTACGTTATCTCGGTGGAATTCGTGTGGATGACTCTAAGATTGCCACGATTCGTGATTGGCCTTCTCCTACCACGGTGATGAGGCTCGGAGTTTTCACGGATTAGCTTCTTTTTACGGGAGGTTCATTGCCCATTTCGGTGCTATTATGGCTCCTATTACAGTTGTATTGGCTCGAAGCCCTTTTCGTGGTCCCCCGCCGAGGCCGTTCCGTGATATTAAGCATCGCCTCATTCTTGCCCGGTTTTACTACTCCACGATTTTGAGCACCCTTTGAGTTGTCTGCGATGCTTCAAGGCGGGCATTGGTGCCGTATTGAGTCGGTGTGGGCGCCTGGCGTATTTTAGTGAGAAGCTTGCGGGTCCTCGGAGTCGTTATAGTACATACGACGTCGAGTTTTATGCGGTTGTTCGGGCTATTCGCCATTGGCGTCATTACCTTTTCCACCGTGAGTTTGTTCTCTATTCGGACCATGAGGCTCTGCGTCACCTTGCTTCACAGGATAACTTGTCAGCTCGCCATGCCTCTTGGGTGGCATTTCTTCAGCAGTTTACTTTTATGCTTGAAGCATCGTTGGAACGATCGAGCAGGTGGCTGATGCTCTGAGTCGACGTTCCCTTGTTTTGTCAGATATGCGTGTTGCGGTCTCGGGCCTTGATCTTTTACCTGAGTCCTATGCCGATGATCGTTTCTTCAGCCTTATTCTGGCTCGACTACGTTCGGGGGATGCGGCTGATTTCGTTATTTTGAATGGATTTCTGTTTAAGGGTACTCGGTTATGTATTCCGGACACTAGCCTCCGTCTCCGCCTCATTTCGGAGATTCATTGTGTTGGTCATGTGGGCCGCGATCGCTCCATTGAACTGCTTCAGCGTTCGTACTTTTGGCCTACACTTCGTAGGGATGTCTCTCGTTATGTGTCTCGATGCCGAGTTTGTCAGGTTTCGAAGGGTACGGCCACAAATGCAGGCCTCTACCGTCCCCTTCCGATTCCATCAGCTCCTTGGGTAGCGATCAGCATGGATTTCGTGGTTGGTTTGCCTCGTACTCAGCGGGGTTGTGATTCCATTTTTGTGGTTGTGGACCGTTTCTCTAAAATGGTTCACTTCATCCCATGCAAGAAGACCTCTGATGTTGTTAATGTGGCCAAACTTTTTTTTAGAGAGGTGTATCGCTTGCATGGCCTCCCGTCTTCTATCGTCTCCGACCGGGACACCCGTTTTCTGAGCTTTTTTTGGAGGAGTCTGTGGCGCATGGCCAACACTCGATTGGATTTCAGTAGTGCTTATCACCCTGCATGATGGGCGGTCGAGACCGTTAACCGTTCTTTGGGCAACCTCCTTCGTTGCTTGGTGGGTGAGCATGTTCGTACTTGGGATGTGCAGTTGAGTCAGGCGGAGTTTGCCCACAACTTGGCCGTGAACCGTAGCACTGGTTTTGCCCCGTTTCAGATAGTTTATGCGACGTTGCCTCGTGGCCCTTCGGACTTAGGGTCCTTACCTTCTCTGGTTCGAGCAGACGTACGGGCTGTCGATTTGATTGAGTCTCTGCGTCATACACACCGTGCTACATATGATCAGTTGTTGGCTTCCACTTTGGCCTACAAGGAGGCCGCCGATAAGAAGCGTCGTCACGTGGAGTTCGAGACGGGTGATTTTGTTTGGGCCGTTCCTACTCGTGACCGTTACCCGTCCCATGAGTATCATAAGCGTGCGGCTCGTAAGATTGGCCCGTTGGAGATTCTTGCTCGGATCAATCCTAATGCTTACCGTTTGAAGCTTCCATCCCATATTCGTACTTCGGATGTCTTCAATGTAAAACACTTGATTCCTTATACGGGAGATAATGATGATGTTCCCGTAGACGATTCCGGTTCGAGGGCGAACCTTTTCTTGGCCGGGGAGAATGATGTGGTCAACGAGTCATTGGAGTTCATGGATTCCTATGATCGTGTATTCAAACCAAAGAATTAATTTCTTTGTTTATTTCCTTTCCTTTTTAAGTTATGTTAATAAGCTCGTCCGTATGTTGGACTTTATGGGCCTTGATTATCTATTTAAACACTTAAACCTAGATCATTAGGGTTGTTGATTATTGATTTGAAATAAGATTATTGAGGATTGTCTAGTACACGTAGTGTCAAGACGATTATCTCTTCGTGTTACGCTTCCGCTACGTCAACGGGTTATACCACAAACCCAACTTCTCTCCTGGAAGCAATTCAACCGTTAGGTCAAATTGAATTTCTAGTGCAATAGGTTCTCCAGTAGTCATTCTCATGTTAGAAAAAGTCAAATTCCTATATTTGCCTATCGAAGTGTAGCAAAGATGATATTAGTTTATTTCGCGAATACAAGGCCTAATATGACTCAACTAACCATATTTTAAAAGCCGGTTAAAGAAGACGACATGTCGTACAAAAAATCCTAACAAAGGCAAGCACACCGTTTCAATCTTGTCTTTGAGATTTAGAGGTTATTTGGTTTAGATGATGCACTACATGATCTCATGGATGACATCTTTGTTTGTTGAGTTGTTACATGTTATTTTAACATGATTTGAATTTTCTAGAGCCAAGAGATACTCTAATGTGAAAATGGAAAAATAAGAAAGAAAACGGGTACCAATCAGGCCACGATCAGACGGTATCGTCCCACCTTTAGTGGTACCGTAGCCTGTTTAGGCAAGATTCGTCTTCATTTTTGATTTTTGACGAATATAGAATGTTTCAAGAATGCTCTTTTGCATTTTGGGGAAAGAATCTATTTAAGGTTACTTACCTCAATAGATCTTGCGAATGTTCTATCATGTATGATTGAAATAAGACATATTGTATCTTTCAACAAATATGCTTATCTAAGAGGATAAAATTATTACTCTTACGAATGCTTATCAAAACAAGTATTTTAGTGTATGAGCGGATTTTACTTGTTAATGCGTACACATGTTGTATTGGGTTATTTTCAAATCTAATATCCTATATTTTTCAAACTAGATGTAACGTACTCTCTTGTAACATAACCATTCATGTTAAAGAGAAAATAAGATGCTTAGGATATAAATTATCCCTTGTCAATCTTTTAATAAGAGAAATACATGTGATCTTCTCGAAGATTGATGATGTACATAATAGTTAATAGCATATTATGTGTGACACTTTTACTTGACATGTGATTTTGAGTGTTGAGTCGTTCATGAGCAAAATTTACATATGTTGTTTGTTTGCTCGTGTTTGGGTTTTTGGAAATTACAACTTTAATAATTGCATTGCAAAGTAAATTGCTTGAATATTTCGGATGAAACATCCAAGTTGTCAATCCTAATTCGTTGTGTATTTTATGCACATTTTAAACATATTAGTTTAATGTTTGGAACACAACCATTTGACAAGAAGACTCAATATGACATCATCAACACAAGTGTGAGTTATGATCCGATGCATATTCTTTTCGTCTTGAGAAGGACATCATTATATTCATAACAATCGAGTGTGATTGAGTATGTAGGTTCAAGATAATATATTTCATTATATTTAGATGTAATCTTGAAGCTAGACAAATAATGACTCCAATTTCATGTCCATACTCAAAAACTTGTCAATTAGATTCGATAATAATATCAATAATAATTTGAATAATGACTCGATATATACTCGAAATCTTTCTCGACCCTCACGACTACTCTTTTTTAAAAGAAAATAAATAAAAATTTATGGATTTGTTCCATTAAATCTAATACTCGTTATATGTGTGAGGTTAATAATAACGACATGCTTTTGGGGGCGGGAGTGCTTGGTCGCTGGGCTTTCCTTTACCTCAACCAATTCGGTTGTGTTAGCCTTGGTCTAACATTTTGTTATGAACTAGCTGGACAAAGATGGATTGGAGTGAAAGTGGCACAGGACCTTCAATCGACCATAGGTCTTGCAGAGCCTTACTTTCATTCATTCTATTGAAGCGTAACGTAAAAAGCTCCTTCTCATGTTAACTTGCTACTTCGAGATTGTCGTTTATTTTTATGTGCGAAAAACTATTTATGATTACGTATAATATGCATAGTTTTTCACATTTCATGAGTATAAAAATAATTATCCTAACCATTTTTATACAACACATAACTTTTGTAAAGTACTACATGTTTGAAATATTTTGTGTGTATCCAAGTACATGCAAAGTTCAAAATTACGTTTTCTTTTACTTAAATACTAATGTATTATTATAAACCTTTCTCTTGTTTACACAACCCATGGCCAACCAAGATAAGAGCATGTAATGATTTTGAAATCATGTTGAAATTTTGTCAAGTGTTAAATGTTTTGAAGTACTCCCTCCGTCCCACCTAACATGAGCATTTCGACTTTGTATGGTCAATAATTTTCAAGTTTGACTATGAATTAATCTCAAACTATAATAATACAATATTTAACAAAATTATATTATGAAACTTTAGATGGTGAAGTTTCATAATATAATTTTGTTAAATATTTTATCATTATATTTTGAGATTAATTCTTAGTCAAATTTAGAAATTATCAATTATATAAAGTCAAACGCCACAAGTAAATTTAATTTTATATAGAACATATTTTAACACTTAAACCTTTGGAAAGATAATTGTGTAAGACAATTTTTTTCAGCATACATGATCAATCAACTTAGTTTTCATTCCTAAGAAGGTTACTAAAGCATTTTAAAACTTGCAAGATGTCGAAAACACATGCGCAAGAAAGATGGTCTGTGCCTATACGCAATGCAAACTAAGTACTCAATTTAGTGCAAGAAATCTAACATAACTTTTATAAACGCATAACCCGGAAAACTAATAATAATCAAATAGCAACATGGCATAAAAACATTTATGCTTGTAGCAAAATGCGAAATTCCTCGCCCCCAGGACCCCCACCCCCCGATCCGAAAGGGATTGATGGAAGAATTAAATCATGGTGACTCAACGACCCACTAAGTGGAAGGAACAGTGTCTGGTGCCATCAAAACACTTATGCTGATAGATATGTAAGTAGCTTAACTGCAAATAACGATAAGCACTCAAGAATATTTACCAACACTAATAAGACACAAAGAAAAGCAAATAATCATGTAGTATAACACACAGAAATACTTGACGTCATTTTGTGTATTAAATACAACAATGTATGCCTAGCTTGACTTCATTTTTAAATGAATTGGTTTCCTCCCCATTTCAAAATTTTAACCAATTCACTTTGAAAATACATCAACGTCCAAAAGTTGAAACGCCCTTTTTCATTTTGACCAAAAATTTGCGCAAACGGCATAACCGAAAAGACCTTTCGTTACAAATCAAGGACTCTAATGTATTTTCATTTAAAATCAATTCATAAAAGTATTTTTAAATGAAAGTAGACTCAATTACGTTTAAAATGATAGGTGGCACAACTCCTACGGACTTAGGGTTGATTTTATATGAATTTCTGAAAATGACCCATTTCTGAAAATCGACAGACGGATCGACGGTACCATTAAATTTAATGGTACCGTCCCATAATTTGTGGCACCGTCCACTGTTGTTACAATTTTGTCCAAAATCGATTTTCTCATCGCAAACAAGTATTTGATGTAACGAAAAGATGTAAAACTTAATAAACTAGATGCTGAACATATAAAATATAGGGAAAACAATGATTTTCGTCCCTGTAATTTGCACGATTTTTGCTTTTAGTCCCTACGAAAATTAAAATATTACTTTCATCCCTGTAATTTTTAAAACGTCCTTTTTTAGTCCATGCCGTTAACCTCCGTTAATTTTTAAAGGAAAAACAATGATTTTCGTCCCTGTAATTTGCGTGATTTTGCTTTTAGTCCCTACGAAAATTGAAATATTATTTTGATCCCTGTAATTTCTAAAACGTTCTTTTTTAGTCCCTGTCATTAATTATATATCCCAAATAGCATAATAGTGCAGTAACAAATTAGACACTGTAATTTACTACACGACACGAAAACGACATGAAAATACACGAACACGAAAGTACACGACCGAGATTTAGTGTCGGTTTTGTGTTTACCCTTTGGGTACACGACACGACAAGAGGTACACGAAATAAATAAATAAATAAATAAATATAATATTTTATATTTTATTTAATAAAAATATATATTTAATGAATTCTGTTTATACTAAACTATAAAATTTGAAAATATAATGTGAATTTTCATAAATTTCATGTAAACATTCGTGTTTTCGTTGCCATTCGTTTCATTTCGTCTACTAAAACCTATAAAAATAATATTATAATATTAAAAAATTATTATTTTTTATAATATTTTAATATTTATTTTATATTATGTGCCTGACACGAAAACGCGAAACGAAACGAAACGACACGAGTTTTACGTTGACTACCACTAACCTACCGCAACCCTCCTCTTTTATCCGGGCTTGGGACCGGTAATGAATGTCAAGAAGACACCCACAGGCAGAGTTAATTCATTAAATATATATTTTTATTAAATTAAATATAAAATATTATATTTATTTATGTATTTATTTATTTCGTGTACCTCGTGTCGTGTCGTGTCGTGTACCCAAAGGGTAAACACAAAACCAACACTAAATCTCGGTCGTGTACTTTCGTGTTCGTGTATTTTCGTGTCGTGTACTCAAAATGCAAACTCAAACACTAAATTTTCGTGTCGTTTTTGTGTCGTGTGGTAAACTGCCGGGTCTAATTTGTTACTGCACTATTATGCTATTTGGAATATACAATTAATGGCAGGGACTAAAAAAGAACGTTTTAGAAATCACAGGGATCAAAATAACATTTCAATTTTCGTAGGGACTAAAAGCAAAAATCACGCAAATTACAGAGACGAAAATCATTGTTTTTCCTTTAAAAATAAACGGAGGTTAACTATGACTAAAAAAACGCTTTTAAATTACAGGGATGAAAATAATATTTTAATTTTCGTAGGGACTAAAAGCAAAAATCGTGTAAATTACAAGGACGAAAATCATTGTTTTCCCTAAAATATATATTAAGCATCATTTTCACGTTTAGGACTAAGAAAAACATTTACGACAATACTTTTACTACAAACCAAAGAGTTGTCCCAAACATTCCTTTCAAAACCGCATCACTTTACGACTCGTTCTTAAGACATGACCGGACACTTTCAAACTCTATTCTTTTATTTGTTTAAGAAATCCTTCAAGCTAGTATGACAAAGTATACTCAACGACAAAACTTGTAAGAATTAAGCAAATAAATACTTTTCATATTTTATCCCCCTTCATGGGTAATCTGATACATAGATCATACTCAATTTTGAAAACCATTTGTTTTAAAAATTTGAGAGACGTAGCTCTGATACCAATTATGGAAAATATAGAGGGGGGTGAATACGTTCCCGTTTAAAAACTTAAATATTTTGTATCAAATGACCGATCAAGCGTGACGTAATATGAAAAGTGTCAACAATAGTCTTACAACTACTAGAGATGGTATAAAGTAAATCACAACACAAACACAATCTAATCATCAAGTCATGACATGAACATAATCATCGCAAGATAGGCAACAAGCCACACAAACATAAATGCAATGCAAATATAAATGTAAAGCGATAAATGCAAAATACACGTAAAGAGATAAGTGAAAGAATGATCAAACTAGACACGATGATTTATAGTGGTTCGGCATGAAGCTCCTCTTCGCGCTACTCCATTCCCCGAGAAAACCTTGCAACGTCCCTTACAAAATTTTCCGACATTAAGCTAGATGTCGAGTTCTTCTTCGAGTACAACCAAACCCGTTATGTTTTGTGACCCAACATAACAAACCTTGTGTTTTGAGGCCTAAATACATAAACCGCGTCGCTTACATTATTTTCCGACACTAAGCTAAATGTCGAGTTCTAATCTTATCTAGAACCAATCTACCCGATCCGATCTACCCGATCAACATGATCTATCTGATCAACACGATCTACCCGATCTACACGATCTACTCGATCTACACACTATCAACACAAGCTACACAAGATCTACCCGATCTCTACACGATCAGCTCGATCTACACAACCTAACTAAGTAGGATGACAAATAACTTGATGTATAACGATATACAACAAGTACGTAACAAGTGTTACGAGTGCACTAAACTAAAACTACAACACTTTGTATCTTCTCGACATGGTGTGTTCTTCTCTTGCACTAGTAGAGGAATGAAGGAGATCACTGGAATGGATGTTTGGATCACTCTTAAACAAAATCAAACTAACTAAATGATCAAAGAAAAATGATTGGATTGGGTGAAATTTGAACAGAAAGATCCGTCTCAAAATCAGCAACTTTGAAGTGTAAAATGGGCCAGTATTTATAGGGAGAAAAATTTTGGCCGTTATACAGTGACGGTACCATTGAACATCAGAGGGTACCGTTAAATTTAACGGTACCATTGGGTTTAGTGGTACCGACCTAGATAAAAACGCTCCCATTTTTGTTTTTAGTGGTGAAGGTTTATTTGGGGATATTTGGATCTGTTTTGTGGGGGAAAATAGTTGTTGCAATTTTTAGACTTATTTTTTCAAATTAAACATTTCTTTTTAATTAAAAAATAATTTGTAAAATGTATTTTTGAAAAAATATTTTGTCACATTAAAAACAAAATTTTAATTACTGCAATGCAAATATAAATGTAAAGCTTTAAAAAATAATTTGTAAAATGTATTAATGAAGTCTTTGAACAAAAATTTATTCCTTTGATCATCCGTCAAGTTTTAAATTTGTTTGTTCATACCTTGAGTGATTCACGTCGGAATGAAAATCTACGACTGTGTTGAAGTATACTTGAGACGTCAAGAGATGTTGATGAAAGTATGCATTGATGATTTGTGTTTACGAGTAATTTGCGCATTTTACGTTATGCATTACGAGTTACATGTTTGTCATTATTAAAACCAAAGAAACCAGTTAGTTTAAATATCATAATATTTGCACTAACTGAGCCATATATTGATCATCCGAGGAGCAGACAAGGAGGACAGGTGGACTGCCCTCCTTGGCTCGTACAAAGTGGTGCCTGTAATGCGTCCCCAGTGTCTAATGTCAGATGGTACATCTTAACCAATAGTGACGGGAAGCAGTGGCACTATGTGCTCCGTATACCCTGATGAGTTTCATCAGGCCTTACGTGGCCTGGGATTTAAGCTGGGCCACTATCAAGTGTTTATTGATGGGACAAGATAACGGGCTTGATCTGAGCGTGTATTTTAGTGGACTTGGGCCACTAATATTGATACGCTATCAAGTCCCCCAGTCTAGTATTAGACCATGCACTAATGATATGATCCTGGACTTTTAAAGTAAGTCCCTCAATCTGTGCTGCGCTACCAGGGTTCGCTCTCAGGCACCTCGTTTCCAGGCTTATCTCATATTTTTGTTTTTAGTGATGATGACTAGGTGCATGCTTTTTTACCTTGATCAGGGCTTTAAGGTGAGTTGGTAAAGATGGGTATTAATGTTTGCGTGGGGAAGTGTATGTGTAACACCCCCAATCCGCTCAGGGATATTACACGTCGTAGAATTTTTCCTCAAGGATCTACCAGACTGGTAGCAAAAATCGAACATCTCAAAAATGCCTTTAAGGCAAAAATGACTCAGTAGACCAATTTGGTCTTTCAATGAATACACACAACTCAATCTCAATACATGCCCACGCAGGGGTCGAATACAACTCACTCCCGTACAACGGGGAAAGAATACTGCAGCGGAAATAAAATACAACTGAACCAATACAACAACGTACGGGTCCTCTTGTGATTAGTATCGATCATCTTTCATCATACTTCATGCCGACCCTGTGCTATGGTCCCCAAAACTTGAATGCAATACAGACATCCACCCCCTGATTTCTCGGGGGTTAGTAAAATTCTACTATTATGCTAGTGCAAGTACAAAGTGCAAATACGAGTCATACGAATCATATTCCAAGAATCACAATAACTAGGAATCCCCAAAGATTCAAACATAACGAAAAGTACTTCCCGAGGCAAGAGTTTGAGTAAAACTTTCCAAAAATTAAAGATCACAATTCAAGGGAACAATTTACAAAATGGTTTAAAAATGCCATCGGGAGTTTTAATAGAAAACAATTTAGGATTATCGAATCCTTCTCGTTCCAAAATCAACAGGGGTCACAGCCCAAATATTTGCTTTCTCGAATAAAACCAACAACCATTCACAGAGTCATAACCCACGTCATGTGTCCTCGACGGACATAACATCAACACAACATAATCACCCAAGATATACAAATTTTGGTCACACATCCAAGATACTCGACCTGGCAAAACCATTGGATAAGGTCACACAAATACAACACCAACTCGTGAATCCAGGGCTATACCATTGGATTCCCTCGAGGCCTCGTTGGACCCTCCCGGGGTGAGCAAAACACATTCACAAATCATATACACACCAGCGTGATCACTTGCCACGGCTCACGGTTGGATCAATCATTTTTTGTCTCCTGACCACATGATCACATTCCATGTGTCACCGTAGGTATTCTTTGGTGCTCATGGTCGGATCAATCACTTGTTGTATCGTGACCACATGATCGCAATCCATGTGTCACCGTAGTTTTTCTTAAACTCTCACGGTTGGATCAATCGCTTGTTGCATCCTGACCACATGATCGCATGCCATGTGTCACTGTAGGCCCTGCCCATATTCACACATTCACACACATAGCACAATAAAACAAAGATATCCAAACAATTCACCCAGAGGCATCAAACATTTAGCAAAAACACCACGTCAAACCACAACGCACCAAAATGAAGCAATATACATACACACGCATTACCAAGCGCAACATCAACACCAAACATATCCATAGGATTCACATAGTCATTTACGAAAACACACCAATCACAACATACACACGAGTTTGAAAGGGAGCCTTTAACGAGGCTAACCGAATCTTTGAAAGTTCATTTCAACAACCAAACAAACACATTTAGACGATCACCGATCATTATATCCACAAAACAAGAAATGTATGGACAAGGTACTTGCCTCGAAACCACGATCGCAACGAGATGACGGATAAGATGCGGTCAACAGTCCTGAAATCCCGAACACTATCAAGAACACGATAGCACCGCGAATACTACGAGAATAACACCACAGGAATTATCAATCACCAAACGGGATTCAACTCGGAATTCTCGAGCACCTATAATCCTCCAGAAGGAACAATAAAAACATGATTACGATGAGAATCAAGACCAAAAACAACGGAGATTACAACAAACTATCGAAGGAAAACTCATTCGAATATTTGATCGAACATCAAATGTTCACTACACCTCAAGAACACCGAAATCATCCTTCGGGTTGAAACGGACCGAAGATAAGGATATACAATCTATAAAACATGTTTAATAACAATATCTAACATCAATCGACTTATCAAAATTGGATAGAAAACGAAATCAAGAACAAAACTCCCAAAAAGGTCAACTCCAGAGAATCAAGAAAATACCTCGGATTAATGACGAAGAACACGAATTGATGTTGTTAACCCACACCAAGAACTTGAGGAGGAGGATATCACTGAGATAAATTGCCCCTAAATCCCCTAGATCGTGAGGGAGAAGAAGAGAGGAGAGGAAATGAAATCCTCTCCCAAAAATCCGCTGAAAAAGGGCTAATCTGACTCGCGTGCCGCGGCCCGGACTGAGTGTGCCGCGGCCCGCGGCTGAAAATTGCAAGCAGCTGCCAGCTTAGTGCCGCGGCACGGCCAGCAGGGGGCCGCGGCCTATGGTACAGCCGCGCCAGGCTCACTTCTGCGAGGTGTGTGCCGCGGCGCACACTGTTCGTGCCCAAAAAGTGCCGAAAATTCACGATACGTGATCGAATAACCAAACCGAAGTTCACAACACATCTAACAACGTTAAACGGACTTGTGTAAACACGAAATAACAGTTTCGGACAAGAATCGCAAGAATGGAACTCCAGTGCGAAAAAGTCGCTTAGGAACACGGAACTCAATAAAACGACACCGAAACGAACTCGGATGATAAAAAGTGCAGAATTAATCATTCTCGGAATGACGAAATGGTGACAATAGAGTCTCTAAGATGGACTTCCGCCAAAAAAAAATTACCGGAAATCAAAATTGCGGATATTACATACTACCCTCCTTAAAAGAAGTTTCATCCCGAAACTTAAAACAAGTAGGGTGAAGCAATACCTCGCCAGGAAAACTCAACGAGATACACAAGAACCGAAAACTCGTGCCCAACAGCGAAACGTTGCAGGCAACGCGAAGAAACATACGGCGTGAAATCACGCTCCACGATGACCATCACAATGCCACAGGTAGAGACATAATAAAACCAACAAGTGTCCAGTATCACCAAACATGTAGCACAATCAAATCAATTATACTAATAATCACAAAACAAAAGGCACATATTACAAGAAACACGCAGAGTCGAAAAATAGAAATTAAACACACTACGATTCGTGAGGGTAACCACGAAGAACTCCGACCACGCCAAAATTCTCGAAACCACATTAGGCATCTCGGTGTCCTTTCGAAGTAGAGACGCAACTCAATCCCCAAACCTCTCAGCTACCATCTCGCAATGCACGGGTCGGTGTCCTAAATGACCGCAATCGAAACAACTGACCAACGGTGAACAACAATTCTTCGCAGTACGAGACAAGACAACAACAATCGAACGACCACGATTGAACAACAATGATCGAACAACAACTATCGAACAACAACGATCAAACAACATCGAACGGACAACAACGATCGGACACCAACGACCGAACAACAATGATCGAACAATAACAATCGAATAACAATGATCGAGCAATAATGATCGAATAACAACGGTCGAACAATGACTCCGAAGTTCACATTTTAACTAAAGATATAAACAAAACTTGTAGAAACCAAAAGACGTTAATTTTGGACAAGGTTCACAAGAATCGAACCGAACTCGGAAAAGTCACAATAATAAACAGAATGATCTGAAACAAGGTCACAACCCATTCGAACGATGGCAACCAAGATACCGAACCAGTTCAAAAAGTATCAACGAACACGAGCGAGTCGATAGAATTGAGAAAGAGAAAATGCAGAAGTCAAAAATAATACAGGTATTACATTCGACCTCTTATAAAAGAAATGTCGTCCCCGCAACTCACAACAATGGAAGCAAGGTAACAACACAAAAAGCAGCCGACAGAAACATCTCACATGGGCCTCTTAGAGCCGATCCTGATATCTGTGCTGAAGCTCGTACCCTGGAAGACTCGGTAACCAATTCGCAAAAATGGATTCTATGTCCCTTGATTCTGCACTTTAAACGCGTTACTAGCGAGATGGAAAATTTGTACGTACATGCCATAGCACATTACAGTCGAAGCACCTCGGCATACCGAATCTACAACTGCTAGGTACAATGGAATATAACGTCGCAAAACAACATACCGGAGATGCCAACTTAGCACAACCTATTAACGTAAAGCAGCTCACATACACATAATCACAGCAACGACGGCATACATTCAGCGATTTCAATGGTTCGACGGTAAACAACACACAGTTACAAAACATCATGAAACAATCACATATGTACACGATCATACAAACTCAAGTTCTAATAGCTCGCACGAGTGCGATAACATGCAAATCACCACAAAGCGACAACATTCAATACCAACATCTCACCTCTCACAGAGGGGTAACACAACAAATGCGTGGCAAACGACTCAACGTTTACGCCACCAATTCAATCATACTCGGGAGCTAACATTCTAACGACAATGCGAACATCATACATACATTCCTGGACCGCAAATAGGAGTGATAGGTTTTTAAAAATAAAAACCACCTTTTTGAAAACAATTTGGAAACACCGGTTGAATTTTGAGTATCATATTTTGAAAAAGTAATGCAACCTTCGTTATCGAGACTTTGAAAAAAAAACATCTTGCGTTGGATAAAAATGAGGACACTTATCTTTTAAATTAAAACTTTCAGAAATATTCGACATTCGGGTCTAAGCAAATGCGTTTATAAATTACTGGAAGATCTAAAAATATTTTGGTCCTTAAGGTAAAAGAATTTGAAGCATATACTTGCGCTAGTAGGCGCCTCGAAAATATAATCCATTTAAAAGTACGTCTCGAAATTTATTTTCTAAGATACTCAGGTTTTTTCAGAAATCCATTAGGCTAGAATGCCCAAAAACTCACATGTAACAACATTAGTTTACCCATCACATAGCACACGTGTCACGTCATTCAAATTCAATACAAGACATGTCTCTTCCCGGAAAACAAACAGTCGAAAAGGCATAAGCAGTGACAACACTCCTCATACAAACAAAATATGAGAGTCGAATAAACACATATCACGGAACCAAAAATCTACATAAGGATTCCATCACTTAACACATAATCATACCTGTAACTCGTATCACACGAGGCACAATCACAAAGAAGGGAGACTTACATCCACAGGTCGCACGAAGATGATGATCGTCCCACGATACTAATCACGACCAACAAAGTCAGATGATGCATCGCGACACGACTCAGTCAGACAAAATTCTTTCAACAGACACCACTAAACCCGACAGCCTAGGTTTCCACAACCTAAGCTCCGATACCATTTATATAACACCCCCAATCCGCTCAGAGATATTACACATCGTCGAACCTTTCCTCAAGGATCTACCAGGCTGGTAGCAAAAATCGAACATCTCAAAAATGCGTTTAAGGCAAAAATGACTCAGTAGACTGATTTGGTCTTTCAATGAATACACACAACTCAATCTCAATACATGTCCACACAGGGGTCGAATACAACACGCTCCCGTACAATGGGGAAAGAATACTGCAGCAGAAATAAAATACAACTGAACCAATACAACAACGTACGGGTCCTCTTGTGATTAGTATCGATCATCTTTCATCATACTTCATGCCGACCCTGTGCTATGGTCCCCAAAACCTGAATGCAATACAGACATCCACCCCCTGATTTCTCGGGGGTTAGCAAAATTCCACTATTATGCTAGTGCAAGTACAAAGTGCAAATACGAGTCATACAAATCATATTCCAAGAATAACAATAACCAGGAATCCCCAAAGATTCAAACATAACAAAAAGTACTTCCCGAGGCAAGAGTTTGAGTAAAACTTTCCAAAAATTAAAGATCACAGTTCAAGGGAACAATTTACAAAATGGTTTAAAAATGCCATCGGGAGTTTTAATAGAAAACAATTTAGGATTATCGAATCCTTCTCGTTCCAAAATCAACAAGGGTCGCAGCCCAAAGATTTGCTTTCTCGAATAAAACCAACAACCATTCACAGAGTCATAACCCACGTCACGTGTCCTCGACGAACATAACATCAACATAACAAAATCACCCAAGATACGCAAATCTTGGTCACACATCCAAGGTACTCGACCTGGCAAAACCATTGGATAAGGTCACACAAATACAACACCAACTCGTGAATCCAGGGCTATACCATTGGATTCCCTCTAGGCCTCGTCGGACCCTCCCGAGGTGAGAAAAACACATTCACAAATCATATACACACCAGCATGATCACTTGCCACGGCATCTCACGGTTGGATCAATCACTTGTTGTCTCCTGACCACATGATCACATGCCATGTGTCACCGTAGGTATTCTTTGGTGCTCATGGTTGGATCAATCACTTGTTGCATCCTGACCACATGATCGCAAGCCATGTGTCACCGTATTTTTATAGGCTCTCACGGTTGGATCAATCACTTGTTGCTTCCTGACCACATGATTGCATGCCATGTGTCACCGTAGGCCCCACCCACATTCAAACATTCACACACATAGCACAATACAACAAAGATATCCAAACAATTCACCCAGAGGCATCAAATATTTAGCAAAACACTACGTCAAACCACAACGCACCGAAATGAAGCAATATACGTACACACGCATTACCAAGCACAACAGCAACACCAAACATATCTATAGGATTCACATAGTCATTTATGAAAACACACCAATCACAACATACACATGAGTTTGAAAGGGAGCCTTTAACGAGGCTAACCGAATCTTTGAAAGTTCATTTCAACAACCAAACAAACACATTTAGACGATCACCGATCATCATATCCACAAAACAAGAAATGTATGGACAAGGTACTTGCCTCGAAACTACGATCACAACGAGACGACAGATAGGATTCGATCGACAGTCCCGAACTCCCGAACACTATCAAGAACACGATAGCACCGCGAATACTACGAGAATAACACCACATGAATTATCAATCACCAAACGGGATTCAACTCGGAATCCTAGAGCATCTATAATCCTCCGGAAGGAACAATAAAAACATGATTACGACAGGGATCAAGACCAAAAACAACGGAGATTACACAAACTATCGAAGGAAAACTCATTCGAATATTTGATCGAACATCAAATTATCACTACACCTCAAGAACACCGAAATCATCCTTCGGGTTGACACGGACTGAAGATATGGATATACAATCCATAAAACATGTTTAATATCAACATCTAACATCAATCGATTTATCAAAATCGGATAGAAAACGAAATCAAGAATAAAACTCCCAAAAAGGTCAACTCCAGAGAATCAAGAAAATACCTCGGATTAATGACGAAGAACACGAATTGATGTTGTTAATCCACACCAAGAACTTAAGGAGGATGATATCACTCAGATAAATAGCCCAAAAATCACCCCTAAATCACCTAGATCGTGAGGGAGAAGAAGAGAGGAGAGAAAATGAAACTCTCTCCCAAAAATCCGCTGAAAAAGGGCTAATCTGACTCGCGTGCCGCGGCCCGGACTGAGTGTGTCGCGGCCTGCGGCTGAAAATTGCGAGCAGCTGCCAGCTTAGTGCCGCGGCACGGGCAACAGGGGGCCGCGGCCCGCGGTACAGCCGCGCCAGGCTCACTTCTGCGAGGTGTGTGCCGCGACGCACACTCCCCTGTGCCGCGACGCATACTATTCGTTCCCAAAAAGTGCCGAAAATTCACGATACGTGATCGAATAGCTAAACCGGAGTTCAAAACACGTCTAACAACGTTAAGCGGACGTACGAAAATATGAAATAATAGTTTCGGACGAGATTCACAAGAATCGAACTCAAGTGCGGAAAAGTTGCTTAGGAACACGGAACTCAACAAAACGACACCGAAACGAGCTCAGATGACAAAAAGTGTAGAATTAATCATTCTCGAAAACGGTCACAATAGAGTCACTAAGATGGACTTCCGCTAAAAAAAAATTACTGAAAATCGAAATTGTGGATATTATAGTAGGAAAATACCTTTGGCGTGATTCACTATCTTTTCTTTTCCCAAACCCTAAAAACTTCCTTCAAAGAATTTTTTTTGTAGGTTTTTATATTTTTTACAAAGGTCAGTTATCTATCTTTGTTTAAGAAGAAACGCTTCTCCGGTTTGTTTTCGGTGTAATTGAAAGATGAAAGTTTGTCGTGGTGATGACGAAGACATTATTATTTATCTCGAATCCTTTACCCATGTATGGGGGTTGGATATGGAGATGTTAACTCCTCTTCCATTCTTGTCTAACGTTGTTATCCTTTGGGTGTTTCTTGACCCCGGTGTAATATTGCAAGTAAATGTTAGAATGGAAGATGTAGAGGGTCTTGCATCTGACTTTTTTAGCACTATCAGGGTGGATTTGGTCGTCATGATGAGAAATTTAAATGTTACACCGTATACTCAAGGTGGGAGTTTCTATCCTGGCGGGAGACTTAAATGTTACACCGCATTTCCAGTCACCATCGGTTGGCGTATAATATCCATTGATGTCTGGAAACGCTAGTTGGTGGTCATATAAGTAGTCTCCCGTGGGTTGGGGACGTGGATTGCTGTTTTCTTAGTTCTGGAGGAACAGCAACATGATGTCGTCAACCAACCCTTGATGGGGATGTCCAATCAGTAGGGTCGTACCCTTGGCTTTTGAGGGTAGAAGCCCCTATTAGACTCCCTGATCCTAACCTTGGTAAGTCTGTGACATTGTATCCACTGTTTCTGAGTTTGTTGTTTGATGGACTATTGACTTATTTACATTTGTTGTTCTCGCAGGCAGCTTTTGGTCACTATCGAGAGCTGCAAATAAGGTGATTTGGCCGTGATGAGCATGAATTAAAGATTAGCTTTATGGACTGTTCTGCATTCTGATTCTGCCCTTGAACGTTATCCAAGCTCAACTCGAGTTCGGTCCACGCATGCTTCGCTTGTAATCAGGTTGGAGCTTGAACATGTCAGGTCGCTATTAGCTACTTCTGGAAGCTTGCAGATGAATGTTTGTAATCTGTGATGTATCAGGATTGTTTTGTAGAATGTACCAGGCAGTCCTGGCTTTTGTAATAGGGTGGTTTACCCTGATTTTATAATGAAATTAACATGTTATCAATTCATTATTTGTGGTTACCAGGTTTATGTAGGCCTGGGTTTTTAGCTAGGATGTTGTATGGAACATACCGCACTAACTACCTAACTTGCACTATATTATATCATATTAGTACTTATAAATTACGGTGAAATTTCGATATAGTTTCCCCTAAACTAGTACGTATCCCAAACCTGTGACATAAAAACCAACACAAGTATCATACAGAGATATCTAGTCTCAATCTGAATCAAACTCATGACATCAATATCCCCGTAGCTATAACTACAAGAGATTAACAAAACTTTGAGCTTCCCAAATCACTCGTTTATTTTACATTACGATATTTAAACAACCTCACAGGTTAAACAAACATACTAAGTGAACTTAAAGCACCCATCACACCATCAACGACACTCGAACATATGAGTACATTACTGCAATACATATTTATAAAGTAAGGTTCACAAACAAGAACGAAAATACGTTAATCCCGCAGTTAAGCCCGACAGGTCGTCATCCATGTACGTCGACCCTCAGCAACAGTGGAACTCCAACTCATCCAGCGAGGGAACATACTCAAGCATCAGAATTACCTACAATGCAAAAACTACGTGAGCTAAAGCCCAATAAGTAGAAATCATGCATGTTATGTATCGTGTCTGATGCAACATATGACATATGATTATCAATGAGAATCTCTCAAAATCATTTTCTTATCCTTGGGCCCGTTGAACCACATACTAGGCACCGGAATGAACTCAATATCATATCATATCATGAGGCATGCATCTACCATGCCAAACATATAAGGCATGCATCTACCACATCAAATATATCATGAGAACATGCATCTACCATGTCTCACCCATGATATAAGCACACATCTACCGTGCTAAACATATCGTACAAGCATTCATCTACCATGCCTCGGTGCTCTAGCAGCGGCCAACAAAACATTTTTCTTTTCTTTCTTTCCATGATCGTACCATGCATGCAGACACTAGTGAGTATCCTGTTATGCATACATGTGGAGATGCTAATAGATGTTATGATCATGTAAGGTGCAACCAAACACTTTAATCAGATCAATCATCCAATACAATACACTCTCAAGATATCATCAAGTTTACAAACAATACTATGTTTATGCATTGTAGTTGCAGATGGATTTCTACTTACCTTGATCGGGTAATACCCTTACGTTTATACCAATAGGGGGTGTTTGTGATGATATATCTTCAGAACCTGTTTCAAGGAATGTGTTTAAAGGATTTGCATACCACACGCAAGGTTGAACTCTGTTCATATCGAAAGGGTTTACCACTTCCTATGTAGATGCATAACTGGTGTTTTACGTATTTTATGTCTGTTTATCGATATATACCAGCCCATTAACCATTCAATTTTGGACTTATAATTCACTAATTAATCTATTAGTCTATGTTTATAAAGTCCATTCAACTCTCACAACTTAAAATTCCAAGGTTTTATAACAACACTTGATTAAGAGAGTTTATCAAAGTCTTGTCATAATCAGATTTTGTTTTGCTTATAACCACTAGAATATAAGTTGTATTTGCACCACTTTTTGACATAATATCCCTAAGATACTTAAGAATAAGTTTACTGAAACTCCTGCCCCTGAAACATACCGATCAAGTAACATATACCATTAATTCCAAAAGGTGGCAGAATTGGTTCCTTTATTGCCTTAGTGAGTTTTAAGACTCATAAATCCATATTTAACACAAGGGTTAGCCATGGATGAAATCTTAATATCATTATAACATGTCTAAGAACATATACAAGCTCTCACACCTTCGAAATAGCTAATAAACATATCAAGAACAAGGAAGAAACAAAGGAAACTCACCTTGATTGTCAAATGAATTGAGGTGTTGATGTTTTGATGATTTCTTCTTGAATTTTTGGTGAATTTTCGAAGTGTGAAGCTTCTTGATAATGTTCAGACTGTAAATGAGGGTTGAGGGTCGGATTTATCCATCAACCAAGTGTGTTAAGTCGGTTATGAAGGTGAAATGTCCAAAATACCCTCAAATGACTACTAGAGACTAGGTTTGAAATAATTAATCGATTCAAGTAGTTATGATTCGGTTCTTGGAGTGTTTGAACCGGTTCCTAGTAGAAATTGACCTCATTTAGGGTATGGATGATCTTTAAAATAGTTTAGTAGAAGTTTAGGATATATTTTTATTGCTTAAACTCGATTACCCATGCAAATAATGTTGAAAATGCTAGTGAAGGACTTTATTGTCAAACTTTCTAAAACTTCACAAATGCGACACTGTAGGTAAGAATGGAAGGAATCATTTATAAAAATATAATTAATATGATAAACTAAAAGATAAGTTCAATTCCTACCGCGGTTGGAATGAATGAGGTATAGACAGATCACAGTATTTTACAGACGTTATCAGATACAATCATAAATTGTATCATATTAGGTATTGACAAGAATCAAAGGCACTTGACACGTGTTAGTTTATTGAATGATGGTTATCCACTTGAATCGTCAATTTAAAGTGACCCACTACACGCGCCGACTAAAATCTCGAGATAAGCTAGTTAACCTCCGATAGACACGTTAGTGACACCTTTATGACTTCTAGGCTTACCACGTGTACTTAGAGTATTATAGGATCTTTACATATATTTTATTTTCGTATTAAAAATAATATGAATAACGTAACTTAGTTTCGTAACATATACCACGATAGTGTTTTAGACTTTAGTTCAAATGTTTAGCACATTTCTATGTAGTGAAATTAACTATAAGATCAAATGAACCATGAAACATCAAGTAATCCAAATAACACATAATTAACAAGTTATGCATGAATCATATTGACCAAGTGAGCAGTGTTAGGCTCGGGTATCACATCCTCCCCTCCTTATAAAAATTTCGTCCCCGAAATTTAACTTACCTGAAAAGATCAGGGTATTTAGCCCTCATTTCATCTTCTCTCTCCCAAGTGGCTTCTTCTACAAGTTGATTTCTCCACAACACTTTGACTAGTGGCACTTCTTTATTTGTGAGTTTCTTTACTTCTCTTATTAAGATTTCTTCCGGTATCTCCTTGTAACTCAAATCAGCCTCCAGCTCAACTGGTTCATTCTTGAGAATGTGGGATGGATTCGCAATGTATTTTCTTAGTAGAGAAGCGTGAAATACATTGTGTATCTGAGACATTGATGCTGGCAACTCTAGTCGATAAGCTACTTCACCAACCCGCTCAGTAATAGGAAATGGCTCAATGTATCTTGGACTTAGTTTTCCTTTATTACCAAATCTCATTATTCCCTTCATTGGAGAATTAGGAATACTCGATCACCCACGGCAAATTCCAGTGCTCTCCTTCTGGTATCTGCTAAACCTGGCAAACGGGCGGGCTCAGCCCAAACGGGCATGGCGAAAAATGGGCGGGCCAAATCTGGGCCAGGCCAAAAAGGCCCGGTTTTTTTTGGGTCAAAAATATTAGGCCCGTGGCGCCCGGCGGGGTCTGCCTGCCCGGCCATGGGCCTCGACTCTTTTTTTTTGAAATATTATTTCTGAATAAATATAGAAATATTTTTCGATCCTTAATTATTATATTATTCACTATACTATCACAATCATTTAAATAAATATACAATTATTTTTATTTCATAATTATATTATTTACTACACTACCACAATCAAAAGACAAATATATAAATATTTTTATTTGATGATTACATCATTTATCACTACTACTTTCTTATAAAAATCATAAAATAATATTATTATTGATATGAGATACTACAAAGTAATCACAAAGTCTCATAAAAAAATAAAATTACATCAATAATTAACATATAGATGTAATATAATCTAACAAATAAGGAAAAAATTTAAATATTATAATTACATAAAACATAAATATAAAAAAAAATTGGGCCGGGCCTCAACGGGCCGGCCAAATCTGGGCCGGGCCAAAAAGGCCCGATTTTTTTGGGCCAAAAATATGAAGCCCAATGCCCGCCCAAAAACGGGCGGGCTGGCCCGGCCCGCGGGTCTGGGCCTATTTTGCCAGGTCTAGTATCTGCATAACTCTTTTGTCTACTTTGAGCTGTCCTCATTCTTTCTCTGATTAATGAAACTGCTTCTGTCATTCCTTGAATCATATCAGGACCTAAAACTCTTCCTTCACCAAGGTCATCCCAATGTACTGGTGATCGACACTTTTCATAAGGAGCCATTCCAATTGTACTCTGATAACTGTTATTGTAGGAGAATTCAATTAGGGGTAAATGTTTGCTCCACTGGCCTTGAAAGTCCATAACACAGGATTTGAGCATATCTTCAAGAGTTTGTATAGTTCTTTCTGATTACCCATCCGACTGTAGATGATAAGCAGTGCTAAAAGACAAGTGGGTACCCAATGCTCTATGCAGGCTCTTCCAAAAAGCTGATACAAATTGTGAACCTCTGTCCGATACAATAGATAATGGAACCCCATGTAGCCTCACTATTTCCTGTACGTAGAGTTGAGCATAACGATCGATGGAGTATGTCGTAAAAACTGGGAGAAAGTGAGCAGATTTTGTCAATCTATCAACTATAACCCAGATAGAATTGTGTCCTTTAACCGTTCTTGGTAAACCTATCACAAAATCCATCGTAATGTCCTCCCACTTCCATTTTGGAACAAATAAAGGTTTCAAGGTTCCTGCTGGTCTTTGATGCTCGGCTTTTACCTGTTGACATGTTAGGCATTGCTCCACATATTGTGCAATATCTTCTTTCATACCTGGCCACCAGTGTAGTTTCAAGTCTCTGTACATTTTGGTTGCTCCTGGATGTACTGAATATGGTGTTGAGTGCGCCTCTAGTAATATTTCTTTGCGAACATCTTCAAAATTAGGCACACATAAACGATTTCTAAATCGAATAATACCATCTTCTGACAATTGGAAGTTTGACGAGGTTCCTAATTTAATGTTCTTCTTTATTTTCTCTAACTCTTGATCCTCTTTCTGGCCTTGCTGAATTCTATCTATTAAAGTAGGTCGAAGGGTTAGTGCTGACAATTTGCTTCTAGCCATCCATGTTGGATAATTTCTACATCCATATTCATCAAATCGTGTAATTCTGGCTTTTGGATCAAGGTCATGGCCGCAATGGATTGTGCTGATTTTCTGCTTAGGGCATCTGCTACTACATTAGCTTTACCAGGGTGGTAGTTGATGACACAATCATAGTCTTTAACAAGTTCTAACCATCTCCGCTGTCTCATATTTAATTCTTTCTGAGTGAAGAAATATTTCAGGCCCTTGTGATCAGTATAAATTTCATAACGTTCTCCATATAGGTAATGCCTCCATATTTTAAGTGCAAACACCACTGCAGCAAGTTCTAAATCATGTGTCGGGTAGTTCTTTTCATACTCCTTCAGTTGTCTAGATGCATATGCTATTACTTTACCATTCTGCATCAATACACAACCCAGACCATTCTTTGAAGCATCACTGTAGACTTTAAAACCTCCAGTTCCCATTGGAATGGTCAAGATCGGTGCTGATGTCAATCGCCTCTTCAGTTCTTGAAATCTTTGCTCGCATGATTCTGTCCACTTGAAGGACACATTCTTTCTAGTCAGTTGTGTTAATGGAGAGGCAATCTTGGAAAATCACTCTACAAATCGACGGTAATATCCAGCTAGACCAAGAAAGCTGCGTACTTCTGTAGAATTTGTGGGTTGCGGCCAGTTATTGATTGCTTCAACTTTGCTTGGGTCTACTGAAATCCCTGCTCTGGATATAACATGCCCCAAGAATACCACTCGGTCTAACCAGAATTCACACTTTTTAAACTTAGCATATAACTGTTTCTGTTTTAAGACTTCTAAAACTTTTCTTAGATGCACTGTATGGTCTTCTTTGGTCTTCGAATATATGAGAATATCATCAATAAACATGATAACAAACTTATCCAGGAAGTCTTTAAACACTATATTCATTAAATCCATAAATACTGCTGGGGCATTTGTTAGGCCAAACGGCATCACTAAAAACTTATAGTGTTCGTACCTCGTACTGAATGCCATTTTTGGGATGTCCTCTTCCTTTATCTTCAATTGATGGTACCCTGATCGCAGATCAATTTTGGAAAAGATAGACGCGCCTTGAAGTTGATCAAACAAGTCATCAATTCGAGGTAAAGGATACTTGTTCTGGATCGTAACTTTATTGAGCTCTCGATAGTCTATACACATCCTCAAGGAACCATCCTTCTTACGAACAAACAATATTGGCGCTCCCCATGGTGAATCACTAGGCCTAATGAGGCCTTTATCTAACAACTCTTGCAATTGGGTCTTTAATTCCTTTAATTCAGCTGGTGCCATTCTGTATGGTGACTTTGATATTGGTGCCGTTCCCGGCTGTAAGTTAATCACAAACTCTATTTCACGATCTAGTGGTAGTCCCGGTAGATCATCAGGAAACACTTCAGGGTATTGTTTCACCACTGGTACTTCATTGACGTTCGAGAAATCTTGCTTTTCAATGCTCATTACACTAACTACATAGCCTTCACCACCACTGTTTAATAGATGTTGTGCCTTCATTGCTGAGATTACTGGAAATCTAAAATTCTTACTAACCCCGACAAAATAAAAAAGGTTCTTCCCCAGGTGGTTGTAGTGTCACAATCTTTCTCTGACAGTCAACAGTAGCATGATATTTTGATAACCAATCCATACCCAAGATTATGTCATAGTCATTCATGTCCAACACAATTAAATCAGCATAGAGTTCCCTATTTTCGATAGGTATACTACACGCTCGTATGATCTTATTTGTTTGTTTTGGATCTCCAGAGGGGGTAACTACATTATAACCTACCTCAATTGTTTCTGGTACTCTACCCAGCCTTCTCACATACTCAGTAGATGCAAATGAATGTGTAGCACCAGGATCAAATAATATCGATGCTGAAATACCAAAGATAAGAAGGTTACCTGTGATAATAGATGGATTAGCTTCAGCATCTTCTCTGGTCATAGTGTAAACTCTAGCTGGTACCCTTTCATGCGTTTTGGCTTTTGTCTTGTTTGGGAAAACATTCGCCATATGTCCAGGTTGTCCACATGAAAAGCAAACTTTAGAACCCAATAAGCAAACTCCATTATGTTGTTTTCCACAGTTAGGGCATGCCGGTAATGGTACAAAGGGTCTACCCTCTTCAGACTTCATACGCTTACTTGGTTCTCCTTGTTCCTGCCCCTTTTTAGATGGAAAATCAGCCTCTGGATTCTGTGATTGAGGTGGCCTCTTCTTTTCATTCTTAAACCAGCGTTGGCCTTGTCGTTAGGCAAATTGCCGCCGAACCTCTTGTGCTTGTCGAATTCTCAGTTCTGCCTGTTCTGCGACCAATGCTCTCTCAGCAATTATTGAATAAGTCGTCCCTTGAATTCCTGCCATGCTGACATCTCTGTATAGCTCTGGTTTCAAGCCTTCAAGGAACCTCTCCACTTTCAAGCCTGCTAACCATATGCTCAGCAAACCTAGACAGCATTTCGAACTTACATATGTAGTCTGAAACCGTCATGCTTCCCTGTTTCAACTGTATAAATTCGTTCATCTTCATTGCACGAGCAGGAGCTGTAAAGTACTTATTTCTGAATAGTTCCTTGAACTTAGCCCAAGTCATTGTTGCCACATTCTCAATAGCGCTTATCGTATCCCACCAATGACCTGCACTGCCCCGTAACATGAAGGATGCACAAAGTACCTTGTTCTCTTCAGAAACCTTACTATACTGGAACGTGTTTTCTATAGTCCTTAGCCAATATTCTGCTTCTGTAGGATCCACTGCGCTCTCAAATGTTGGGGGATTCAACTTCCTGAACCTTCCTCCATCTAATTCAACTTGTTCTACTCGAGGTGGCGGTCAATTCCTGTCATCTCCCTGCTGTCCTCGCATGTCTCTTTGTTGGATGAGTTGTTGGATTTGTTGAGATTGCCTTTCTACTAGTTCAGTCAATCGACCAATGATCAAATCACGATCAGAACTTGTGGACGTCATTTCTGGGTCTTGTGTACTACCCCCATCACTGCCTTCAGTTCTTGTTCTCGGCATTATTTTCTATTTATGACTGAGCCTTGTATCATATGGTCAATATAATTCATGAAATATGAGTGCACACAAATAAAATAACACTTACTGGATTTGTTGTGCTCCACATGCTCTGAGCTCGTGTACATGGACAGTCTACAGGGCACAAACCGGGCTCCGATACCACCTGGAACATACCGCACTAACTACCTAACTTACACTATCTTATATCATATTAGTACTTATAAATTACGGTGAAATTTCGACATAGTTTCCCCTAAACTAGTAACTATCCCAAACCTGTGACATAAAAACCAACACAAGTATCATACAGAGATATCTAGTCTCAATCCGAATCAAACTCATGACATCAATATCCCCGTAGATATAACTACAAGAGATTAACAAAACTTTGAGCTTCCTAAATCACTCGTTTATTTTACATTACGATATTTAAACAACCTCAAAGGTTAAACAAACATACTAAGTGAACTTAAAGCACCCATCACACCATCAACGACACTCGAACATATGAGTATATTACTGCAATACATATTTATAAAGTAAGGTTCACAAACAAGAACGAAAATACGTTAATCCCGCGGTTAAGCCCGACAGGTCGTCATCCATGTACGTCGACCCTCAGCAACAGTGGAACTCCAACTCATCCAGCGAGGGAACATACTCAAGCATCAGAATTACCTACAATGCATAAACTACGTGAGCTAAAGCCCAATAAGTAGAAATCATGCATGTTATGTATCGTGTCTGATGCAACATATGACATATGATTATCAATGAGAATCTCTCAAATCATTTTCTTATCCTTGGGCCTGTTGAGCCACGTACTAGGCACCGGAATGAACTCAATATCATATCATATCATGAGGCATGCATCTACCATGCCAAACATATAAGGCATGCATCTACCACACCAAATATATCGTGAGAACATGCATCTACCATGTATCACCCATGATATAAGCACACATCTACCGTGCTAAACATATCGTACAAGCATGCATCTACCATGCCTCGGTTCTCTAGCAGCGACCACCAAAACATTTTTCTTTTCTTTCTTTCCATGATTGTACCATGCATGCAGACACTAGTGAGTATCCTGTTATGCATGCATGTGGAGATGCTAATGGATGTTATGATCATGTAAGGTGAAACCAAACAGTTTAAGCAGATCAATCATCCAATACAATGCACTCTCAAGATATCATCAAGTTTACAAACAATACTATGTTTATGCATTGTAGTTGCAGATGGATTTCTACTTACCTTGATCGGGTAATACCCTTACGTTTATACCAATAGGGGGTGTTTGTGATGATATATCTTCAGAACCTGTTTCAAGGAATGTGTTTAAATGATTTTCATACCACACGCAAGGTTTAACTCTGTTCATATTGAAAGGGTTTACCACTTCCTATGTAGATGCATAACCGGTGTTTTACGTATTTTATGTATGTTTATCGACATATACCAGCCCAGTAACCATTCAATTTTGGACTTATAATTCACTAATTAATCTATTAGTCTATGTTTATAAAGTCCATTCAACTCTCACAACTTAAAATTCCAAGGTTTTATAACAACACTTGATTAAGAGAGTTTGTCAAAGTCTTGTCATAATCAGATTTTCTTTTGCTTATAACCACTAGAATATAAGTTGGATTTGCACCAATTTTTGACATAATATCCCTAAGATACTTAAGAATAAGTATACTGAAACTCCTGCCCCTGAAACATACGGATCAAGTAACATATACCATTAATTCCAAAAGGTGGCAGAATTAGTTCCTTTATTGCCTTAGTGAGTTTTAAGACTCATAAATCCATATTTAACACAAGGGTTAGCCATGGATGAAATCTTAATATCATTATAACATGTCTAAGAACATATCAAGCTCTCACACCTTCGAAATAGCTAATAAACATATCAAGAACAAGGAAGAAACAAAGGAAACTCACCTTGATTGTCAAAGGAATTGAGGTGTTTATGTTTTGATGATTTCTTCTTGAATTTTTGGTGAATTTTAGAAGTGTGAAGCTTCTTGATAATGTTCAGACTGTAAATGAGGGTTGAGGGTCGGATTTATCCATCAACCAAAATGTCCAAAATACCCTCGAATGACTACTAGAGACTAGGTTTGAAATAATTGATCGATTCAAGTAGTTATGATTCGGTTCTTGGAGTGTTTGAATCGGTTCCTAGTAGAAATTGACCTCATTTAGGGTATGGATGATCTTTAAAATAGTTTAGTAGAAGTTTAGGATGTATTTTTATTGCTTAAACTCGATTACCCATGCAAACAATGTTGAAAATGCTAGTGAAGGACTTTATTGTCAAACTTTCTAAAACTTCACAAATGCGACACTGTAGGTAAGAATGGAAGGAATCATTTATAAAAATATAATTAATTTGATAAACTAAAAGATAAGTTCAATTCCTACCGCGGTTGGAATGAATGAGGTATAGACAGATCACAGTATTTTACAGACGTTATCAGATACAATCATAAATTGTATCCTGTTAGGTATTGACAAGAATCAAAGGCACTTGACACGTGTTAGTTTATTGAATGATGGTTATCCACTTGAATCGTCAATTTAAAGTGACCCACTACACGCGCCGACTAAAATCTCGAAATAAGCTAGTTAACCTCCGATAGACACGTTAGTGACACCTTTATGACTTCTAGGCTTACCACGTGTACTCAGAGTATTATATGAGCTTTACATATATTTTATTTTCGTATTAGAAATAATATGAATAACGTAACTTAGTTCCGTAACATATACCACGATAGTGTTTTAGACTTTAGTTCAAATGTTTAGCACATTTCTATGTAGTGAAATTTACTATAAGATCAAATGAACCATGAAACATCAAGTAATCCAAATAACACATAATTAACAAGTTATGCATGAATCATATTGACCAAGTGAGCAGTGTTAGGCTTGGGTATCACATTGTAACCCCGAGCTCTTAATGAAATTAGCAATTTAGCCAATTTATTGTATGTGTTGTATTCTTATGTTTAGTGATCAGTTAAACATAAAGAATGTGTAGTCTGACTGTGTATAGCATGTTTGTTCAACTGATTTAAGTCTTTGCATACTTAAATAGTGTTTGTAATCGAGGATCTGATTTAAGTTTTATTTTTGTGATAAGAAGTACTTATGTTTTTGAAATGGAGTGCACGTTATAACCAGTAACTATCGAATAGCTATCTTCCAGCAACCCGCTCATGGAAAGTTGTGCGTTTGTATACTTTAAAAATGAAGGTTGCATGAAACTTCATTTAAAGCGTCGTCGGGTGTGTGAACACTGCTTAATTTGACCCGTAGGATCCTTTTTTCATGAGCATGTTCATAAAGGCTAATTTACGTTCTAGTAAATGTTGCTTGTATGAATAGTCGTATAGGGCACTTTGTATGAAAAGTGTTGGAATTGTTATTGCATATTTGAAGAAATAGTACAGATGATCTATCTTGGCTGTTAGAAGCCTTCTTTAAAAATTTAAAGAAAGTAGCATGAAAATTGCTTTGATTCAGCGATCCACCTTAGATGTACCTCGTTTGAGGTTGGATGCGTGCCATGTTAGGAGAATGTCTTCCCCTTCAGGCATTGTTAACAGTTAGGAACCATTGTCGTTTGCCTGATGAATGATGTATTGCCCCTCCCAATTGGGAGCGAGCTTGCCCTGACCTGCGGCCTTACTAACCTCATTTCTTCGCATTAAATGGTCGCCAGGTTTGAAAGTCACTGGGCGGACGCGTTTGTTGTAATACTTTGCCATTTTGTTCTTAAAGTGTTCTAGGCAGATAGCAGCCATATCGCGTTTTTCCTCAGCTAGTGCTAGGTATAGCCTGAGGGAATCTTTGTTTTCATCCTCATTAACCATATCAACTCTTTCTATTTGGATGAGCATTTCGACAGGGATCACGGCTTCAGTTCCATAGACTAAACTGAAGGGAGTCTCGCCTGTGCTTTCCTTTGGCGTTGTTCTATGCGCCAATGGTACGTTTGAGAGGTCGTCCACCCAACAATTCTTGTATTCCTTCATGCGTTTCTCGATGCCTTTTACAATTTATCTATTAGCCACTTCTGTCTAACCATTGGCTTGCGAATGGTAGGGAGAAGTTGTAGCCCTGAGGATACCCTGATTTTCGCACCATGATTTGAATGGCTCGCTGACAAATTAAGTTCCGTTGTCAGTGATGAGTGCTTGTGGCATGCCAAATCGAGTGATGATTTGATTGTATATGAAGGTTAAGACTTTTCTTGAAGTGATGGAGGCTAGCGGTTTTGCTTAGACCCACTTGGTGAAGTAATCGACGACTACAATCATGTGTTTGACATTTCCTGAGGTTGATGGGAATGGTCTGCATATGTCGATGCCCCATTGATAGAATGGACAGGGTGCAGTGATGGGGATGAGGTCATGTTTTGGTACGTGGTAGAGGTTGGCGTAAGCGTGACATTCTTGACATGTCTTTAGCTCAACTTCAGCGTCCTGATTGACAGTTGGCTAATAGTACCCCATCTTGATTGCTTTGATCGCTATGGCACGAGACCCTGAGTGAATGCCGCACATTCCGTTATAGATGTGTTGAATGATTGTTAGAGCCGTTGTTGGTCCAACACATCGCGCCATTGGACCTCTGAATGTCTGGCTGTATAAGGTACCATCCCTGATAGAGTACATGATGGCCTTGCGCCTGATTTTTAGTGCCTCTAGTTTGTCACGTGGTAGGGTACCTTGAGATAGCCAGTTGAAGATGGGAGTCATATGTCACACCCCCAAAATATCGTAGCGAAAGATATCGGGCCGTGACTTTTATGGAACAAAGTTACAGTTATATTGAACGACCTCTATATGAGTCATTTGAAAATACACGTTTGACTACATCAATCAAGTCTTTATAGAAGAACAAAGTTTCAAATCATAAACAAAAGAAGATTTTTGTTCATGACCAAACATTAAACATAATGCAAGAAATCTTAGAAATGATGAGACCGCAAAGTGTGACTGTGACCCTAGTAATGATGCTCCAGATGCAAACCATGCAAGTGGATATAAGGACCTGGGAAATACACGCTAAAATGTCAACATAAAGTTGGTGAGATCACATGTTTGAGTAAACATTAATGTGGACCACAAGATATCTGTGTTGTACATATACAATATCATGAAAAGTATTTAGTGACCATTGTAACAAATACAATGTCAGGAAAAATATTACTATTGCACTAAGCTCATGACATCGAAGCCTTAAGTATTCGTTGTTCAGTTTGTTTGTTGCCCCAATTAGGTGCTTTGCCAAATACACCTCAAATGTAATGCGTCCGGTTGGCATGGTTTACCAACACCTTGGACGGGGGAGTTCAATCCCAATAGATCTATTAAGAACATCCGCACTTACTACATAATCAACGGTTCATGATAGTGGGGACTTCATGGCAAATGTGGTAACTTAGTGTCAATCCGTAAAAGTTTAAGTACTTGTGTCCATAAGTAAAAATAGCAATGTATTCTCACCCCATAGTAGTTCAAAACGAGTATTAAACAAGTAAAAGTGGGGCTATGAAACTCACCTCAATCAAGTTGTACAACGGGAAATATTACGCAAGTTTAACGAAACACGAGTCCTAACCGCGACCTAAATAAATAAGACGCCTTAGGTACAATACGATATGTTCTATATGCATATGAGTTTTAGAAAGTTTTATCACCCATATAAACTTGTAGTGAAGCTTTACAAAGTTTTCACATGCGAAAAATACTTAGAAAAACAAAGTAACCATTTCGTTCTATACTAAAGTTTCCAAACAGTGAGCTGTTGGGATATTAAACTCGACTTCAAACGACTATAACTCACTCATTTCTAATCCGATTTTACTCGTTCAAAGCCCTAAGCGTAGGTTTATATGTCTACTTTCAAGAGAATATGATCTTATTTTGTGAAATTAAGTTTTAGTCACCCAAAAGTAACCTAGAAGCCACGGATACCAAGCTGTTGTTTTCCTCAGAAAGTTTACTCGACTTCACGGGGCTATAATTTCTTTGTTTCTCCATCAATTTTCAAAATTCCACTTACATGAGTTAGGTTTATGTCTTAGCTTTCCAAAAAGTATAATTAGAGCTTCTGGTTTGGAGTTTAAGTCCTTGAAAAGTGTGCAATACCACATGGATCCAAACAGCTTGAGTTGTTGGACAACACTACTAACAAAGACATCTAATAGCTTCACCAAAGAAAGTGAAGCTAAAGAATAAAGGGCGACAAAAAACCTAAATAAAAGCGTCACATATGTGATGCCTTAAAATTAGGTTAAAACAGTCAACATCTTTTGAACAAAGGATCACATATGTGACACCGTTCTACAAATTTTTCTTTTTATTTTATTCCACATATTAGCGTCACATATGTGACGCTAAAGGTTTGTTCTTTAGCGTCACACATGTGACACTAATATGTGAAAATCGATTTATTTAAAAAAAAATATTTTCTTAAACGGCGTCACATATGTGATGCCAAAGACTAACGTTTTAGCATCACATATCTGACACCAATATGTGATTTAAAAAAAATATTTTTCTTAACATATTAAAAAAATATTAAATACTATAAATAATAAATTTTAAATTATATTTAATAATTATAGTGTAAGAAATTTCGTAACATTAAGAACTTAAATTACATTATATTTATTTATGCTTAAATATTTTGGAAATTGATTTAATTTGAAAGATAAATTAAATATAAGTAGGAAATATAGTATAAGGATAAATAACATTCATTATTAACCTACGTAAATATAATAAATAATACTGTTAAATTTATATTTAATAATATTCATTATTAAGCAACTGTAACATAATAAATAATTAAATGAAATATATTGGATAATTTAATGGCAAACTTTTTCTTATTTAGGATATTTAATTAATTCAAATAACAAATAAATAAAAATATTTTACTTAGTAAGTATATATTATATTTATTTACTATAATTAATGAATGAAAACGTAGCTCAGTGGCAACATGCTACTCGATGCATCAATAGGCGCGGGTTCGAATCCCCCGCCGGCCACTGAGCTATGTTTTTTCACTTTTCTTTTAATATGCTTTGGCATCACATATGTGACGCCTTTACACCTTTTTGTTTTTTATTAATTAACAATGGCGTCACATATGTGACGCCTTAACTTTCTATCAGCGTCACATATGTGACGCTAATACCCTGTTCCCTTCTTTTTTTACAGCAACAGCAACAGAACAGAACAACAAAATAACATCAATACAGCAGTGAACAAAACAGCAATACAACAGAGGCAGACATGCAGTGAACAAAACAGCAAAACAACAGGAATGTTTCAATACACCATCATAAACAACATTGTAATATACAACAAACAACATTGTAACCAAACCATCATAAACAATACACCATCAATACAGCAACAAACAACAAACAACATTGTAACCATCAATACACCATCATGCTCAATACATCACCAAAAAAAGCATATGAATAATAAACACAACACACCATCAACCGAACTAATAAACCAACACAACAATAAACAACATTGTAACCAAACCAACAAAGCAATATATTAAACACCATGCAACAATAACATTTTATATATATCAAAATCAAAATATACGCAAAATATAACAAATATGATCATCAAAATATAAACCTAACATGCTACTCGTCAGATAATGATCGCATCAACTCATCCTCATCAAAGTCATCGGAGTTATCATCTTCACCGTTCGCCCGAGATAATGAGGAATCTACCTTCTTCTTTCCTTTGAGTAATCTCAACATGAGTTTACTCATCTTTGAAAATTTCGACTCTATCTTCTCTCTTGACTTCTTCATCTCCTGTCTATCCTTCTTCATCTCCTCGTTATCTTTTTCTAGCGCCTCGATGGTAGCCTCCAAAGACCGATCGACCTCGAGAGGTCGTAATGATGCTCGTGAGTCAAAAAGACGACGACTTGTGGGTTGGTCGATGACTTCATTTATGATGATCCCCTTTGAAATTCCCCTCACCCTTCCACCCTGTCTAACTCCGCCACCCGCCTGAGCCCACAAGTTCGGGTAAAATTTATCTTCCGGAGGGGGTTTTGGGAAATGTAATGCCTCAACAAGCTTATAGTATCGGTCCTGTTCCAAGTAATATTTACACAAAAAGTGAACAAGATACAGAGTTTATAAATTAGGGACGTAATCGAAATACAAGTGAACAAATATAAAGCTAAACTTACGTATTGTTCTGCACTTCGGGCATCTATCCATTTGGGAGTAAAGACTCCCACCCGACTCAGCTTCTCCCTCCCCCGGTTGAGCCTCGCTGCTGCCCTCACCAATTTTATTTTTTTTTCTTTTGATGTTTTTCCATTTCTTTCACATTGGTGATGTGAGTCTTCATGAAGGCCAAAGGATTAAACACTGGGTCCTCTACCGGTCTCTCCCTCTCACATGCCGGTCTTTGGTACATCTCCGACGCAGCATCACTCGCCTATGAATTAACATAAAACATTAACAATATTGATGACGACACATAATTGAAGACAACATATATTATATAATAAAACGTTGACAGAATTTATACGTACCATGGAATGAGCATGATCGTACATGCTCATACTGCCCCCGGTGCCTTTTGTGTAATCAAACCGGTACTCTCATCGTAAAGAGTGCCCCTGTTTTTAGATTTCTGAAAGCCCTCATTCTTCTTCTCCCGCTTCCACAAGATCTTGAACTCTTTTTCCTTCAAGCACTTCTCTCGTTGACCGACTAGTTTTTGATATGCTTTATTTTTAGCGTGTGTAAGCATATCAATAAACCGTCCGTGGCTATATCTGTCCCAATACCACCCAATTTTCTCCTCATCCGATTTCTCCCACCTATAACGCATCTGGACAAATATAATAACAACTGTCAGAAAATCGAAAAACAACCAAATGTTTTTGGCACAGCAACAGAACATAACAGTTTGAATAAAATGAATGCAGTTTTACCATAAAATAATTTCCATATATTATAATTAAATAGCAACTGTAATAATATACCCCAAATTCCCGCCACAACTCGTCCCTCGTCCGTCGAGCGACCTGGTCCCAATGCTCTTCACCGGAGTAGTACCTCTTAAGTAAGCCGACTATATTGGTCTAGGCCTTCTTTGAACTAAAGCCAACTATTTTTGGCAAAGGACGAATTAGTTTTCGATCATCATACTTCTCTTTCGCCTTGGAGATCTCAGTCGGACCTCTCCCTGGTGGCTGTGCTAAAACCTCTTGATCCTCGTTGTACTCAAACTCCATCGGCTCCTCTGGAATAGAAATGTGATGCACTAATGGACCACCTGATGGGGGATCAGTAGTAGGTGGCTTCAATGGTGGCTGATCGTGTGACACGGTCCTCGACATCCCCGCATATGGTCTATGGCCAATCAGTGTGTGCTGCTGTGACGCCTCTGGAGTGTCAATATGACCATCAAAAGGATTGCCGCCACCAATAAATGGAATATGCTGGCTCCCATGAGATAACAATGAACCATAACTCATGTACCGTGTAAATTCGGCATCACTAAACAGACGCCAATGCTGGAGTCCCGAGTTAGTATGCAAATGCTGTTGTTGTAGCTGTTGGCCAAAGGGTATGTCTCGGGTCAAATCTTCTATCTCTGGTCGTATGACAGGCCCACTCCTATGTGACGACGAAGACTCGGGTATACTACGAGAAGACGAGGGGCTCGAACTAATACTCATCCGGCGAGTTGCCCTAGTATGAGAAGGAACATCAGCACGCTGGTCGAAACTACGTTTCGACATCTGAAATACAAAGTACAATAAAATCGAACACCAAAATCAGTTCATGAACACCAACTTTTGATTAAACACATATATACTGCAAAACCAACTTTTGAAATAGTACATACTTCAAACATACTACATAAATACTTTAAACATACTGCACTCGAAGGTGAATAAATACATAACAGATATGGTGAATAAATAAACATACTGTAAATAAACATACAGCATGTTCTAAACATACATACAGATATGCTGTAAATAAACATACAGCATGTTCTAAAAATTCAAACATACTTCAATACATATATCATACTGTAAGTGTGAATAAATTCGAAATCAAATTCTAAAAATTTCACGAAGCAAATTCGAAACAATTTCAAGAAACAATTACGAAATCAATAGGATAAATACCTTTTGAAGCGGTTCAATATGTCCTTGATATGGTGGAGAACAAATCCTTAATTAATAACTTGGATGATATGGTGGAGATTGGGGAGTGGTTTTAAAATTGGGAATTAGGTTTCGCAGATGAACAGAAAATGGGAGAAGGAGAAGAGAAAAGTGGATTATGAAAAAGAAACTGTCTTTAATTTAGGAAAATTAGGACATTGGCGTCACACATGTGACGCCATTGTTAATTAAAAAAACATTAAAGGCCTAAAGGCGTCACATATGTGACACCAATATCTTTAGCGTCATGTATGTCACGCTAAAGATATTATTTATAATTGATGGACTTTCTTTGGCGTCACACATCTGACGTCAAAGATTTCACACATCTGACGCCAAAGATATAATAATTAAATTTGCTGGACTTTCTTTGGCGTCACACATGTGACGCTAAAGATATAATATTTAAAATTGCTGCACTTTTTTGACATCACACATGTGATGCCAAAGCTTAAAAAAATAATATTCCATGCGTTGGCTTTAGCTTCACCCATGTGAAGCTAATGTAGTTAGGGCAATTGTTTTACATTCGCTTTAGCTTCACATGGCTGACGCTAAAGTTCAATTATTTAGCTTCACCATTCAAACATTGAAGCTAAAGCTTGTTTAGCGTCAGCTTCTTTAGCTTCACACATTAGCGTCACATATGTGAAGCTACAGCACAAAAGCTTCACAGTCAACTTCTTTACCTTCACATTTTTGTGAAGCTATTGTAGGTATTATTTAGTAGTGCAACTTGTCTCGTGAAAATGTTTAAAAATACTAATAAGTTTCCAAAATTTATAAATTTTGGGGTAAATCTACTTAAGACATTGTAGAAAGTGAAAAAGAGTTTGGCCAAAAGTGTTTGGTGAAAACTTGCCAACAAATTAGGTCACTTTTATGTCCAGATTTAGGGTTTTAACAACTAAGTTTAAATCAACTCACAACGCTACAAACCCACAAAGGTGATACAAAATAATGCATGATATACTCAATATGAGTAATTACAACCCTTATAAAATAGAGTATGATGATAAACTTAAAAGAATGGTGGTGTGATTGGTGTCAAAAGTGCACAAGAACTAACCAAAAACACTTAGAAAACCCTAATTTCAACTCCAAAAACCCTAGCTTTTCCTTATCATTCTTTAGCAAACCCTTAGATCTTCCTATCCTTCCTTATGACCAGCTGAGTTTATAGAGATAATGAGGTATTCGTGTGTGTAAAATGAGTTGAATAAGTGCCTCTATTTATAGAGAAGAAAACAACTAACTAGTTTCAAAAATATCTAGGAGACAAGGATTGTGATGGAGTATGGGGATTCATATGGGAGGTGTGGTATTACGTGTGTGAAGGGTGGAAGAAAAATGGAATTTGGTTTGATTGAAGACTTATCTTGATTTTGTTAGATTTTAGTAAGATTTGCAAGATTTAGTTGGTAAATAATCTAACATCATAGCATGTTCATAATCAAGAAGAATCATCAAAAATATGAAAAACATACATTGGATTCAGAGAATTTGAAGAGAGAAAAATTAAAAACGAGCCCCATGAGTCGCCGGATTTGACTGCTTTGAGTGAGAAATTGGTTGAATAAAGATAGTTTCGTAAATGATTCTAGTATCTTCCCTTGATTTTTGCGCAAAATCCCTTTGAAAATGAAGAGAAAAATTGGGAAGATTGGTGCTAGGGTTCGGGAGGGGAGAAAAAAATTGCTGGGGAAGATGAAAATGGGGGACTCGGCCGTGTACCCCTTATATACCCCCAACTAACACGGCACGTGTCCCATGACACGGCCGTGTCGTACCTGTTCAGAAAATACAAAAACGTTCTGTCTTACCAACCCGGCCGTGTCATATGACACGGCCCGTGTCGTACCCCTCCAGAATTTGAAAACTCGCTGACATGCCACTCGGCCGTGTCATATAACACGGCCGTGTCCAACTCCTCCAGAAATGCGAAATTCACTGTCTAAAGACCTGACCGTGTCCGGTGACACAGTCGTGTTGTATCTGTCCAGAAATGCAAGTTCTCACTGTCTAGCCAACTCGGTCGTGTCATATGACACGGCCCGTGTCCTGCTCTTCCATAAAATGAATTTTTGATATCGTCATCGTTTCTCTGCATTTTTAACACCTAAAGTCAAACCGGTCAGTTTTGAATCAAGAAAAAACAAATAAGGAAAATACTTTCGAAAAACAAAAGATGAAAATCTAACTAAACCGTTGGGTTGCTTCCCAAGTAGCGCTTTTTTATAGTCATTAGCTCGACTTCTTCCCGTCTTGCTCAATCTTCGACATCGTGCACTTCTATGCACTCAAACGCATTGATTTCTTCGCTACGTCCGAAATACGGCTTCACTCTATGCCCGTTTACCTTAAAATGCTCATTCTTCCGTGGATCAATGAGTTCTACCGCTCCGTGTGGCCATACTTGAACGACTTTGGACGGTCCGCCCCATCGCGACACCAATTTTCCCAGCATGAGCTTAAGATGAGAGTTATGTAACAAAACATCCATCCCAGGTTTGAGAGATTTGCGAATGATACGCTTGTCATGATACCGTTTCGTCTGTTCTTTGTAGAGCTTAGCATTTTCGTACGCCTTATATCGCATCTCATCTAGCTCATTTAAATGTAAAAGTCGTTCCTCGCCCGCCTTTTCTTGATCTAAATTTAGCGCTTTGATTGCCCAATACGCCTTGTGTTCTAACTCAATGGGTAGGTGGCATGCTTTTCCAAATACGAGGCGATACGGGCTCATTCCAATCGGAGTTTTGTAGGCTGTGCGATATGCCCATAAAGCGTCGTTCAACTTCAATGCCCAGTCCTTCCTTGTCGGTTTCACCGTCTTTTCGAGTATTTCCTTTATTTGTCTATTGCTCACTTCGACTTGCCCGGAAGTTTGTGGATGGTAAGCCGTTGCGACCTTATGCATTACATTATACTTCTTAAGCAAGCGTGCAAGTTGTCTATTGCAAAAATGCGTGCCTCTATCGCTAATCACAGCTCTAGGCGTCCCAAACCTGCAGAAAGTCACATCCCTAAAAAAATTGCAAACCACGTTAGCATCGTTAGTTCGGGTTGAAATTGCTTCCACCCACTTAGAAACGTAGTCCACAACAACTAAAATATATTCAAAGCCAAGGGAAGGTGGAAAAGGACCCATAAAATCGACTCCCCATACATCAAAAAGTTCCACTACAAGATTGTTTGTCAACGGCATCTCATTTCTTTTACTTATGTTCCCCGTTCATTGACAATGATCGCAATTCTTGCAATAGGAATAAGCATCCTTAAATAATGTCAGCCAATAGAATCCAGATTGAAGAACTTTGTGTGCCGTTTTCTTCACGCTAAAATGTCCCCCACAATGCAAGTCATGACAAAATGACAAGATGCTCTCATACTCTTCTTCCGGGATGCAACGTCGGAATATTTGATTGGGCCCTAACTTGAATAAGTATGGACTGTCCCAGTAGTAATGCCTGCACATGGAAATAAATCTCTTCTTCCCCTGAAAGGTCATGTCAGGCTGTAAGACACCACTAACAATATAGTTAACAATATCGGCATACCAAGGTGTCTTAGTTACATCAAATAGTTGTTCGTCAGGGAAAGTCTCAACAATCGGAAAAAAGCTATCGAGCTTAAAATTATCACCCTCGGTTAATCTAGATAAATGATCGGCAACTATGTTTTCCGACCCCTTCTTATCCTTGAATTCCAAATCGAACTCTTGCAACAAAAGAACCCATCGAATCAATCTTGGCTTGGCATCGGATTTTTTTAACAAATATTTCAATGCGGCATGATCTGTGTGCACAATTACTGTGTGCACAATTACTTTTAAACCAACCAAGTAGGATCGAAATTTGTCTAAAGAAAACACAACGGCTAAAAATTCTTTTTCGGTGGTGGTATAATTGGCCTGAGCTTCATCGAGCGTTTTGCTAGCATAGTAAATTACGTGGAAATATTTATTCACTCTTTGCCCCAAAACAGCACCAATCGCAAAGTCGGACGCGTCGCACATAATTTCAAATGGTAGAGACCAATCGGGAGCAACAACAATAGGCGTAGAAGTTAACTTTTCTTTCAAAGCTTTAAAACCAACAAAGCATTCCTTGGTGAAATCAAATTTGGCATCTTTACACAATAGATTACTTAAAGGACGGGCAATTTTTGAAAAATCTTTAATGAAACGCCTATAAAACCCGGCATGCCCTAAAAAGCTTCGAACCTCTTTTACACATGAAGGCGCAGGTAATTTAACAATTAAATCAACTTTAGCCTTATCAACCTCCATTCCCTTATTTGGAAACCACATGACCCAAAACAAGACCTTGTTTCACCATAAAATGACTCTTTTCCCAACTAAGTGTAAGATTACACTCAATACATCATTCGAGCACAATAGTCAAATTATGTAAACAATCATCAAAAGTGGTTCCAAACACAGAAAAATCGTCCATGAATACCTCGATGGACTTTTCCAACAAGTCAGAGAATATGGAAAGCATGCACCTTTGGAAAGTAGCGGGAGCATTGCAAAGACCAAACGGCATCCTCCTAAAGGCAAAAGTGCCAAAAGGGCAAGTGAAAATGGTCTTCTCCTGATCCTCCGGAGCAATGGGAATCTGATAGAAAGCTGAAAGACCATCTAGAAAATAGTAATAATCATGCCCAGCTAAACGTTCCAACATTTGATCAATGAAAGGGAGGGGAAAATGATCTTTTTCCGTTACGGCATTTAATTTCCGGTAATCAATGCACATTCTCCAACCGGTCACTGTTCTAGTGGGCACCAATTCATTTTTATCATTACGAACCACCATTATTCTAGATTTCTTAGGCACTACATGCACAGGACTAACCCACTTACTGTCGGATATCGGGTAGATGACTCCGACATCTAGCAATTTCAAAACTTCCTTTTTCACTACATCCTGCATGTTCGGATTCAAACGCCTTTGAGCTTGCTTAACAGGTTTAACATTATCCTCAAGAATTATTTTATGCATGCACCTAACATGACTTATTCCCTTGATATCAGAAATACTCCACCCAATTGCTTCCTTTAATTTTGTTAGAACTTCTACTAATTTGTTTTATTGCAAAGGAGTTAATTCGGAAGAGACAATCACAGGGTGTCACTCTTGCCTAAGAAAACTTATTTAAGATGTGCTGGAAGTTCTTTCAATTCAAGTTGGGGTGGGGTGATTTCAACGGGCTCCTCAAAATTTAATTCCAAAGGTATCTCAAGATCGTCTACTTTATCAATGGGTTCGGATTTATCTAGCAATGCAATCTATTCTTCAATTTCTAACTTATTCAGCCCCATACTATGCTCAACGGTTAGAGCATCATGCAACGTGTCCCCTACATCGTCATGCAAGTATGTATCATCAACCAAAGAATCAATGCAATTTACAATCATGGGAAACATAAATATGAGAAGGGATAGGAGATGAACCGAACACGTCGATTTCCATAGTTTCGCCCAAGACGGTCATCGTGACTTTTCCTTCATCAACATCGACGATTGTTTTTGTTGTACGCATGAATGGCTGTCCTAGAAGTATTGTTCCCTCATTTTCGCTCGTCGCGAAATCGCTCATCTCCAAGATAACAAAATCGACCGAAATCACCAACTTGTCCACTTGCACTAATAGGTCTTCAATGACTCCCTTGGGGTATTTCACCGACCTATCCGCCATTTGGAGAGTCATTCTTGTTGGTTTGATTCCTCCGAGTCCAAGCCTCAATAATTCGAGTATGGCATGAGATTCACACTTGCTCCCAAATCGAGCATCCCACGAGCAACTTTCTTATCTCTCATAGTGATATCGATCATAAAACTTCCGGGATCGCCCTTCTTTTGACTCCTTGCTTCAACTTCATAGAGCATCACTTTCTCGTTCCCAAAATATCGCCTTTTGTTGGAGGTCAACTCTTTGAAAAATTTCGTGTAAGCGGGAATGTTCTTCACAACATCCAAGAGAGGTAAGTTGACATGAACCTTTGAAAGCATGTCGTAGATTTTGGAAAATTGCTCATCTTGCTTTGCTTTTCTAAGTCGGCTCGGAAAAGGGACCGGTGGCTTATATGGTTGAGCAGATTTGTGAAGCTTGGAAGTCGAAGTTGCTTCGTCTATTCTTTCTTCTTGATTTCACGACTCTTCTTCTTTCTCACCGCCCCTTTCTTTCGCTTCGGAATTAGCCTCTTTATTAATCACTTTACCACTTCGGAGAGTGGTAATAGCTTGAGCTTGCTCGGGTTGACTTGGTAGTTTACCTCTTTCTTGCCTACGTGCCTCGGTAGCAAGTTGCCCAATTTGAACCTCTATTTTATTCACCGAAGCTTCTAAAGATTCGAACCTTTTATTGTTCTCCACTCGATTTTTCTTGCTCTCCTTGATGAATGCCGCAATACTCTCCTCAAGAGAGTTCCTTTGTTGTGGAGGTGGTTCACTTTGCATTGGTTGTTGGGCTCAGTTTCCTCCGTTGTATTGAGGTTGGGCGCTTGAGTCGTACCGCATCGGGTTGTTGTTTCTCCATGAGAAATTCGGATGGTTTCTTAGCCCAGGATGATAAGTGTTTGAGAGAGGTGCATTTCTTATGTTTCCGCCGTAATTATTTCTCCTCTCTTCCCACTCGGGCTTTCCCGTGCTTTGTCCCATATCCCAATTAACTTGTTCGGTTTGTTCTTTTGGAAAAGTATGTGGGCAAGAATTAGCATCATGTCCGGGTGTTCCGCAAATCTCACAAACTCGTGAGCTAGAAGGTTTGTGTTGAGTCTTGAGTTGTCTTAGCTCCTTAGTTAACTCATCGATTTTAGATTGCATCTCGTCCTTCTCGCTTACTTGGTTTACGGCTCCCCTACGAACACGTACACTTTTTTGTTGTGAATTGGATCCCAACGTTTCATACACATCATACGCTTGTCTCTCCATTAAACCCCAAAACGAACCACCGGCTGCATTATCTACCGCTTCTTGGCAATATTGAGTCAATCCTTCATAGAAAAATTGATTAAGTAGTTGAAGCGGATAGTGATGGTGTGGGCATTGAATGAGGAGCATTTTGAATCGGTCCCATGCTTCGTGAAATGCCTCTCTGTATTGTTGTCTGAATGTTGAGATTTGAGTTCTCAATTGCGTAGTCTTTGAATGAGAGAAGTACTTGGTAATTAATTTGTCGTAAACTTCATCCCATGTTCTTAGTGAGCCCGGGACCAAAGTCATCAACCATTGTTTCGCCCCATCCTTGAGTGTATAAGGGAAGCACTTCATTCTTAGTTGATCCTCGCTTAACTCATTTAATGGAAAGTTGTCAATCGCCACATAGAAGTCTCGGATGAATGATAACGGATCCTCATGTGCTAATCCGTGAAATGAGGACAATTGCTCGATATGAAATCCGATTATGTGGTAGTTCCTTGTTGCCGGTGCTAATCGGATGCACGAGATGGCGGTGTTCACCACGGGCTTTGCATAGTTTTGCATTAGATGCTCAGCCAGAGGTTGTTGCGCCATATTGTAGTTTGCTTCCATCCCATATTGAGGCCCGGGATAATAGTTCACTCCGTATTGCGCTCCAACGGGTGGTTGTCTCGGGTAAAAGTATCTCCCTTGTTGAGCTTCGGGTATCCCTTGATTTCGCCCAACATTCTCATATCTCGGAAACCTCGGTTGATGAATGTTTTCTTCATCTAAATTTTGTGCAACATTCTCAACCCTTGGTTGACGAGGGTTTTCTTCTTGGAGCAAAAGTCGCTCTTCAAAATCCGGATTCACCTCGTCATTTGCCATTGATGATGTGGCTATTGTTTTTGGTGCTCTAATCCTTTGAACTTCGTCTATGGGCGGAAGAATCGGGTTACCCAACGATCTCCTACCAAGCATAAACAAAAGAAGTTAGAGCGAATTTTTAAATTTTATCAAAAATAATGAAAACGGAAAAATGATCAAGAATAACAATTCAACTACTATTAAAACAAGATCAAAAATTAAACGCCAACTCCCCGGCAACGGCGTCAAAAACTTGATGAACAAATTAAATACTCGCAAGTGTACGAATCGCTTTTATAGGTAGCGACAAGTAACTCCGAGGTCGATCTCACAAGGGATTGGAAATGGTTTGAAGTTTGATAATGTTCGGCAAATAGTCGAATAAACAAAAGTAAAGTAAAGTAAAATACACCAAAGATTTGATAGGATAACAATCACAATGCGAGAAATTAAAATAAACGAAACGTTAATAACACCGAATTAAAGGTTGGATAATTGAGAGATTACAATTATGAGAATGATATGGGAGCTTAGAATCACCGACACACACGTAATCAATTAGTAGTTCCGATACACAAAGAATTAAGGTTTGGAATTATCGATTGCTCATGATTAAAAGAAATCCGTTTGATGGCGGTAATCCTAAAAATCACGAGTGTTCTTATCGAAAATAAGAGATACTCCTTTGATGGAGACGAATCTCTACTAACAATCGATTAGCTAATACCTTTGATGGAGTAATTCGCTAAAAGATCGCGGAAAAAATTTAGAACATTCAAAATCACTTCTATCGGGTCATTTGATGGCGAACACCGACAAAAACCCTCGATTTTATAATAATAACAACTATGAAATAGGTTTGTGATCTAAATCAAAAGTTCTTATGCGAAGAACAAACAAGGAGGAATAATCCCAACTTTACCCGGAAAATCAATAGGAACTAACAATGGATAACATGTGTGTGGCTCAATCTAAAAATCCATATGAAAAGATTAGCTACATGATTATTTCAACAATAATAATGGAAATTGTAAAATAAAACATGGTAGAAACTTCCCTTGTAAAAGCCGAAATCGAATTCTCGATGAAGGTTTGATGATCTTCCTTCAAGAACTCACAACAAAATGATACAAAGATTTTTTATTTACTCACAAATGTATTTTTCTTCAAGACAAGCATACAAAGAAGATGATGAAAAATCTCTCGTTTCTCCCTATTTTGGTGTTTCTCTCCCTAATCTTATGTTTTTCCACACAATATCTCACACAAAATCTGGATCTCCATCCTAAGGGTCTCCAATACCTTTTTATAAAGCCAAAAGTGCCAAAAAAAATCCATCCAAATCGTGTAAAATGTCACAGAAATGGACTTGCACCGAAATGTGACACGGCCCGTGTCCTGGGACACGGCCGTGTCGTACTATCCTGAAAATTGCAAAGTGTTCTATCCACCGGAACCGCCCATGTCATACTGCGCTAGAAATGCAAATTAGACTGGATCGTGACTCGACCGTGTCCTATGACACGGCCGTGTTGTACTCTTCCGAAAACTGAAATTCTCACTGGAACGAGACCCGTCCGTGTCCTGACACGGTCGAGTTGCTTCATCTTGTTTTGATTCTGGTTTTTGGTCTTCTTCGGCTTGATCCTTCGTTCTTGTATCAATACACCTCGAAATTTAGCGTATGATATACCGTTTCGAAGTTAATTTCACGAGAAATTTATATCAAAGGAGAACACATCTCAATTCGGAGTGATGATTCTGGGATTTAGAAAATACGACCGATATTGCTTCAATCTTTTATCGTTTTAGGTCCCGTTTTAGCTCTTGATCGTCATAAACTCCAACATTGGCTATGAAAGCGCATATTTCACCACAATCTTCGCTTGGCTACCTATAAATTAAAAACACAACATACCACGCATAAAAGAGAACAAAATACTAAAAAACAAACAAAAACACGACTAAAAAGAATAGAATGAGTCGATCAAGAATCGACTCATCACTAACCTACATACTGAAACCTACAGTAAAAACCACCAAGCCCGGTGTCTCATATTTCAAAAATTTTTCTATCCAGAAATTTTACCATATACAGATATATAAACACGTAGAAATATATGAAAGATTAGAGGTACATGGCGTTGTTACACCTATCAGACTAGTCCTTCTACGGAGCCGTAATCACCCTCCGAAGAGTCCTTTCGGTCACAAGGTTGCCGACCTATATACCTTTAATCGGAAGAAAACTGCTCTGTCACTTGAAAATAAAATGATGTTACCTATCGTGATATGATCTCAAGATATACAGGAAATTTACAGCAAGGGAAAATAAATAATATAGAATTGGGTAAAGTGGTTTGAAACGAGAAGTGAGGAAGGAACTTGTAATGCTCAATATAAATAGGTCGAAAGTTGAAATCAAAATACAGATGCATATGACATGTTTAATAAAATTAGAAAATCCATATATTCGTAGCTACAAAACAACAAAAGTATGAGAGGTACATAGCATTATTATACCTAATTATTTAGTTGAGATATTATGTGATTTAAGGTACGTGGCGTTGTTACACCTATCAGACCAGTCCTTCTACAGAGCCGTAATCGCCCTCCGAAGAGTCCTTTTGGTCGTAAGATTGTCGACCTATATACCTCTAAGCATAATAAAATTACATTTTCGATCATAAGAAATTGAGCAACATGGTTTGAAAGCAGTAGTAATCATGAATAGGTACGGAGTGGCTATTTTAGAAATTCCTGGTCATATAAAGAACTCAGTAAGCACCACTTTTCCATCTGGGAATGTACCATATACAGATGTATAAACACATAGAATTATACAAAAGATTAGAGGTGCATGGCGTTGTTACACCTATCAGACCAGTCCTTATACGGAGCCGTAATCGCCCTCCGAAGAGTCCTTTCGGTCGCAAGGTTGCTGGCCTATATACCTCGAATTAGAAGAAAACTGCATTTCTCAAAGAGATAAAGGAAATTTAAAGCACTGGAAAATAAATAGTATTATTGAGCAACACGGTTTGAAAGCAGTAGTAATTATGAACAGGTAACAAAGAAGGAACCTGTAGTGTTAAACATCTCCCCTAATCGTCCTCTGAATAGAACTCCTGGTCACAAGATTACTGGCCTATTCATCTCTAGAAGTAGAAAACATTACATGCTCGAGTAAATCAGAAAATCTATATGTTGTCATAAAACAACTAAAGAATAAGAGCACATAAACATATGAGTAGAGGTGCGCAGCAATGTTAGTTGAGTTATTATTCAGGACCCATTATTTAGAAACAATTCTACCTAGAAACATTATCGAAGTATGCAGTAAAAACCACCGAGATTGGTGCCTCATATTTCCGAAACTTTTGTACCCAGAATGCTGGTTTATTCCAGCACGAAGAGAAATATCTAGACTAAATAACATGAAGTAATATGCGCGAGCAAAAAGGAAGCGTACTTTGAAGTTCCTGAGCCAATATAGTTTCTCCATATTGTGCATCTAGTTTCTCCATATTGTGCATCACTGAGAGAAACTACATGCTGACCATCACATCTATTGTGCCGGCGGCCTTGATAACGACTATCAATAGGAGGTAATTTTTCAATTCTTGTATGCCATCCACTTTCGCCATAAGGAAATAATAGTGGATATTGTAGTGGATCATAGCAGTCGTAATAATAATGCACTCGGTAGGTCTTTCCTGCTGAGGTACACACACGAATGTCATGCGGGTGATCTGTTGGAACATCCGTCAACTCATTCCATATGGCTCCCACCTGATGGGTTGTAGGCATACTGTAGATCTTCATATTTAAACACGGATCAGCTCTGAGAACGATGTTGTAATCTTGCAAATTGGTTATCTCCCGAAGGCTTCGAAAGAAATTTGCATATGGATTTAATTTCATCATTTCGACAATTTCTTCAAGAATATTGAGATCCAAATTTCCTGACTGAGACAGTCGGTTCTGTAGTTCATTTTCGGTATCATAAAAATAAAGTTGTAGCTGACGACCGTGTCATAGGACCAAACCCCGCATGAAATGATAAACAGCTCCTTGAACTCGAAGAGTGTAAATACCTTTATTGGATTGAGCTAGAGTGTGATCGTAGGTAATTCCCAGAGAACTAAAGGCAGTTGTATTATTGTAGGTCCTACAGCATTTTTGAAAATGAGTGGCAGCAGGCGAACTCGTAGATGTATACAAAATCCAAAGCCTGGATGGCATCAGAGGCAAAGCCAGCGACACCTGTCCACGCAGACAACAGAAACCCTTTGACTCTCTTAGGTAGCGTGCAGCTCCATAGATCCGACAGTCATCAACAGGGGGCAAGCACCAGGCCTGCGTAGAAATGTTTTCCATTCGTTTGAGGAGATTGGCATGAGCATGATCTTTTCCTCTTGCTCGTTTTGTTCGAGATGCGCTACCGTCGCAATTGCTAACAAGGCATGTTGCATTATTGGAGAAATCTGAACAAACAAATAATGTCAATGCATACTATAAATATTTGACCAGAAAGAAGAGACATTTTTTAAGAAGAAGTAACGAAAACAGACCCTGATGTTGTTCAGATGCAGTTCTCCTAGCAAGTAATAGAGATGCTTTTTTATCGGCATTTATTGATAAATATACGGCCCGTCTTCTCGTGTTTCTATCTGAAGAGGTTGTTGCAGCATCTGCCAGAATAGGAAATCAAGCGACGAACAATTTGTAACCACAAATATGAAGTACTAACGATAAGAATAAAGGAACACAAGAGACATACCAGAGTGCGGCACATAAGAGCACGAAGCATGAGCACAAGCAGGATCCGGACTGAGAAGCATTGAAACCAAATTAGTAATAATTTTGTAGCAGCATAAAACGAAAAAATGGAGCGAAAATTTTACACTATTCCAAAACATACTCAGTATCATGCGGAGTATGTAGTTGGGAAGCTCGCAACATTGACTGCGAATTAGATAAAGATCCTAGGTCAAGATTGAAGCGGAGATATTACGAAGAAATAATAGTGCAGATGGTAGAGAATAATGATTAAATAAGCAGTAAATGAAATGATCGATAAAACAGTACTTGTGATATCAGACAACTAATAAGAACCTGAAAAGGTGGTGTGAACTGAAAGAGTCAAGAATGAGAAGCGCAATTTCGTTAACGCAGTAATGATAATAAGAGCTGAAAATTTTACAAACGATCCATGGTAGCACGCATCTGAGATAATGTAGAGTCAAGGAAATTCTCGGTGGCCTCATCTGAACATCTTCGGAGTAGTAAAATATTCTAAAAAGACAACTTTGCTCTCACTAATGACATCATAGGCCTGAGGAATCGAGGCCGCAACGAGCAACCGCTGTTCTCACTAATGACATCACCAGATACCAATGAAGTTAACAGAGAGTGACTAAGGCCAATATAGCCAGGCCGTATAATTAGGGAACATACCTATATATTCCATATTCCTGTGTAATAACTTAGAAGAGACAGAACAACATAGGAATATGGAGATGAGAAACATAAAAGCAGATCGAAAATTTCTTGTAATGAATAAAGATAAAGAATAACATAACAGAATAACAGTGGAAAAAAAGTGCTAATAGGAAAATATACCCGATAATGAAAGCGGCACAGCAACTCTCGATGTCAGAACAGAGCACAAATCTGAGAAAGAAACTAATAAAAGCAGAGTCTGACATTCTAACAACTAATAACTAAAATCTCGAAGATGATATAGGAAAATAAACCAAATCAATTAATACTCTAAGTTTTTAAAACAACAGGCGGAAAAAAATGGAGCAACGAGTTTCATAAATTATAAACCAAAATAAAACACAGCCATGATACAAGAAATGTAAACAAAGAAAAAAGAGGCATGTTTATATTCAAGAATGTATGTAATGATGATATTTATTGAAATATCCTGATTTCAATAATTGTATGAGAGATAAACAGAAGCATAGAACTAACCAAGTTTCGCAAAAAGTAACGCAGCAGAGCAGCTAGCAGACGGAGCTGCAAATGCTCTGTCGAGGTTGACCAAGAAAGAAATAAAAAAACAAACAGAAGAAAATAAATATTGCAGAAATGAGGACACAAAGACAAATACATAGTGACAAAGTATAACTGTATGAATTGCAGGCTGATGGAGAAATGGTGTAACTATATTATTTATACAACAACAAAACTGAACAAATGCACTGAAAATCAATAATGTACAAAAAAAAAAAACAAGAAAGGGAATAGGCATCGCCAAACAACAACATAGCCAGAAAATCGAGAAAACATGCAATTCTATAGCTAGATTGCCACATTGACTGTACACGCAATTTAGTCAGCCTCTTGGGCTCTAAGTTTAGGAAATCCCAATCCAATCTCTCTTTTGAAAACGTAGTCAGTCAAATTGGGAATACAATAAATATCGGCAATTGAATGTTGAAGCTCAAGACGGCACTGGAGTGTATTGTAATCCTCTAATAAGGGCCTGTATGCAGGTGTCTCATCAAGGTACCCACGTGGCTGATCCCATCGATTGCCAGTATAGTACAAAATCTGTCGTGCTCTCACATTCGAATATAATCTATTACGAAGATGTTTAATCTGCACTCTTGGACTAAAAACCCAGACCCAAAGTTCACCAGAGGTCTCGACAGGAGTGTTTGGCGGACACTGAGATGGCAATTCATACTCTGCATATTTAGTTAATAAAGTTAGGGCGTCATATTCATCTCGCTTTTGCTGGGTGCCTTTCTCAGAACGGAGAATATTTCTCAATTCAGGAATCTACAGTTGATCTCAGTAATAGCCCGTTGTTCCAAATCCTCGATTGAGTCTGGTTGGTAATTTTCCAAGGCTCTAATGCACTCAGTAATATCAGTAGAAGAGCCAACCCAGGTAGGGGAATTTGACAGTTGGTTCATTTCCTCGAGCAGTTTTGCAAGATGTGATTCCATCATGATGAAGTTATAGTAACTGAGAATATATTGGAAAACCTAAAAAACTGGACAGATAGTCAGTGTGGATGTTCCAATCAAACTGGAAAATGATTTCCAGTATATTACAAAAAATAAACTCAATGATATCGTTCCTTTTCTACTGGAACACTGTACGAGGCCAAAATTTAATCGAGGTCCCAACAAACAGCAGAATTTTATGCCTGAAATAGTAAAGAATTGTATATACTAAAAGTCCATTAGAATTTGTTGAGAAAATTCAGAGGCATCATTTCTCATCAGAAAATAGTCAACTGCAACTGGTATACAGGGAACAGTATGGCGTGTACGAATATTCACACGGACAATTTACAAACACATTTCATAATAAAGTGTTCAACTCATTCAAAGTTTTTGGGGAGGTGTAGAAATTTTAAAGAACATGAGAGAAAAAATTAAACTCCAGCAAACAACAT